>OV050032.1:147644522-148026651 GCA_920105625.2 Clusia tigrina
TTCTTAACAAGTATAGATGGTCTATGTTAGTCAGGTGTTAACAACCTTCTTCGCTTTGTAAAAGGCTCAGGGTGGTTCAATCGGGAGGGGGAAGCGTAGCCATGCCTCGCATCCGCGGTTCACAACGGACCCAACTGGTGGTCTAAGTGGCATCACTGGTTATTGGTGATGCGGCTGCCCTACCTACCGCCATCGACTCAACGCGTTTCATCAAACGTCGATAACACTCCGGCTCCGTCCGATAGGCAACCGGCTAACTTCTATGCAGCATCCACCTCAGCACACTTCTTTCCTGTCACGATGTAAATTTCGCGGCCCACATTGAAAAGGCGTATGTGCGAAAACAACTCAGTGTTCAGCTGCCGAGTAAACCAACCTTGCCACAGAGTTTGCCGCACTTCCATGATCTCACGCTAGCAGATCCAACGTATTATCAGCCGAAAAGAATCGATTTCATCGGTGCTGATATGATAACGCAAATACTATTGCCAGAAATTTTAATTGGTAATACAAACCAACCTATTGCATAAAACACCCACTTAGGCTGGATATTGTCTGGTCGAGTAAAAGCCGCAGCACCCATACTGTAACGGTTCGCTGCCATCAAGCTAATATTGAGCTAGAAACCCTCGTGAAAAAATTCTACGAATGCGAGCAGGTACCTAGCGAAACACCAATGTCGGCGTACGGCCAATGGTATGTGGAGTTCTTCCAAAGCGCTCACATTTGGCAAGATAACGGTAAATATTTAGTACGATTACCCCTAAAAAATTTGTACGACCCTAACAAGACGTTAGGAAACTCCAAACAAATCGCTCTAAATATGATTCATCGGCTCAAACGGCGTTCACACCTAAATGGCAAACTACGAGCACAGACGTAATAGAAGACTACTTCCGCCTTCAACAAATTACGCCTGCGACCACCACTGAAGAACAACACTACACCCTCACAGCTTCCAATAAGCCCACCGTAAATTCCTATGTCTTATCACATCACACTGTCTTAAAAGAAGACAGTATTACGACTATCCGCAAAGTGTACGACGCTTCCGCCAAAACCTCAAACGGTCGATCGCTGAACGTCCTGCTATGCACAGGTCCGCCATTACAAAATGACCTCCTCGCTGTCATTCTAAATTGGAGGTTGCATAAACTCGTTTTCCTGGCTGATATACAAAAAATGTACCGCTGCATCGACATGTACAGAGATGATGCACAATATTAAAGGATACTGTGGCGCAGTGACGAAGGGCAGATCCAAGTGTACTGCCTTACAACAGCATCCGCGCCGTACACCGCCATACGTTTACTTCACCAACTCGCACACAATGAGAAAGATCGTTTCCTGCTAGCTAAAAGGGTTTTGCTGCATGAGATTTATGCAGATGATGTCCTCAGTGGCAGTGATTCAATCACAAGCAGAATTTTAATACGCGACCAATTAGTTTCCGCCTTGAGGTCAGCTGCTAATGCTCCAGCGCTGCTCGAATCCATTCCAGTAGAGAACCATGCATGCGGACCAACTCTCGCGTTCAGCGGGAATACCATTGTCAAGACGCTCGACTTACAGTAGCAACCCAGCCGTGACTCCTTTACATTTTCCATTAATTTTGCTCTATCAACTGTGGCAACCAAGAGGTCCGTCTTATCCATAATCGCGCGGTTATTCGATACCGTCGGATTTTTGGGTCCTGTCATAATAGTAGCAAAAATTATATTCAAGGAAAAAGACACGACGACCAAGAAACTCCTTTAAGTTGGGATGAAGAGTTACCGAACTCGCTTGGCATTCCCTGGCAACAATTTGTAGCAGAGTTGCCACAAGTGAAAACCATCTGCATTCCACGATGGCTTCACTATTCTCCGCGCCACATCCCTTCAATGGAAGTGAACGCATTTTGCGATGGCCCCTTATCGGCATACGCAGCTGCAGAGCATCTTCGTATTCAATACCGGAATGGGGAAATTCAAACTCATCTTTTCGCAACAAAGAGTAAGGTCACACCAAAGTGCGCTATGTCGATTCCCAGGGTGGAACTCTGCGGCGCTATACTGGCTACGACGCTCGACTGGGTGCGAAATAACCTCAATAGTTTCGATTAAACCGCTCCATTTTATTTTTGGACAGACGCCATGATTGTGCTGTATTGGAATCATGGAGATCTCAACCGATGGAAACTATATGTTGCAAATCGAGTAAGTAAAATTATCTCGTCCAGTGCTCCACACCAACTGAGTCATGTGAGTATCACCAAAAATCTCGCTACGCGAGGATTGGCACCAACACAACTTCGAACCTTCGAGTTGTGGTGGAATGGCCCTACATGGTTGCGACAACTTAAGTCAGCCTGGCCAAGCTGTGCTATTAACAAAGTAGAAATGGACAAAACAGCGTCAGAGGAAAAGCCACCTGAGTTCACGTCCACTCCACCATGACGACGCCATCATTTTTACTTCGCTATAAATCCTTCCAAGGCTCTTACGGATCACCGCGTGGCTTTTCCGTTTTCCTCACAATCTCCGATTCAAGGAACAGCGCAAGCACGGACCGCTAACTCCCAACGAGCTAAAAGAGAGCCTTATGGTCCTCGTGTGATTGGTGCAGCTGGAGGAGTTTTCAGCAGAACTCCATCTAATGAAAAATATGGAGAGTTTACCAAGCAGCAGCAATCTTATTAGTTTAACTCCCTTTTTGAACGATCAGAAAATCATACGTGTACGAGGTCGTTTGAAGCCCTCACCACTGCATTTTCGCCAACGATATCCAATAATTTTACACAGCAATCATCATTTTACACGGTTAATCATCGACCACGCGCATGCCATCACGCTACACGGTAGCATACAGTTGACGTTTTGCAACATTCGTTACACATATTGGATAATCCATCTACGCAAGGCAGTGCGCAACCATCTTCGACATTGCATCCGGTGTTTCAGAAACAAACCGAAACTTGCCACGCAGCTGATGGGAGATTTTCCGATGCAGCGAGTAAACCCACCACGACGCCCTTTTCTCGCTACCGGTGTAGATTGCACCGGGGCCATAGAGCTCATATCTTCCAGATATCGTGGTCAAACGGTCTATAAGGGCTGTATAGCCATATTTATATGCCTCGCTACGAAGGCCATGCATTTAGAGGCGGTTACAGGCATGGCCACGGAGCAGTTCCTGTAGGCTCTACAGAGATTCATCGGACGACGCGGAATCTGTCACGACATATACAGTGACTGTGGCACCAACTTCAGCGGTGCAGATGCTGTCCTGAAAGCATACCACAAAAGGATCATCGAAGAGGTGGAACGAGATATCGTACCCAAATTGGTTGAAAGCAACATTCAATGGCACTTCAACCCTCCACATTCACCCAATTTTGGAGGTATTTGGGAAGCAAATGTGAAGTACATAAAATAATATTTACAGCGCACGGCTAATGGTAACAGGCTGACGTACGAGCAACTGTCTACTGTCTTAGACCAAATCGAAGCGTGCTTGAATTCACGACCTTGGTGTCCACTAACGTCTGACCCCGATGACCACCTTGTGCTTGCGCTGGGACATTTTTTAATTGGAGATACTCTATTATCAACGCCTACAGGTACTCCGGGCAACAAGTCTCTCTCCGTGCTGTATATTGAGCTCCAAAAACTGCTTCGACAATTTTCGTCAAAATGGTTCACGATAGTGATTTCAATGCAAAGCATTCATTCTGGGGATCCCGCATTGTCTCACCGAAAGGTAGACAACTTTATGATGCCATAAGTACCTTGCGTCTAGAGGTTATATCAACCGGGCAGCCAACCTGCTGGCCGTTTGATATCAACAAAAGACCAGACCTCATAGACTTCGGTGTGTTTAGAAACATGAAAAAGAAATCATTACCGCTGAGACTTCGTTTGATCTTTCGACTGACCACTCGCCAACCTTCATTCAGCTTCTTCAAATTCAAACTTTGTTCACCTGACAAATAGATGCACTGACTGGCTTAAATACAAAAAATTTATAAGTAGTCACATTAACTATAAAGCCTCCCTAAAGATGATCGTGACATCGAAAATACCTTGAATGACCTGGTAAATGTTTTAAAGGAAGCCGCATATTTATCCACCACACCCGTAACACAAAAAGGTTCACTATTGTACCGTCCTAGTAGTGTGGAAAAACTGGTTAAAGAAATGCGACGTCTTAGAAGAGAATGGCAAAATCATCGGTCACCAATATTGAAGAGTGAACTGGAGTGTTGTACCCGTAAACTAAAAACCATATGGAAATAGAAACACAAAAAATCAGCTGCAGACTGGTTTGGAAGCTTAAGACCTCATGGCGACAATGAGTATTCATTGTGGCGTGCTACTAAGGAGTTCAAAAGTCCAATACAACATAAGTCACCACTTCGTAAAGATAATGGCAGTTGGGCTAAAAGCGATGATGAAAAATGCACTGGCTTCGCACATCAACTGAGTATTGTCTTCTGTCCAAATCCCCAAATTATATCGTTTGAACCTCGTGAAATACCGAGTAGTGTAAACAGTGAGCACCTGAAAACCTCAAGAAAAGAGATAAATAACATTATTAAAGACTTAAATCTTAAAAAAGCAAAAGCAGATCAGATATCAGCACACATGATAAAAGAATTACTCAATATAGCTGTATCTCACTTAGTTACAGTATTCAACGGTATTTTACGCACTGGGCACTATCCTCAATGCTGGAAGATTTCGATAATAATGATCCCGAAGCCAGGAAAGCATGTTACAAAGGTTTGTTCTTATAGACCCATTAGTCTACTGCCCACCTTATCTAAAATCTTCAAAAAAATAGTTCATCGGCAGATCTTCCAGTATTTAAATAAAAACAATGTAATTCCCCAATACCAGATCGGCTTCCGTAAAATGCATGCAATGATAGAGCAAGTTCATCGCATAGTAAGAGCTATATGCTCAGCATTCGAACAAAAGAAATACTGCACTGCTGCATTCCTTGACATTACGCAAGCCTTTGATAAGGTGTGGTACAAAGGATTCATATATAAACTTAAAGAAATTCTTCCAAAGAAATTCCACAAACTATTTGAAATATACATTAAAAGCAGAAAATTCATGGTAAGCTAAAGTGACTCTACTTCCGTCTACTATGATATCAAAGCAGGAGTACTTTATGGCAGTGTGTTTGGACCACTGCTGTATTTGCTTTTTACAGCTGACATCCAACTTCCGATTACACGGCTATATTCACATTTGCCGATGATACCGCCATACTAGAGTACAAACAGCTCCCATCGTGAATCCTCGCAATGGCTACAGAGCCACTTACTGCCTATTGAACATGGGCTTAACAAATGGAGATTAAAGGTCAACGAACCTAAATGTGCACACATAACATTTGCCTTAAGGAAGGACACGCATGCTATTCGCATCAATGGTCAAAACATTCCACAACTCTCTGACATAAAGTACCTGGGAATCCACTTAGAAAGACGATTAACATAGACTAAACACATTGATTCAAAGCGTGCTCAGATCAAATTGAAACTCCATACCTTGAACTGGTTTAAATAGGCATTCAATATAAGGAACTAATTTATACTAGTATCGTTAAGCCAATATGGACATATGGGATTCAATTGTGGGGCACCGCGTGTCCGTCAAACAGGGAGAAACTCCAACGCCTCCAATCAAAAATTTTGAGAATGATCACCGGTGCTCCATGGTACTTGCGGAACATAAACATCCACCGTGACCTGAGTATACCCACGATTGAAAATGAAATAGTGAACACCTACAAAACCTACGCTCTTGAATTGGAAAATCACCCAAACTGCTTGGCGAGGAACCTACTAAAGCTTCCCTCTACAACACGCCTCAAAAGGATATATACCTTAGACCTGATTTAACAACGTCTTATTAAATGCTGTGGGAATACCAAATATTCGATGCAGTGGCTGAGGAGATTACCTAGATATATAAATGTAGTCTTGTAATCTTAGAAAAATTACTGTTAGTTTCTTAACAAAGAAATATTTGGTAAAGAAATAGATGTAAAAAAAAGATAGTCCACGGATTGGCTCTCACATTTACAAGCGCTCCCTAAATGGAGACGAGAAGAGCTAAACTTATGTATCAACGAGCTAGTGCTGGTGAAAGATGATCGTGCCCCACCAAACCAGTGGATGTTGGAACGAGTGATGGCGCTTCACCCCGGTTCTGACCAACTAGTGCGTTTGATCACAGTTCGCACGCAGCACGGTCTTTACAAGCGATCAATATCCAAAATCTGTCGCCTACCAATTCCAACCAAAAGTGCCAACAATCAACACGCTCAAGCAAATTAAGCTCATTGCACACGCTTAACCCTTTTCTCTTCTAGTTCTAGCTGCAACAGTACTGCTGTTGGGCTCAGCATTGCGGGCGGCATGCACAATTTCCATCGTGCACTTCCACCAATCCTTCCCCACTGCGCGCGGAGCCTGATCAGAGAGCCGCTAACGCTGTCAGTATTTTCACGCCATTTACTCTCTTTGGCGCCTACAAGTCAGTTAGTATATGATCACAGAAACTACTAATCCAAATGACGCCAAATTTTTAACATATGTTGGTGTTGGCTGTAAGTAGGTTTCTGTTGTTGATTGGTTGATTGGCCAAGTAGCACTGGGTATCGCATGGAGCCGAGATAAAGAAAACCCGTTACTTCTACAGACCCATTGGACCAACCGACACAATATTTTGATCACATGTTAGTCTGGCAATAATACACATTTTGTAAATTAATTGGACACACTACGTGGCGCTGGGATCGACATATTTGAAAAGATTTAATTACATGAGGAAAGCAAAGGTTTTTTTTATTTTGAAAACTTTGATACGGTTTTCACAATAAAAATCTCATGTGTCACTCAGAAAGCTTTCAGCTCTATCTGTGAATAGCTCTGGCTCTGAAACTCTGCTGATACTCGGCTGACACATGTGCCTGTGTTGAGTATTGTGACTGAGTAAGAATAGAGGGGGTGTGGTTTATTCGCAGCTGAGAGCAGGAATGTCGATATAAAAGAAATGGCATAAACCATGGTTTACATAAGGGTAACTCTCTAACTCGGTTAAACAGAAAAATGAGAGGAAACCCTATCGGAACATGCTATATGCCAAGAATGTGTGTCTTGAGCAATTTGTATGAAGTCAAAAGTAATTTTTATTTCAAATATTTGATTGAACAAAATTCATGAGAGTGTAAAAAAAAGTTTATGTTGACGATATAATAATTTTTTATTGCTTTTTTTATTTGCATTTTCCACACCACCTAAGAGGTATATATATATATATATATATATATATATATATATATATATATAAATATATATGTATATATATATATATATATATATATATATATATATATATATATATATATATATATATTTATATATATATATATATATATATATATATATATATATATATATATATATATATATATAAAAATATATATATATAAAAATATATATGTATATATATATATATATATATATATATATATATATATATATATAAGTTAAGAACAAATAAGTTGGAACTTGGAACCAAAATTCCATTCCCACGAATAAGAATGCTGACGAAGTGTCTGCAGTGCCCACAGTCACGTACTCGAAAACAACAACAACGAAAATAGTATAAAAACTCCATATGGAATATAATCCACGCGTCCTGGAGAGCAGTTGGTAAATTTGGCTTTGCATTTATTTAATTTTGTTAGATTAAACTCAGTTGTAAATTAGAAGTGAAACAATAAAGTTGGCTTCGGCCTTTTTTTTTAAAAACAACCCAAAGAAATAAAAATTTTAACTGGCGCCCGAGCAGGCACCCAAATGTGAAGTTCGGGATACATTAAATCTTTGGAGCAGCAATTTGGTGCCAAAAACCCAACAGTGAAGTTCTGGATAATATCAATCATTGGACAACAGTTGGCGGATTTTCAACAAAAAAGTCAAGGAATAACGTAACTACGAGGTGCCTAAGTACGAACGGAAAGGGAGAACACCAAGAGCTCAACCTCCATTGACATCGTTGGAATGATATTCGTAAGACTAGTTTTAAGACATTTTTTGGTGAAAGAAAAAATATATTGAAAAACGAAAATTTACAAAATTGATAAAAAATAAATAGAGAGGAAAATATTTACGAAAAATATAGAGATTAGAGAAATTGCAGTAAATAAAAAAAAGAAGGAAGGAATTAATTACTCAGCTTAGAAAATACATAACTTAGTTTATATTTGTATGTAAATATTATATCTGAAAGTGACTTTAAAGCAATTATTTTGATAATTTCTTATTTTTTTTCCACTGAAAACAACACATTATTATTAATTCCGATTAAAAGATTTGCAAGAATTGTCTGAATTCAAGGGTCAAATTCAAACCATAATTAATTAAAAAACCTATAGTAAAAAATTCACACTGTGACTCTTACAGCCATTTACTCTAGTGTATAAAAATTCACAAACAAGGAAATAAAATTCAAAAAATTCTATTCGTTAAAAAGGACAAACGTGACTGCTGACGAGTTAACAGAACAATTAAGCAGACTGAATTTTAACAATACGACACCAAGCATATTAAATCGAGCATTAAAGATGGACAAAGCACTACAACAACAAATAAATGACTTGGTAACCTCAACGATACAAAATTTGAATAATCCTTTTTCGAATGACGATTGCCAAGTAGAATTGACAAGAGAAAATATTAACGAGCTAGACAGGATCCCAGACATAATGAAATGTCTTAGGGAATTTTCAGGGGCTCCGGGAGAATTTAACTCCTGGAGAAGAACCACATATCGCATATTTTCCGTATACGAGAACCTAAAAGTAACTCCAAAGTATTATGCGATACTCCATACAGTCAGGCATAAAATTGTAGGAGAAGCGGATACCGCTTTGGAATCCTACAAAACTCCATTAAATTGGGTAAAAATAAAACAGTGCTTAATGATGCACTATTCGGACAAAAGGGATATTGGTACCTTGGAGTATCAACTCACCACCCTAGCTCAACGAAATAATTCAATTCAGGAGTTCTATCAGAAGGTATATCAACACTTATCGTTGATACTAGACAAAATTTCCTGCCTTGACATAAGTGAAGACTCACTGCAGGCTATGACCAATTGCTATAGAGATAAGGCACTCGATACATTTATTCGAGGACTTAACCGTTTGCTTAGCATAAGAGAACCTACTTCTCTTCCGCAGGCTCTTAATTTATAACAATAACTTGATAATATGACATTCCGTATGAATTACGCACATAATAGCTCAGCTAATTACAAAATGATACCACCTAGACCACCAAAAAAATTTAATTTTCCCACAAATAGGAATAATTTTCCTCCTGAATTAGTTCATTGGCCACCTGCCAGAAATACTAATCCTTTCATCCATTCTTAAATAATACTTGGAGAACTCAAAATTACCAGGGCACAAACCCTTTTATGCAAAACGGTAACCCATTTAAACAAAATAATACACTTCAGCCAAACTTCCAATTTCCAAGACCAAACCAAGCATTTAATTCCAGACCAAACATGCCTCCCAAACCCCCACAGCCTATGGAGATAGACCATTCGATACAAACCAGAAACGTAAATGATCAAAATAGGCCTAATTTTCAACACAATAACAATGGTCAAAAACGACCAATGACTTTCCGAACACACCCTCCAAACAAGATGCAAAGAAACTTCTTTGTCAGCACAGACCTTCATAATTGTTACGAAGTTGAACATCCATATTTGAATAACGAAACTTACAATTACGACAGATATCAGCCAAGTCCCAACGACGTTGAAACTGGATATCAATATCCAGACCATGAGGCCAATGCTTATGCTGAGTTTCAGCAAAATTGTTTCCAGGAAACTTTCCAATCACCGTCTTACAACGATCCTAATGACATATTTTCACTACACATGGATGAAGCAAACCAAACATCTTCCGATACTCTACAAGAAACTCAGAGTGCTGGTTCAATTTTAAAAGAACAATATTTTAATTCTATTCCTAAACAATTAGACAATATTAATTTTTTAGAGTAAGATCGTATTTTGAATATATCAGTGGAAGTGGAGACACCCTTAACTTTCTAATAGACACAGGATCGAATAAAAACTATATTCAATCAACAAAAATATCAAATCCCATAAAAAACCAAGAATCATTTTTCGTTAATTCAGTAGCGGGAAAAATTTAAGCTAATCACCATACATTTGCAAACATTCTTGAATCCTTCCATGGTATAATAGGTAACGACACACTTAAACAGATAGGAGCGGTAATACATACAGATAAGAACGTTATGATAATTCTACAAAATTTAGTTATTCCTTTAAAACAGCAAGCAGTACAGGATATGAATAATATCGATTTACGCGTTTCACATTTAATAGAGAATCAAAAAGAAAAATTAATGAATTTAATTAAAAATTGTCCACATCTGTTTTCTGACCCAAATAGGAGTTTAACATACACTTCAATAGTTAAAGGAGAAATTCGAACAACCAACGATACTCCAATTTATTCTAGATCCTACCCTTACCCTTTAGCCTTGAAAGAGGAAGTAGAAAGACAGGTCGAGGAACTTTTGGCCGATGGTATTATACGACCATCACGCTCACCATACCACTCGCCAGTATGGGTCGTCCCGAAAAAGATAGATGCATCGGGAGTGAAAAAATACCGAGTGGTAATTGACTACCGTACGCTCAATGAGGTGACTATCCCTGAAAGGTACCCGATTCCGGAAATCCAAGAAGTACTTTCCAATCTCGGAGAGAACAAATTTTTTTCAATTATTGACCTAAAAAGCGGTTTCCTTCAAATTCCGCTAAGGGAATGCGATGTCGAAAAAACTGCATTTTCCGTTAACAACGGAAAATATGAGTTTCTCAGATTGCCGTTCGGATTAAAAAACGCCCCGGCGATATTCCAAAGAACGCTAGATGACATACTTAGACAGCACATCGGTAAAAGATGTTATGTCTACATCATCAGAGAATTTTTATGAAGACACTTGAAGCAGCAAACATGAAAATGCAGCTAGACAAGTGCGAGTTTTTAAGGAAAGATGTAGAATTCTTGGAGTGTGAATAAACGGAATAAAAACTAATCCATCTAAAGTAGAAGCGATAAACGAAATGCCAGAATCAAAAACATTGAAAGAACTCCGTTCATTCCTAGGAATGTCCGGATATTACTGGCGATTCATTTGGGATTATGCGAAAATGGCAAAACCCCTAACAAATCTCTTACGAGGGGAAGATGGACGAGAGTCCAAACATGCTTCCAAAAGCAAACCGATTGTTCTTGATAAGGATACAGTTGAATCTTTTGATAAAATAAAAAACGCATTAATATCGAAAGAAGTAATTCTTTCACATCCAAATTTTGAAAAAGAATTTGAACTGACCACAGATGCCTCGAACTATGCGATAGGAGCAGTGCTCTCGCAAAATGATAAGCCGATAGCATTTATTTCAATATCGCTATCAAAAACAGAGGAAAATTATGCCGCAAACGAGAAAGAATTGTTGGCAATAATATGGTCACTGAATTCACTCAGAAATTACTTGTACGGTTCCAAAAAAATTTAAATTTATACAGATCACCAACCACTCACCTACGCCTTGAGTGCAAAAAATTCCAACAGCAAGATGAAAAGATGGAAAGCCATTTTAGAAGTATATAACTACCAACTCATCTACAAACCTGGTAAGGCAAACGTAGTGGCTGATACTTTATCAAGAATACCGGCCCAAATTAATTCACTAACTCCTACAGTGCATAGCGATGAAAGCTCTAGTCACAATTTGATACCTTTCACTGAAACTCCAGTAAATGTTTTTAAAAATCAGGTTATTCTAAAAATCGACGAAACTTCCACTTATCAATTTAAAATAGTTTTCCCAGGAATCCATAGACACATAATTACAGAGCAACAAAATACAGAAGAAAAACTTTTACAACTTTTTAAAAGATATTTAAATTCCTCAGTTATAAATGGTATCCTTACAGAAGAAAGAATTACGGGAATGATACAGAATATTTACCCCCTTAATTTTTCCAACTACAAAGCACGCTATACTCAAAAAATGGTTGAAGATATAATTAACGAACAAGAACAAGAAAATATAATTCTTGAAATCCATAACCGCGCTTATCGAAATGCTCTTGAAAATAAATCCCAGATTCTTGGAAAGTACTACTTTCCCTCAATGATAAACAAAATAAAAAACATAACGAAAATTTGTCAAATATCTAAGGAAAATAAGTACGAAAGGCATCCCAATCAAATTAAATTAGGAGAAATGCCCATACCGTCCTTTCCAGGACATACAGTTCATATAGATTTATACCTAACAGAAAATAAAGTTGTTATGACAGCTCTGGATAAATTTACGAAATATGCCATGACAAAAATTCTTAAAAGTAGATCAATAGAAGACATAAGACGACCACTTAGGGACATAATTTTTGCATTTGGAGTTCCGAAATCTATTATTATCGACAATGTACTCAGCCTCGATGAAATTCATGATGAAAAATGAATTAGGTATTGAAATTTATACATCGCCACCATACCGAAGTCAGGCTAACGGACAGGTTGAACGCTTCCATTCAACTTTGGTAGAAATTATGAGATGTCTCAAGAGAATGGAACCCAAAGGAATTTTGAAGAACTTCTGGAACGCGCTGTTTCCGAATATAACCACTTGATACACTCAGTTACAGGAAAAAAGCCTGTCGATTTATTTTTTGGTAGAAACATGGGCTTTACACCTGACCATTATGAAAGAGTTAGAAATTCAAACATTGAAACCCTACAGAAGAAACAACGGGAGATTTAGAATACCACAACAAGAATAAGCATGATCCTAAACAATATCTACCAGGACAAATAATTTTTGTTCAAAGAAATAGGCGATTTGTGACAAAACTTTCGAAGCCGTTTGTCAAGGAAATAGTCAGGGAAAACCGAAATAGCACAGTCGTGACCGATACCGGTAGAATAGTACACAAAAGCTTGATAAGAAATTAACAATTTCTTTCTTTACTTTTTTACAGTTAATAATTTGTTTCTTTGCATTATGCAAAGCCGATGTTCAAATATTGGATTACTCAAACTCGCAACTAGTGACAATAGAGACTGGATTAGCTAAATTACAAACAGGAACATTCAAAATCATTCACATCATAGACTTAAAGAAATACGAAGATTCAATTAATAACCTCGAAACAATATTTAGAACCAAAATTAATACGGACCACTCCTTATACCCATTTATTTCCGATGAGATTGAAAAAATAAAAATTCATTTAAACAGACTCAGTATAAACAGAAGGACCAAACGATCACTCGACTTTATCGGGAGTGCAAGGAAGTGGATAGCCGGAAACCCGGACCATTCTGACCAAATTATTTTGACGGAAAAAATTAATAATGCTCTCGAAAATAACAATAAACAATTAATAATTAATAGAATGACAATAGACAAAATGAATGAAATAACTAACAAAACGAATACAATTTTAAAGGTGATGCAATCAGACAGGAATAGTGATGATAAATCTTTCACGCAACTAAAATACAAACTTGACCTCATGAAGGAGGAAATAATCAATATAGAGTATGCCATTCATTGAGCAAAGGCTAACGTAATTAATTCTTATATATTATGAAATACCGAAATAAATATTGCTAAAGAAATTTTCAATAAAGAAAACATACCTTACATTAACATTGATGAATTGCTAGAATTCGCAGAGATTAAAATAGCCACGAATGATGAGACTATTATTTATATAATTAGTTTGCCATAAACCGATACAGAATATTGTAAAAAAATTGTTGTAAAAAAAAGTTAAATTAAAATCAAAAATTAACAAAATCAATTATAATTCAATATTACAATGTAAAAATCAGTTTTAAGGAATTAAAAACAATTGTAAGACATATAAAAAATTATCCATTTGTTTACATAAAAATGTAATAGATCTAAGAAATTCAACATGCCTTCCAAATTTCCTGGCAAGCCAAAAGTCTTCCTGCCAATTAATTAACAATCAACACATACCAGAAATAGAAGAAATTTCAACAGGGCTACCACAATGAAACCATAAATATCAGGAACATAACATATACTTCAAATAAAACCGTCATCTACGCACCATTACCCGCTTTACTGCAACCGAAAATTTTACCAAGAGATACAGAAGAGGTACTTTCATTAGAAATGATGAAAGAATTGAATGTGCAAAACACTGAATTCATCAGATCTTTGGATGTACGCAACAAAATATCATTAACATCTGGCAGAGTAGTAGCTATCCTTATAGTACTATTTGGGATAATTATGGCTGTAAGTCACATACGCAGAAGAATGAAAGGTCAAGTAACAAATACAATAAGCCTAAAGGAACGACACCCCCAACTTTCTGAATCGGCCATAGAAAAGCTTAACCAAATCTTTAACGGGTCAACCGAAGACGGTTGAAATCCGGAGGGGAAGAGTTAAGAACAAATAAGTTGCAACTTGGAACCACTGTATCCATTCCCACGAATAAGAATGCTGACGAAGTGTCTGCAGTGCCCACAGTCACGTATTCGAAAACAACAACAACGAAAATAGTATAAAAACTCCATATGGAATATGATCCACTCGTCCGGCAGAGCAGTTGGTAAATTTGTCTTTGCATTTATTTAATTATGTTAGATTAAACTCAGCTGTAAATTAGAAGTGAAACAATAAATTTGGCTTCGGCCTTTTTTTAAAAAACAACCCAAAGAAATAAAAATTTTAACTTATATATGTATATATATATATCTATATATATATATATATATATATATATATATATATATATATATATATATATATATATATATATCTATATATATATATATATATATATATATATATATATATATATATATATATATATATATATATATATATATATATATATACATATATATATATATATATATATATATATATATATATATATATATATATATATATATATATATATATATATATATATATATATATATATTGAAACGTGATTGCATATCAGTGAAACGGGATTGCATACTTTCAGGATCCCATCTGGAGAATGAGTGCCCCCTGTGAGTCAAGATTCGAACTATTCGAATAAAAGTTTATTCAAGAACCATCTGTCGGTAATATCAAAAAGAATATTCTCGACTTCTGTCGAAGAGGAGAGAAGCTTCTAGTAAATACGAGAATAGCGTGGAAGTTTCTACCTCAACCATTCGAAAAGTATAAAAGCGACAAGACTGTTCAAAGTCGAATACACGACTGTTCAAAGTCGAATACAGTAGATCAGAGACCGTAAAAGTGTGTACATCAGGCATTTTAATCGAAGCAGCAGTATTAGCAGTATTTGTAATTTTGCAAAGTGATGAAATTCATTATTAAATAAAGTGATGAAATTACTTATTAAATAAAGTGACTAATGGTTTGTGAAATAAAGTGCAAATAATAACTAAGTAAACTTTAAGCCTAATATTAAATGTGTAAATAGCAATAATAAAATAAAGCTAATTATTTTAATTTAACCAGCGATTGTTTGATTACTACACAATCCAGTGGTACGAGTCCGAGTACAGAGAGTTAGAGAAATTGTCAGAAGGGCAATTTTTTTAACAGAGTAAATTGTCAAGAGGGCAATTTCGTAACAATTGGTGTCAGAAGTGGGATTGTGTATCTGTGGTAAACAATGGTTAAATTTGAAGAACTGAGATTGGACTAGCTCAAGAATGAGCCTGAGCGATTAAATTTGCAAACACAAGGGCTTAAAGCGGAGCTGCAGGTGAGACTAAGAAGCGCTTTAGAGGAGCAGGGTATAGATGTCGATGAGCATGAATTCTAATGTGAAGAGCCAACGACATCTCGACAAGAAGAACCACCCCCAGAAACCAACATTGGTAACTTTGACATGAGTGCACTTATCGGGCTAATACAGATGCAGTTACAACAAAATTCTCAAGCAGCTGAAGAGAGGATCCAGCAGCAGTTACAAAAAAACGCTCTAGCAGCCGAAGAGAGGATGCAGCAGCGAGATGAAAAGATGCAGCAGCGAGATGAAAAGATGCAGCAGCGAGATGAAAAGATGCAGCAGCGAGATGAAAAGATGCAGCAACAATTACAACAAAATGCTCAAGCTGTCAAAGAACAGTTACAGCAGAGTGAAACTAGACTTGCTCAACTAGCGGAACAGAACTCACAGCAAATGAAAGAAATGTCCGATATGGTAGACAGGAAGGTTGGTGAAATTGAGATACGGCAGGAATCGTTCGAAAAATCTGTAGAACAAAAATTCATTGCGCACGAGCAGAAGCAGAACGAATTAGAGCAAAGAATTCACCTACTACAGGAAGGTGCATTGCCTATGCCAGCTTTAACTTCAATAAAACTGAAGACTCCTGCCTATGGTGGAATCACGACCGTTAGCGTGTTCAGAATGCAGTTTGAGTCTACCGCTAGCACAAATGGTTGGAGTGGTCGCTAAAAAGTGGCTGCATTAACCGTTTCATTGAAAGGTGCTGCCGCTGATGTGCTTCAAACCATCTCAGAAAGTGAGCGAGACTGCTATGAAAGCTTGATGAATGCCGTTCAGCGCAAGTATGGTAGTGAACACCGGAAGCAGATGTACCAAGTAGAGCTACGAATACGGGTACAGAAGAGTGGTGAGTCTCTACAACAGTATGCGGCGGAAGTGGAGCGGTTGGCTCATCTTGCGTACCCAGGAGAGATCACTGAGAGGTCTATGATGGACACTTTCGTATATGGCATTCGCGATGCAGAGATAAAGCGATCTGCGATAACTAATCCGAAAGCTACATATATGGAGACAGTAGCTAGCGCTTTAACTTCAGAGACAGCAGCCTTGGTGTGCCAGCCAGTATACAGAGCCCGTCAGGTACAAGTCGAAAGCGGCCAAAGTTTCACGGGCAAATGTTTCACCTGCGGAGAGGTCGGACACATGGCCCGTAATTGCCAATCGAGACGGAAACGTTCTAGATCACGCTCACCGGCAAGACCTCCAAAGCAAGTCAGATTCCAAAATAGGGAATCAGAAAATGTTGAAAAGCCGTCGACAAACTAGATGGAGTCAGTCTCGAGGGGCTTGATCTGACTCCCACAACATGTAGCCCCAGAATCTTCGTTTCTCAGATGGCACGGAAAATCAACAGCCTGACTGTCGACAGCGTATTAAATGGAAGAAAAATCGTGGTAATATTGGATACGGGTGCGATTCCATAATTAGAAGGGATCTCGTTCGGGGAATCGAGCCGCTTCTGGGAATAAGATTGCGTACGGCAACTGGAGATGATGCACTGGTACTGGGAAAAGTTACACGGAAAATAACTATCGGCACCACAATGGACTTATTAATCTTAGGTGTGGATTTTATGATTCGGAATGGATTCACTCTAGATTTGAAATGCCGAATGTTGAAATATGCGAACACCGAAATACCGTTATCCGTTGGTGAGGATAAGTATGGAGGTATCCGACAAGCCATTGTATCGCGGCGGACAAAAATCCCAGCAAAGTCTGAGGCAGTCATATGGGCCAAAATGGACGGAGATGTGGAGAAGAACAAGTTGTGGGTTGTGGAGACTGATGAAAAATTCGCACTGGATGACATCATATTTGGAAAAACCCTCGTAGAAGAACAGCAGAACAGAATAGTGCCAGTAAGAGTGGTCAATCTTGCAAATTCCGCTAAAACCATGGAGAAAGGACAGATAATTGGAAATTGCCGGGCAATTTCGGCAATTGTTAACTGTGAAAGCCAGCCGCAAGACACAAAAATGAAGATGCCAGCTGATAAAAAGGTACTCCACGATCTCACGAAAAAATGGAGCAAAGACTTATCCACAGAGCAGAGGAAGACTGCCAGCCAACTTTTGGCAAGACATTGGTCAGTATTTGCTGAAAAGGTTAACAACGAAGGCAAAACAAAGATGGTGAAACACACAATCAACACTGGTGATGCTAAACCCATTCGTCAAGCGTCAAGAAGAGTACCTCTTGCGAAGAGAGAAGAGGTGTATTTATTGCTGAAGGAAATGCATCAGAACAACGTCATAGAGCCATCAGCGAGCCCCTGGAGTTCTCCAGTGGTATTAGTCAAGAAGAAGGATGGCTCCACACGTTTCTGTGTAGATTATCGTAAACTAAATAAGGTAACGAAGAAAGATAGTTATCCATTAGCTCGCATCGACGTTACGTTGGCCACACTTTCTGGTTCAAATTGGATCTCAACGCTGGATTTACAAAGCGGATATTGGCAAGTGGCAGTAGACGACCAAGACAAGGAAAAGACAGCATTCAGCGCCGGTGATGGACTATGGCAATTTTTGGTGATGCCATTCGGACTGTGTAATGCTCCAGCTACATTTGAACGACTAATGGAACATGTGCTAAAGGGTCTCCACTGGAAAGCGTGTCTGGTGTACCTAGATGACATCATCGTTATGGGAAAGGACTTCGAGGACCACTTGAAGAATTTGGAAGAAGTATTGATGCGATTAGGAGCTTCAGGGTTGCAGCTGAGCGCAAAGAAATACTCGTTCTTCAAGAAAGAAATCAAGTACCTTGGACATAAAGTCACACCTGAAGGAGTACACACAGATCCAGATAAAATAGACTCAGTAAGGGAGTGGCCAAGACCAACTAGTTTGCATGAGCTACGCAGCTTCTTGGGTCTTTGCACCTATTACAGACGCTTTGTTCCAAGCTTCGCAGACGTGGCTGGTAGTCTGCATGCATTAACGAGGAAAAATTGTCCTTTTGAGTGGAACAGCGAACAGAAGAAGGCATTCAATAGATTGAAAGAGCTATTGTGTACGGCTCCGATCCTTGCGTATCCAATTCCTGGCGAAAAATTTATTTTGGATACAGATGCAAGTGGCTTCGGGACTGGAGGTGTCCTGTCGCAAATTATTGACGGACAGGAAAGAGTAATAGCCTACTTCAGCAAAATCTTATCAAAGCCAGAGCGGAATTACTGTGTAACACGGAGAGAACTTTTGGCGGTTATGCAGTGCGTGAAGCACTTTAACAAGTACTTGTATGGACAAAAGTTCTTGTTGAGAACGGATCACGCTGCTCTGCGCTGGCTATTACAATTCAAAAATCCCGAAGGTCAGGTTGCGAGATGGATTGAGAGACTCCAAAGCTACAATTTCACAATAGAACATCGCAGAGGTGGAAACCACGGGAAAGCTGATGCACTATCACGACGTCCTGGCAGTATGGAATGTAAGCACTGTTCTAAAGCTGAAGAGAAAGAAGGAGTAGTCGATGTGCGCTTAATGGCTGTTTTACCAGACGATGAATGGACAGCGAAAAAAATAAAAGAAGAACAACGAAATGACCCAGATTTGGCAAAAATCGTATCAAGTAAGAATGAAGGAAAACGGCCTGATTGGAACGAAATCTCGACTGAAAGCCCCATAACTAAAGCATATTGGGCTCAATGGAATAGCTTAAAGCTGCAAGATGGATGCCTATTCCGCCTGTGGGAGAGCGAAGATGGAAAAACCACGAAGAGCTTGTTTGTGGTACCCAAGGCAAGAATAAGCGAAATTCTCAAGGAATACCATAGTGGGCCAAGCGGAGGACATTTGGGAATAACAAAAACAGTCGCGAAAATTCAAACACGATTTTATTGGGTTGGTTGCCAGCAATCGGTAGTTGACTGGATTAGTGCTTGTGAAAAGTGTACAGCTGCCAAGGGACCGAGCCGTCGCAGTCAGGGGAAGATGCATTTATACAACGTGGTAGCGCCATTTGAGCGTATTGCAATGGATATAGCAGGTCCGTTTCCAATTAGTGATTCCGGCAACAAATATGTTCTCGTCGTAATCGACTATTTTAGTAAATGGCCAGAAGTATACCCCATTCCCGATCAAGAAGCTAAGACCGTTGCAGATGCATTTATCAATAATTGGGTCTGCAGATTCGGAGCTCCCCTCGAGTTGCACTCGGATCAAGGCAGAAATTTCGAGTCAACAATATTCAGGGAAATGAGTGAATTGATGGGCATACGCAAAACTCGTACAACTCCTTTGCACCCACAATCCGATGGAATGGTTGAAAGATTTAATCGTACGCTTGAGGAATACCTAAGGAAAGTCGTGGACAGAAACCAGAAAGATTGGGACCAACACATACCCCTCTTCTTAATGGCATACCGATCGGCAACTCATGATACAACATCTACAACACCAGCTAAGGCTATTTTCGGTTGTGACATAAGATTGCCTGTAGATCTGAAATTCGGTGCCTACTCATCTACGGAAGTTTCATGTAGCAGTTATGTAGCTGACAAACGAAGACAGCTGAATGAAATTCATGGAACCATCAGAAAGCGCACACAACTGATGAGTGATAAAATGAAAGCCAGATATGATCTACGAGGAAATTCCAAGGGATTTCAGGAAGGGCAGCTAGTTATGCTTCATAATCCGCAAAGGAAAAAGGGATTATAGCCAAAACTGCAAACACACTGGGAAGGCCCTTATAAGGTGATAAAGCGGCTCAACGATGTAGTATACCGCATCCAGTTGGCGAGAAATGCCTGGAGCAAAATGAAAGTCGTTCATTCAGAGAGGTTATCTCCTTATAAAGGTTGCAGTACTATCCTTGTTCGGGACGAACAAGATTAAGCGGAGGGCAGTGAAACGTGGTTGCATATCAGTGAAACGGGATTGCATACTTTTAGGATCCCATCTGAAGAATGAGTGCCCCCTGTGAGTCAAGATGCGAACTATTCGAATAAAAGTTTATTCAAGAACCATCTGTCGGTAATATCAAAAAGAATATTCTCGACTTCTGTCGAAGAGGAGAGAAGCTTCTAGAAAATACGAGAATAGCGTGGAAGTTTCTACCTCAACCATTCGAAAACTATAAAAGCGACAAGACTGTTCAAAGTCGAATACAGTAGATCAGAGACCGTAAAAGTGTATACATCAGGCATTTTAATCGAAGCAGCAGTATTAGCATTATTTGTAATTTTGCAAAGTGATGAAATTCATTATTAAATAAAGTGATGAAATTACTTATTAAATAAAGTGACTAATGGTTTGTGAAATAAAGTGCAAATAATAACTAAGTAAACTTTAAGCCTAATATTAAATGTGTAAATAGCAATAATAAAATAAAGCTAATTATTTTAATTTAACCAGCGATTGTTTGATTACTACACAATCCAGTGGTACGAGTCCGAGTACAGAGAGTTAGAGAAATTGTCAGAAGGGCAATTTTGTAACAGAGTAAATTGTCAAGAGGGCAATTTCGTAACAATGTATATATATATATATATATATATATATATATATATATATATATATATATTGTAGTGTATCAGCTGTGCGAAAGGCAAGTTAAACAATCCGTTTTGAGTTCGGAATATGACTGACTGTTTATTACAAGAGAATAAGAATATAAAGACTAGCTTAGTACTAAATGAATGTGAATGTATACATGTGTGTGTGTTATTGTAATATCACTCGAGAGATAAAGACATAAGATGAGAGTGAGTGTTGAGCAAACAGAGAAGATTAGGGTGTGATGTATATGCCAAGTTTAAATACTCTATATGCTCCTCCTAAAGCTGTTATATCATTCAAGAAGAACATTTAGTTACAAATTGAATAGCAATAATTAAAATTTAAAATTGAATATAAAATAACAAAAATTTAAAACATATCAATTTAATTCACTAACAACTTTAGGGGTTTTTATTACTCTACCTCCCTCTCGTGGTCTGAGCTTCCTTCCAATGTGTGAATCATCTTCCGTCGTCTGTATGTGCTGCAGTGCAGGTGAAAAATTTTCATTGCTTGAAGATGACTGTACATTGATTCCGCTGCGCTCTTGGATTTGTGACGTATTTTGTCCTCTAATTTGATCAAGATGACGTTTGATCACATGGTTGTTGTGTGGTAAGATACACGAATACGATTGAGGTCCCTGTTTTTCTTTTATTATTGCCTGAGTCCAACCCGGCTTATTAGGATTGTGGTAATCGCTTATCATTACCTTTTGACCATTACAAAATTTTGTGTTTCGATTTCCTTTACGATGTTTTATGTTGTTGTTTTGCGAATCTATTATCTTTTCTATTGTTGTAGGCGGTTTAAGAAGACTAAATCTAGTTTTAAGCTTTCTGCCGAAAAAAATCTTCGCTGGAAACTCGCCTGGGCTACAATACGGCATAGTATTTGGTCCAAATTAGCCTCTTTGTTGTGATCTAAGTTTGCCATAATCGATTTTTTGAATGTTTTCACCAAATTTTCTGCCTGACCATTCGTAGACGGATGTCCCGGAGCTGTCAGGATATGCTTTATACCATTTAAGGATAAAAATTGTCTGAAATCATTGGACGTGAATTGAGTGCCGTTGTCACTTACAAGTGTGTCAACCAAACCATAACGGGCAAACGTCTCTCATAGTTTATTTATGGTAAAACTGTTGTTATCTCCTTGGTTTTAAAAACTTCAATAAATTTCGAAAAGGAATCGATAATGACAAAAAAATACAAATTTCTTATTGGGCCAGCGAAGTCGATATGTATTCGACTCCATATGGCATCATTAGGCACCCATGGAACTAATGCACTTTTTTCAGGACTAGCCTGCAATATTTGACATGACAAACATTTTGATATCAAATTTTCAATGTCGTTATCAATACCTGGCCACCACAAATATGATCTAGCCAGACCTTTAGTTTTCACTATTCCAAGATGTGAACGATGTAGTTCATTTAAAACTTTTGATCTTAATTTTTGTGGAATAATTATTCTGTATCCCCACAAAATACAACCATATTCAACAGTGATTTGAGTATACTTCTGACGATATGGTGTAAAATTTTCATCTCTAATATTACTTAGAGTTCCATTTAAAACAAACTCTGCCACTTTAGATAAAATGGGATCTCGTCTCGCGAGATATATCTTTAAAATGCATGCTAACATTTGACTCATTTTCTATTAAATTGATGTATGAGTTTTCAAATTTTTGTTGGTTCCCAAGACTACTTTGTGGCATCCTTGAAATGCTATCAGCTTCATTTTGAATTCCTTCAACGTGTTCTATGGTATAATTAAAACCAGAAAGGATTAATGCCCAGCGCTGCATTCGAGCTGACGCCATTGCTGGTAAACCTTTGTCGCTTCCAAATATGGCTAAAAGTGGACGATGATCAGTGCGCAAACAAAAGTGGTTTCCCAATAAATACTGCTTTAGTTTTGTAACACAAAACACAATCGATAAAGCTCTAATGTGCTGTAATTTTTCTCACTTTTGGAAAGTGCCCTGGAAACAAAAGCAATCGGCTTAGTCGAATCCGAAAATTTATGTGCTAAAATTCCAGCTACAGCATTATATGAAGCATCAGTGGTTAATACAAGTGGAAAATCAGGATTGAAATGGACCAAAACTTGGTTTGACGCTATGGCCTTTTTTATGTCATCATAAGAGCTTTGGCACTTTTCCGTATCAATAAATTTTGAATAATAATTTGCCATTCCGACAAAAGTTCTAAGTTCCGAAACGTTGCTAGGAATAGAAGCAGATATTACGCTTGAAATGCGTTCATTGTTTTTGCGTAATCCATTTTTGTCAATGTTAAACCCCAAATATGAAATTTCGGATTGAAAAAATACAGATTTCGAAATATTAAGTTTCAATCCAGACGATTGTAGTTTTAGTAAAACCAATTTTAATGTTTTTAAATGCTCTTGCATATTTCTGCCCGTGACAGTAATGTCATCTTCGTAAACAACTACATATGGAATATCTCTTAGTAAATTTTCCATAGTTTTTTGAAAAATGGCTGCTGCCGTTTTGACGCCCAAGGGTAGACGTTTTACTTTTAAAGTACCAATATTGGTACTCCACGCACATAACAATTGCGAACTTTCATCTAGAACAAGCTGATTGCAAGCATTTGACAAATCAAGTTTGGTAAAAATTTTACCGCCCTCCAATGATGCAAAAATCTCATCAATTCTGGGTAGAGGGTACTTGAAGTCCATTAAGAACTTATTCAGAGTGACCTTATAGTCGCCACAGATTCGCAAATCACCGTTGAGTTTTAAAATGGGTACCAATGGTGTTCCCCAATCGGAATTATCTACAGGCTCTAATACCCCGGATTTAATTAAATCGGGTAATTTTCTTCTATCTTGCCTTTCCACGCTAATGGCAAAGGTCTTGGTTTACAAAATATGGGTGTTGCATTATTTTCGATTTTTAACGAAACTTTGTTTATTTTAAACTCACCCAAACTTTCACGGAAAACTTCGGAAAATTCATTTTTCAATTGACTTACTAATGCCTCATTTGATTCTTGCCTATTTATGTTGTTTATTTGTAACAACTCAAAGTTAAACGAACGTAAAAACGAACGACCAAGCAGGGGTGGAATCATTGTATCTACAACCACAACAATAACTGATTTGGTATTACCTTTAAATGTGATCAACGCATCATATTCGCCTACTAGCTTCAATCTGTCACCACTATAATCGACATACGGTATTTGACATGGGCGAAAATCCTTCTTGATGTTGTTGTTCTCGAGAAACGAAGCAGGAACCAATGTACAAGGGGCACCTGTATCACAAACAGCTTTCATCTTAATACCATCAATGACAACAGGAAGAGTATACACATCATTAGATTTGTTTTCAACCACACTAAAAATAGAATAATTGAAAATATCATTATCATTTTGTTCATCATTATCATCTCTCTTTTTATTGAAGCAAACGGTCGCCAAATGACCGATTTTTCCACACGAATGACATTTGCTCTCTTTGTATTTGCAAGATTGCGTGCTATGATTTCGCCAACCACAGTGAGAACATGCAGGCTTTCTTTCACCCTCTCCTCTGTTGTCTTTGCCAACATTGCCTCTGTTACTGCTGCCGCTACCACCACCACCTCTGCTACCGCTGCCTCTGCCACCCACACCATTGCCGTTAGATTTCTTTGCAAACCTTTGCCGGTTGACAAAATTAACTGCACTTCCATTATTCTCCTCTGCCTTTGTTACATTTTTCGTCCCCATGATCATCGCCTTTTTTAACGCACTTTGAACTGTTAGGCGTTCATCTTCTTCACATAACCTTTCGAATATGTAAATTGGCAAGCCCATAACAAATTGATTTAGAACAAACGCTTCTAAGTTGACGCTAAATTTACAATTTAATGCCAATGTTTTAACTCGGGCATACCATTCCGCAACTGATTCTCCATCATTTTTTGTTGCCACATGAAATTTTTTTCTTTCACTGAACACAATTGTTGGTGGTGTGTATTGCGTGTTCAATATCTCACATATCTCATCAAACTTCTTTGACACAGGGGAATCAGGGCTGCACAAACTATGCAACAATTTGTACGCCACAGCACCTATTGATTTTAACAAAATCGACTTTTTAACATTTTCCTCCGTGCAATTGATTTCACAAAAATGGATGTCTAGGCGCTCTTTCCACATATTCCATGGCTCTACGTTGGGGTTGAATTCAGCCCCGTTAGATGTCTGGAACACCGAAATTTGGTTAGAGCTAAAACTTTGATTTGCCGCTTCCTCCTTTTTAGTTGCCATTATATTTATTTTTGTTTGTGAAGTACTTGTTTGTTGTTTAATTCGTTTATGTTATTATATGTATTTACATATGTTATTCGTTTTTGGTGTTATATGTATTTACATATTGAAACGTGATAGCTCAGTGAAAAGGGATTGCATACTTTCAGGATCCCATCTGGAGAATGAGTGCCCCCTGTGAGTCAAGATGCGAACTATTCGAATAAAAGTTTATTCAAGAACCATCTGTCGGTAATATCAAAAAGAATATTCTCGACTTCTGTCGAAGAGGATAGAAGCTTCAAGAAACTACGAGAATAGCGTGGAAGTTTCTACCTCAACCATTCGAAAACTATAAAAGCGACAAGACTGTTCAAACTCGAACACATTCGAACAGAGATCGTGGCAGTGTGTACATCGAGCATTATAATCGAAGCAGCAGTATTTGTAATTGTGCAAAGTGATGAAATTCATTGTGAAATAAAGTACAAATTATAAAGAAGTAAACTTTAAGCCTAATATTAAATGTGTAAATAGCAATAGTTAAATAAAGTTAATTATTTTAATTTAACCAGCGATTGTTTGATTACTACACGATGCAGTGGTACGAATCCGAGTACATAGAGTTAGAGTTAATTGTCAGGAGGGCAATTTCGTAACAGAGTAAATTGTCAAGAGGGCAATTTCGTAACAATAAGAATACTAATTTTTGTAAAAGTTTTCTGTTTCTTTTTTCCTTTTTTGTTTTTTTTTTTTTTAACTTTGCTTCTTCACTGTAAGTATTTTCCCACTCAGTGTTCACTTCTTTTTGTCGTTTTTTTTTTTTTTTTTGTGATTAGTGACTCGTCTGTATTTACAAATGTTCACTTCTTTTTGTCTCTTTATGTGGTCATCGACTCTTGACTTTGGTTTTGTCCTCGTCGCCAAATATGTAGTGTATCAGCTGTGCGAAAGGCAAGTTAAACAATCCGTTTTGAGTTCGGAATATGACTGACTGTTTATTACAAGAGAATAAGAATATAAAGACTAGCTTAGTACTAAATGAATGTGAATGTATAGATGTGTGTGTGTTATTGTAATATCACTCGAGAGATCAAGAGATAAGATGAGAGTGAGTGTTGAGCAAACAGAGAAGATTAGGTTGTGATGTATATGCCAAGTTTAAATACTCTATATGCTCCTCCTAAAGCTGTTATATCATTCAAGAAGAAAATTTAATTACAAATTGAATAGCAATAATTAAAATTTAAAATTGAATATAAAATAACAAAAATTTAAAACATATCAATTTAATTCACTAACAACTTTAGGGGTTTTTATTACTCTACCTCCCTCTCGTGGTCTGAGCATCCTTCCAATGTGTGAATCATCTTCCGTCGTCTGTATGTGCTGCAGTGCAGGTGAAAAATTTTCATTGCTTGAAGATGACTGTACATTGATTCCGCTGCTCTCTTGGATTTCTGATGTATTTTGTCCTCTAATTTGATCAAGATGACGTTTGATCACATGGTTGTTGTGTGGTAAGATACACGAATACGATTGAGGTCCCTGTTTTTCTTTTATTATTGCCTGAGTCCAACCCGGCTTATTAGGATTGCGGTAATCTCGTATCATTAAATTTTGACCATTACAAAATTTTGTGTTTCGATTTCCTTTATGATGTTTTATGTTGTTGTTTTGCGAATCTATTATCTATTCTATTGTTGTAGGCGGTTTAAGAAGACTAAATCTAGTTTTAAGCTTTCTGCCGAAAAAAATTTTCGCTGGAAACTCGCCTGTGCTACAATGCGTCATGTTACGATAATCCATCATGAAACGGCATAGTATTTGGTCCAAATTAGCCTCTTTGTTGTGATCTAAGTTTGCCATAATCGATTTTTTGAATGTTTTCACTAAATTTTCTGCCTGACCATTCGTAGACGGATGTCCCGGAGCTGTCAGGATATGCTTTATACCATTTAAGGATAAAAATTGTCTGAAATCATTGGACGTGAATTGAGTGCCGTTGTCACTTACAAGTGTGTCAACCAAACCATAACGGGCAAACGTCTCTCGTAGTTTATTTATGGTAAAAGCTGTTGTTATCTCCTTGGTTTTAAAAACTTCAATAAATTTCGAAAAGGAATCGATAATGACAAAAAAATACAAATTTCTTATTGGGCCAGCGAAGTCGATATGTATTCGACTCCATATGGCATCATTAGGTACTCATGGAATTAATGCACTTTTTTCAGGACTAGCCTGCAATTTTTGACATGACAAACATTTTGATATCAAATTTTCAATGTCGTTATCAATACCTGGCCACCACAAATATGATCTAGCCAGACCTTTAGTTTTCACTATTCCAAGATGTGAACGATGTAGTTCATTTAAAACTTTTGATCTTAATTTTTGTGGAATAATTATTCTGTATCCCCACAAAATACAACCATATTCAACAGTGAGTTGAGTATACTTCTGACGATATGGTGTAAAATTTTCATCTCTAATATTACTTAGAGTTCCATTTAAAACAAACTCTGCCACTTTAGATAAAATAGGATCTCGTCTCGCGAGATATATCTTTAAAATTCATGCTAACATTTGACTCATTTTCTATTAAATTGATGTATGAGTTTTCAAATTTTTGTTGGTTCCCAAGACTACTTTGTGGCATCCTTGAAATGCTATCAGCTTCATTTTGAATTCCTTTAACGTGTTCTATGGTATAATTAAAACCAGAAAGGATTAATGCCCAGCGCTGCATTCGAGCTGACGCCATTGCTGGTAAACCTTTGTCGCTTCCAAATATGGCTAAAAGTGGACGATGATCAGTGCGCAAACAAAAGTGGTTTCCCAATAAATACTGCTTTAGTTTTCTTCTATCTTGCCTTTCCACGCTAATGGCAAAGGTCTTGGTTTACAAAATATGGGTGTTGCATTATTTTCGATTTTTAACGAAACTTTGTTTATTTTAAACTCACCCAAACTTTCACGGAAAACTTCGGAAAATTCATTTTTCAATTGACTTACTAATGCCTCATTTGATTCTTGCCTATTTATGTTGTTTATTTGTAACAACTCAAAGTTAAACGAACGTAAAAACGAACGACCAAGCAGGGGTGGATTCATTGTATCTACAACCACAACAATAACTGATTTGGTATTACCTTTAAATGTGATCAACGCATCATATTCGCCTACTAGCTTCAATCTGTCACCACTATAATCGACATACGGTATTTGACATGGGCGAAAATCCTTCTTGATGTTGTTGTTCTCGAGAAACGAAGCAGGAACCAATGTACAAGGGGCACCTGTATCACAAACAGCTTTCATCTTAATACCATCAATGACAACAGGAAGAGTATACACATCATTAGATTTGTTTTCAACCACACTAAAAATAGAATAATTGAAAATATCATTATCATTTTGTTCATCATTATCATCTCTCTTTTTATTGAAGCAAACGGTCGCCAAATGACCGATTTTTCCACACGAATGACATTTGCTCTCTTTGTATTTGCAAGATTGCGTGCTATGATTTCGCCAACCACAGTGAGAACATGCAGGCTTTCTTTCACCCTCTCCTCTGTTGTCTTTGCCAACATTGCCTCTGTTACTGCTGCCGCTACCACCACCACCTCTGCTACCGCTGCCTCTGCCACCCACACCATTGCCGTTAGATTTCTTTGCAAACCTTTGCCGGTTGACAAAATTAACTGCACTTCCATTATTCTCCTCTGCCTTTGTTACATTTTTCGTCCCCATGATCATCGCCTTTTTTAACGCACTTTGAACTGTTAGGCGTTCATCTTCTTCACATAACCTTTCGAATATGTAAATTGGCAAGCCCATAACAAATTGATTTAGAACAAACGCTTCTAAGTTGACGCTAAATTTACAATTTAATGCCAATGTTTTAACTCGGGCATACCATTCCGCAACTGATTCTCCATCATTTTTTGTTGCCACATGAAATTTTTTTCTTTCACTGAACACAATTGTTGGTGGTGTGTATTGCGTGTTCAATATCTCACATATCTCATCAAACTTCTTTGACACAGGGGAATCAGGGCTGCACAAACTATGCAACAATTTGTACGCCACAGCACCTATTGATTTTAACAAAATCGACTTTTTAACATTTTCCTCCGTGCAATTGATTTCACAAAAATGGATGTCTAGGCGCTCTTTCCACATATTCCATGGCTCTACGTTGGGGTTGAATTCAGCCCCGTTAGATGTCTGGAACACCGAAATTTGGTTAGAGCTAAAACTTTGATTTGCCGCTTCTTCCTTTTTAGATGCCATTATATTTATTTTTGTTTGTGAAGTACTTGTTTGTTGTTTAATTCGTTTATGTTATTATATGTATTTACATATGTTATTCGTTTTTGGTGTTATATGTATTTACATATGTTATTGTAATATCACTCGAGAGATCAAGAGATGAGATGAGAGTGAGTGTTTAGCAAACAAAGAAGATTAGGGTGTGATGTATATGCCAAGTTTAAATACTCTATATGCTCCTCCTAAAGCTGTTATATCATTCAAGAAGAACATTTAATTACAAATTGAATAGCAATAATTAAAATTTAAAATTGAATATAAAATAACAAAAATTTAAAACATATCAATTTAATTCACTAACAACTTTAGGGGTTTTTATTACTCTACCTCCCTCTCGTGGTCTGAGCTTCCTTCCAATGTGTGAATCATCTTCCGTCGTCTGTATGTGCTGCAGTGCAGGTGAAAAATTTTCATTGCTTGAAGATGACTGTACATTGATTCCGCTGCGCTCTTGGATTTGTGACGTATTTTGTCCTCTAATTTGATCAAGATGACGTTTGATCACATGGTTGTTGTGTGGTAAGATACACGAATACGATTGAGGTCCCTGTTTTTCTTTTATTATTGCCTGAGTCCAACCCGGCTTATTAGGATTGCGGTAATCTCGTATCATTAAATTTTGACCATTACAAAATTTTGTGTTTCGATTTCCTTTATGATGTTTTATGTTGTTGTTTTGCGAATCTATTATCTATTCTATTGTTGTAGGCGGTTTGAGAAGACTAAATCTAGTTTTAAGCTTTCTGCCGAAAAAAATTTTCGCTGGAAACTCGCCTGTGCTACAATGCGTCATGTTACGATAATCCATCATGAAACGGCATAGTATTTGGTCCAAATTAGCCTCTTTGTTGTGATCTAAGTTTGCCATAATCGATTTTTTGAATGTTTTCACTAAATTTTCTGCCTGACCATTCGTAGACGGATGTCCCGGAGCTGTCAGGATATGCTTTATACCATTTAAGGATAAAAATTGTCTGAAATCATTGGACGTGAATTGAGTGCCGTTGTCACTTACAAGTGTGTCAACCAAACCATAACGGGCAAACGTCTCTCGTAGTTTATTTATGGTAAAAGCTGTTGTTATCTCCTTGGTTTTAAAAACTTCAATAAATTTCGAAAAGGAATCGATAATGACAAAAAAATACAAATTTCTTATTGGGCCAGCGAAGTCGATATGTATTCGACTCCATATGGCATCATTAGGTACCCATGGAATTAATGCACTTTTTTCAGGACTAGCCTGCAATTTTTGACATGACAAACATTTTGATATCAAATTTTCAATGTCGTTATCAATACCTGGCCACCACAAATATGATCTAGCCAGACCTTTAGTTTTCACTATTCCAAGATGTGAACGATGTAGTTCATTTAAAACTTTTGATCTTAATTTTTGTGGAATAATTATTCTGTATCCCCACAAAATACAACCATATTCAACAGTGAGTTGAGTATACTTCTGACGATATGGTGTAAAATTTTCATCTCTAATATTACTTAGAGTTCCATTTAAAACAAACTCTGCCACTTTAGATAAAATAGGATCTCGTCTCGCGAGATATATCTTTAAAATTCATGCTAACATTTGACTCATTTTCTATTAAATTGATGTATGAGTTTTCAAATTTTTGTTGGTTCCCAAGACTACTTTGTGGCATCCTTGAAATGCTATCAGCTTCATTTTGAATTCCTTTAACGTGTTCTATGGTATAATTAAAACCAGAAAGGATTAATGCCCAGCGCTGCATTCGAGCTGACGCCATTGCTGGTAAACCTTTGTCGCTTCCAAATATGGCTAAAAGTGGACGATGATCAGTGCGCAAACAAAAGTGGTTTCCCAATAAATACTGCTTTAGTTTTCTTCTATCTTGCCTTTCCACGCTAATGGCAAAGGTCTTGGTTTACAAAATATGGGTGTTGCATTATTTTCGATTTTTAACGAAACTTTGTTTATTTTAAACTCACCCAAACTTTCACGGAAAACTTCGGAAAATTCATTTTTCAATTGACTTACTAATGCCTCATTTGATTCTTGCCTATTTATGTTGTTTATTTGTAACAACTCAAAGTTAAACGAACGTAAAAACGAACGACCAAGCAGGGGTGGATTCATTGTATCTACAACCACAACAATAACTGATTTGGTATTACCTTTAAATGTGATCAACGCATCATATTCGCCTACTAGCTTCAATCTGTCACCACTATAATCGACATACGGTATTTGACATGGGCGAAAATCCTTCTTGATGTTGTTGTTCTCGAGAAACGAAGCAGGAACCAATGTACAAGGGGCACCTGTATCACAAACAGCTTTCATCTTAATACCATCAATGACAACAGGAAGAGTATACACATCATTAGATTTGTTTTCAACCACACTAAAAATAGAATAATTGAAAATATCATTATCATTTTGTTCATTATTATCATCTCTCTTTTTATTGAAGCAAACGGTCGCCAAATGACCGATTTTTCCACAGGAATGACATTTGCTCTCTTTGTATTTGCAAGATTGCGTGCTATGATTTCGCCAACCACAGTGAGAACATGCAGGCTTTCTTTCACCCTCTCCTCTGTTGTCTTTGCCAACATTGCCTCTGTTACTGCTGCCGCTACCACCACCACCTCTGCTACCGCTGCCTCTGCCACCCACACCATTGCCGTTAGATTTCTTTGCAAACCTTTGCCGGTTGACAAAATTAACTGCACTTCCATTATTCTCCTCTGCCTTTGTTACATTTTTCGTCCCCATGATAATCGCCTTTTTTAACGCACTTTGAACTGTTAGGCGTTCATCTTCTTCACATAACCTTTCGAATATGTAATTTGGCAAGCCCATAACAAATTGATTTAGAACAAACGCTTCTAAGTTGACGCTAAATTTACAATTTAATGCCAATGTTTTAACTCGGGCATACCATTCCGCAACTGATTCTCCATCATTTTTTGTTGCCACATGAAATTTTTTTCTTTCAGTGAACACAATTGTTGGTGGTGTGTATTGCGTGTTCAATATCTCACATATCTCATCAAACTTCTTTGACACAGGGGAATCAGGGCTGCACAAACTATGCAACAATTTGTACGCCACAGCACCTATTGATTTTAACAAAATCGACTTTTTAACATTTTCCTCCGTGCAATTGATTTCACAAAAATGGATGTCTAGGCGCTCTTTCCACACATTCCATGGCTCAACGTTGGGGTTGAATTCAGCCACGTTAGATGTCTGGAACACCGAAATTTGGTTAGAGCTAAAACTTTGATTTGCCGCTTCTTCCTTTTTAGTTGCCATTATATTTATTTTTGTTTGTGAAGTACTTGTTTGTTGTTTAATTCGTTTATGTTATTATATGTATTTACATATGTTATTCGTTTTTGGTGTTATATGTATTTACATATTGAAACGTGATAGCTCAGTGAAAAGGGATTGCATACTTTCAGGATCCCATCTCTAGAATGAGTGCCCCCTGTGAGTCAAGATGCGAACTATTCGAATAAAAGTTTATTCAAGAACCATCTGTCGGTAATATCAAAAAGAATATTCTCGACTTCTGTCGATGAGGATAGAAGCTTCTAGAAACTACGAGAATAGCGTAGAAGTTTCTACCTCAACCATTCGAAAACTATAAAAGCGACAAGACTGTTCAAACTCGAACACATTCGAACAGAGATCGTGGCAGTGTGTACATCGAGCATTATAATCGAAGCAGCAGTATTTGTAATTGTGCAAAGTGATGAAATTCATTGTGAAATAAAGTACAAATTATAAAGAAGTAAACTTTAAGCCTAATATTAAATGTGTAAATAGCAATAGTTAAATAAAGTTAATTATTTTAATTTAACCAGCGATTGTTTGATTACTACACGATCCAGTGGTACGAATCCGAGTACAGAGAGTTAGAGTAAATTGTCAGGAGGGCAATTTCGTAACAGAGTAAATTGTCAAGAGGGCAATTTCGTAACAATTGGTGTCAGAAGTGGGATTGTGTATATGTAATAAACAATGGTTAAGTTTGAAAAACTGAGTTTGGAGCAGTTCAAGAAGGAGCTTGAGCGCTTAAATTTGCAAACACAAGGGCTTAAAGCGGAGCTGCAGGTGCGATTAAGAAGCGCTTTAGAAGAGCAGGGTATAGATGTCGATGAGCATGAATTCCGATGTGAAGAGCCAACGACATCTCGACACGAAGAAACACCGCAAGGAGCTAATACTGGTAACTTTGACATGAGCGTACTCATCGGGGTAATACAGTCCTTCAAACAGGAGATGCTGCAGCAGTTACAACAAGAAGCTCAAGCAACCGAAGAGAGGATGCAGCAGCGAGATGAGAAGATGCAGAAGTTGTTCCAGCAATTCGATGAGAATATACACCAGCGATTAAAACCATATGCTCCAGCAGTCAAAGACGATGTCAAGGAACAGTTACAGCAGAGTGAAACGCGATTTACTCAACTAGCGGAACAGAACTCACAGCAGAAGAATGAAATGTCCGAGATGGGGGACAAGAAGGTTTGTGAGGTTGGGATATGACAGGAGTCGTTAGAAGGAATTATGGAACAAAAATCCAATGCGAATGAGGAAAAGCAGAACGAAATTGAAGCTACCGCTAGCACAGATGGTTGGAGTAATCGCAAAGTACTGGCAACGTTGGCTATGTTAATGAAAGGTGCTGATGTCCTGCCGACCATCGCAGAGGGTGAGAGAGACTGTTATGAAAACGTGATGAATTCAATTCAGCGGAGGAGTGGTGAGTCTCTACTACAGGATGTGGTGGAGGTGGAGCGGTTCGCCCATCTTGCCTGTCCAGGCGAGATTGTTGAGAGAAGTATGACGGATACTTTCGTATGTGGTATTCCCGATGCGGAAATGGACTATTCAGCGATGACAAATCCAAAAGCTACATGTATGGAAATAGTGGCTGGCGCTTTAACGTTTGAGATAGCGGCCGTGGTGTGCCAGCCAGTATGCAGAGCCCGTCAGGTTCAAGTTGAAAGCGGACAGGGTTGCACGTGCAAGTGCCTTGCCTGCGGTGAGGTTGGATATGCGGCTCATGGTTGTCGGACGAAACGCAGACGTTCTCCATCAGACTCGCATGTGGGACCGCAAAGGCAGGGAATTGGATGATGTTTTTAAGCTGTCGACTAACTAAATGGAGTCAGTCTCGAGGGGCAAGATTTGACTCCCACACCATGCAGCCCCGGAATCCTCGTTTCTCAGATCCCACGGAAAGTCAGATGCCTAATTGCTGACAGTGTGATAAGCGAGGAGTAGTTGTGTATAAGCAGACGAAGAGTGGACTAAAAAGACATCTACAGTACTTCGATGCAGCAGTTGTATTCCTGAAAAACTAGAACAGTTGAAGGAAATTCATGGAAACAGCAGAAATCGTACGCAACTGATGAGTGATAAAAGGAAAAATCGTACGCAACTGATGAGTGATAAAAGGAAAGCGAGATATGATGTACGAGTAAACTCTAAGGGATTTCAGGAAGGGCAACCAGTTATGCTTCATAATCCGCAAAAGAAAAGTGGATTATCGCCAAAACTGCAAACACACTGGGAAGGACCTTATAAGGTGATAAAACGGATCAACGATGTTAGATACCGCATCCAGTGGACGAGAAATGGCAGGAGCAAAATGAAAGTCGTTCATTTAGAGAGGCTATCTAATTATAAAGGTTGCAGTACTATCCTTGTTCGGGACGAACAATTTTAAGCGGAGGGCAGTGAAACGTGATAGCTCAGTGAAAAGGGATTGCATACTTTCAGGATCCCATCTGGAGAATGAGTGCCCCCTGTGAGTCAAGATGCGAACTATTCGAATAAAAGTTTATTCAAGAACCATATGTCGGTAATATCAAAAAGAATATTCTCGACTTCTGTCGAAGAGGATAGAAGCTTCTAGAAACTACGAGAATAGCGTGGAAGTTTCTACCTCAACCATTCGAAAACTATAAAAGCGACAAGACTGTTCAAACTCGAACACATTCGAACAGATATCGTGGCAGTGTGTACATCGAGCATTATAATCGAAGCAGCAGTATTTGTAATTGTGCAAAGTGATGAAATTCATTGTGAAATAAAGTACAAATTATAAAGAAGTAAACTTTAAGCCTAATATTAAATGTGTAAATAGCAATAGTTAAATAAAGTTAATTATTTTAATTTAACCAGCGATTGTTTGATTACTACACGATCCAGTGGTACGAATCCGAGTACATAGAGTTAGAGTAAATTGTCAGGAGGGCAATTTCGTAACAGAGTAAATTGTCAAGAGGGCAATTTCGTAACAATATGAATACTAATTTTTGTAAAAGTTTTCTGTTTCTTTTTTCCTTTTTTTTTTGTTTTTTTAACTTTGCTTCTTCACTGTATGTATTTTCCCACTCAGTGTTCACTTCTTTTTGTCGTTTTTTTTTTTTTTTTTGTGATTAGTGACTCGTCTGTATTTACAAATGTTCACTTCTTTTTGTCTCTTTATGTGGTCATCGACTCTTGACTTTGGTTTTGTCCTCGTCGCCAAATATGTAGTGTATCAGCTGTGCGAAAGGCAAGTTGAACAATCCGTTTTGAGTTCGGAATATGACTGACTGTTTATTACAAGAGAATAAGAATATAAAGACTAGCTTAGTACTAAATGAATGTGAATGTATAGATGTGTGTGTGTTATTGTAATATCACTCGAGAGATCAAGAGATAAGATGAGAGTGAGTGTTTAGCAAACAGAGAAGATTAGGGTGTGATGTATATGCCAAGTTTAAATACTCTATATGCTCCTCCTAAAGCTGTTATATTATTCAAGAAGAAAATTTAATTACAAATTGAATAGCAATAATTAAAATTTAAAATTGAATATAAAATAAAAAAATTTAAAACATATCAATTTAATTCACTATATATATATATATATATATATATATATATATATATATATATATATATATATATATATATATATATATATATATATATATATATATATATATATATATATATATATATATATATATATATATATATATATATATATATATATATATATATATATATATATATATATATATATATATATATATATATATATATATATATATATATATATATATATATATATATATATATATATATATATATATATATATATATATATATATATATATATATATATATATATATATATATATATATATATATATATATATATATATATATATATATATATATATATATATATATATATATATATATATATATATATATATATATATATATATATATATATATATATATATATATATATATATATATATATATATATATATATATATATATATATATATATATATATATATATATATATATATATATATATATATATATATATATATATATATATATATATATATATATATATATATATATATATATATATATATATATATATATATATATATATATATATATATATATATATATATATATATATATATATATATATATATATATATATATATATATATATATATATATATATATATATATATATATATATATATATATATATATATATATATATAGAAAGTTATTTAAATTTAATTTATTTAAACTTCAAATATTTCTAATTCAAAGACTATTTTTTCCAATCACAGTTCTGTACTCAACGGAACGAATTTCTAGAATGAATTGTTATGGCTGAGAGGCAATCTTAAGCTTGTCCACAAGTTCAGTCAAATACTAGCTTTACTTCGATCTTTAATTCTCAGAGGAAATCTTAACCTTACAACAACAGTGTATTACCCGAACGTTATGGCTTAGAGGCAATCTTAAGCATGTCCACAACTTCAGTCAAACACTAGCTTTACTTCGATCTTTAATTCTCAGAGGCAATCTGTTTATTTGTGATACCTTTTCCATGACAAAGTCAGCATACGATGTGAACTCTCCACTTTCGGAATTTGCAACTAACCGTAGTTGAGCAACAATATCTGTGCCATTTGTAAACGCATGAATTAACAAAGCATGTAATTCTACCCAACTATAATGTTGGTAGACATATTTTTCGTACCAGGATTTCGCTCTTCCAAGCAACGAGCTTTGAACTCTGGGTATGATATCGAAATTTTCGAATCCATCACGCTGCACCCTTGCGTGAATATCTATGTATATATATATATATATATATATATATATATATATATATATATATATATATATATATATATATATATATAAATATATATATATATATATATATATATATATATATATATATTTATATATATACGTAGACGTATTGCTCAGTACAATCCCAAGAATCAGAAGCGCGAAGCGCCCATTAAGATTTTTTTCCTTCCATACTAATCGCCCCACCCTAATATATATATATATATATATATATATATATATATATATATATATATATATATATATATATATATTTATTTATATATATATACGAGTATATACGAGGTGTGATCAAAAAATAACCGTTATTTTCATCTTTTCGTGAGTTACGTATGTTCGATTTTCGCATTTTTTTTTTATGTTGGTACAAATGTCTGTTATATATGTTGGCAATACCAACCATTTTGGATTGTCAGTTTGTTTTTGACAGATAAAAAGGTTAGTCGTGTTTTGGTGTGCTCTTCGATTTTGTACTATTCGAAAAAATGGATCAAAGAAACTGTATTCAGTTTTGTGTACTGTGGCCTTTGGCGAGTCTACTATGAGCAGAACACAAGTTCAATTGTGGTATAACCGGTTTAAGGAAGGCCGAGAAGATGTCAATGACGATGCTCGTCCTGGTCGCCCGAGCACGTCAACAACCGATGAAAACATTGACGCAGTGAAGAAAATGATTTTGGATAATTGTCGAATCACTATCAGAGAGGTTGCTGATGATGTTGGCATATCGTTCGGCTCATGCCAAGCAATTTTTACGAATGTTTTAGGCATGAAACGTGCGGCAGCGAAGATTGTTCCAATATTGCTAAATTTTGAGCAAAAACAACGTAGCATGGACATCGCTCAGGAGCTGTTTTTGGCCAAAAACAAAACCGTTATCATGCCTCAACCACTGTATTCACCGGACTTGGCCCCAGCTGACTTTTTCTCTTTCCAAAACTGAAGACACCGATGAAAGGAAAGCGTTTTGCTACGATTGAGGAGATAAAAGAAAAATCGAAACAGGAGCTGTTGGCAATACCAAAAGAAGCGTTTCAGAAGTGTTTCGAGGATTGGAAAAAACGCTGGCATAAGTGTATTATATCTGAGGGGAATTACTTTGAAGGGGAAAAGATAGTTGTTGATGAATAAATAAATACTTTATTTTTTGATCACACAATAACGGTTATTTTTTGATCACACCTCGTATATTGTGTGACCGTAAATAATTTACTAAGAACTATTTTTATATAGCAAATCAATTGAATTTCATATGAAATCATTTGATAAATATAAATGCAATCTTTATTTTGGCTCTATTTATTTAAATTTTATATATCAAATTGCTTCATACGTGAAAATGATAATTTCGTACAAATAATTGCATATATTGTGTGAGAGCAGGCAACCTTGCAATTAAAATGTGAACATGAGGTGTTCAGTGTGTAAATGAAAGCAAACCAACAGTAAAAACTTAAGTGAGAAATTGTACGGAAAATTCACATTTCGTATGTTTACAATTTTACAGTTTTCCGAAGGATGCAGCGCAAAGGAAGCTTGGTACGTTTAAACAAATACATATCTATCGGATTTGTAATTCATGTATTTAGATTCAGGTGACGGGGTTGCATTTGGAAGGTAAAGTGTCTGATTACCTCTCACTTGGGAGAGGTGTGCAAGATCCTTGTAGGTGCACCTCAAGCATCTCAAACGGATGGATGCCTTAGACTTGATTTAGTAATGTCTTGTTGCTTGCTGTGAAAACACTAAATATTCGATGCAGTGGCTGAGGATATTACCTAATTTGTAAATGTAGTCCGTAAGCTTAGAAAAATGACTGTTATTTTTTTTTACAAAAAAATGTGTAGTAAATAAATAAATAAAAAAAATGTATATTTAATTTCCCAGGTTTTTGTACGATGTCACAAACATATTTCTGTTCAATGATGTTCCACATCTGTTGAAACTGTTGAGAAATCATTTTATTGACCGTGGATTCGTCATTAATAGCGAGGAAGCTAAAAAAGTTATAATTTTGAATATTTTGTCTCTCCAATCCAATGACGTGAAGATCACGCATATAATATCAACACATAAATTAAGTGTGGTTGGAGCTGAGAGACAGAAGATAATAACTGGCCACCAAACTTTTCTCACATACAATTGCACAATCTATTACGCGAGATGCCAGTTTAGGATATTTGAGAAAGCAAAATTGGAGCGAATATTATCAATTGTGCAAATAATAGCAAAATAATTTTTGTGATTTTCCTTTACTATACAAATGACTGGTTTGACGTAATGAATTCAAGTGTGCCGAGACAAGATGCAAGAGAGCGATGCCATGCCTACTTTTTGAACTGGAAATACTGTAGCCTCTCTTGGGTGAAACATCTAAGTGAAGGTGGGCTAAGTAAACCATCAAATTCATGAATGAAAAAGCTGAAATCATGCGATGCAATTTTTTTTAAATTCAGTGGGGAAAAATTATTGCTTCCTACCGGATATTTACAAAATATTTGACGGAAGTAAATGAAAATATGAAAAAACTTATTTTAAGATGTAGAATGTACTCTAGAATAAGATTACTTAATATAGAAATTCCGCAAAATACCAATGCACGAAGAGAAAATTTAACAAAAACATAATTTGAAAAAAATTTTTTCATTTTTCAGTATCAAATAATTTGAGAAAAAAAATAATGAATTGTCCCACTGACATATTGACATAAATATTTGACTGGAAATTATTAGCAAATAGGAACACAAATATTTTGCTGGAAATTATTAGCCAATAGGAACACAGTTAGCGTGACGTCATTTGTGCTATATGCCCAGAACGTTTCAATTTTCTACGCAGGATGTTGTAATCTTTGTCTCTATCATTCTTGGTATGTAATACATACAACTTGTCCCCAGTGTTGTCAATATCTTCAACTCTAATTCTTTTGCACTGCTGAGTTTTTAACGCTTCTTCTTCTTCTTCTTACACCCGGCTAAGCAATACGTCTTCATAGAAGACATTAGTAAATAAGTTAAGTAAATTTAAGTTTTGAATAAAACGTGCTTAATTTATAAATAAATTAAGTAAATTAAATAAAAGTATTGAACAAAACGTATTTTTACTGGCGCCTAACGTGGGGCTCGATGCATCAAAGAAGGACATTAAGGTCCTGTGAAAAAAATATGTCGTCGCCGAGAGCCGGACCCCACCGGCCGTGGAAAAAGACCAGTAACCCAATACAGGATTAATTAAGTTTTTTTTTTAAGAATAGAAATATTAATTAAATTATTTAAACATTAATGATCTTATGACAAATAAGTTGTCGAATTGCATAAATTTATTCAATAAATTGTGAACTGAATAGTTGCAAAAAAGCAGATAGTTCATCATTGAAATAATAAGCGGAGCTAAATGAAAGTAGAACTGTGAACAAGCAGCTACAGCAACAACCTACAATTGAAGAGGAAACCACATACGCGAAAACTACTCTTAACAGCTGAGAGGAAATACAAGATGAATCATAAAATTCTCTATTGATTTTTCATGTTATATCATATTTATATATATATTTTATATTTTTTAATTTGTTTGCTTAAAGGAAGAATTGCAAAATTATCCACTAATTGTGAATATTACATATTCATTTATACATTATATACATTTATATTTTAAACATTTTTTCGGGTTTTTTTTAGATTTTATTCTAAGTTAGAAACTCTGCAAAACTTTGCATTGCTTCCTCTCATTCATTTCATGACCTCGTCATTTTAAATTTTTTTCGCGTCATTTTGTTCCTAATCAATCTTCTCGAAATAGACACACAAGACTTACAGGGTATGCTAAATGCTACTATTAGGGTAGTTGTGGAATAAACGTACGTAGGGAATTCCAGAACTCCATAACCGTTTTAACGGAAAGACTTTCTGCATTGCAAACTCCTATTCAAGTAGAGGAGCATCAAGCAATAACATTTAAACAGGACATCAGATGCGAAGAGGCACTAAAAATAGTTAAGTCCTCGCCAGAGTTTCAAGGGGACCAGGTCAGATATGTCTCATGGCGCCAAACCATATTTTCTGCACTTAAGTTGTTCGAGGGGTTCGAGGGGAGTAGTAGGTATTACCAGGCAGTGGCGATTGTAAGAAATAAAATTACTGGCCCTGCCTGACCTAGTTCTAGCCTCATTTAATACTGCATTGAACATTAAGGCTATAATCGCTCGCTTAGATTTCACCTCTGCAGACAAGCGTTACGTTTGCCTTTTAGAACAGGACATGTCCACCCTTAGGCAAGGACCTAAATCTTTAGCTAGTTTTTATGATGAGGTTGAGCGCAAGCTTACGCTCCTTATTAACAAAACCATCATAACCCACGGGGAAAATTCAGCGTTGGTGGTATCTCTGAGTCAAAAATATAGACAGCACGCCCTGTGAACTTTTGTATCAGGTTTGAGGAAGCCCATGGGCGACATTCTGTTCTCGGCCAGACCAACGAAAACCATTCGATTTGGCAACGGACGGTTCCTCCCACGCAATACGTGCCGTACTTTCACAGAGTGGGGGGCCACTCACAATTATATCCTGCACCCTGTCAAGTGCTGAGAGAAATTACGCCACAAATGAGCGCGATTTCTTGGCCATTGTGTGGGCCCTACCGAAACTACGTAACTACTCGTATATGTACGGAGCCAAGAACTTGAACATCCATACCGACCACTAACCCTTGAACTTCGCTAGCTCGGACAAGAACCCACATATGAAGTTAAAAAGGTGGAGGGCATTCGTGGAGGAATTTTCTCAGAAATTCCATTACAAGCCAGGGAAGGAAAATCATATAGCAGACGCACTGTCTAGGCAACTATTTAAAATGGAAGGAAGCCTTCACTAAGCTCTTCTAGAGTTACCGCACAAAGCGCGAAATCCCTTTCTCAGGCTTCAGGAACCAGATTTTACTGGAACAGGGACGAGAGCCCGGTAAGGTTTCGGAATTGATTTTTAAATCAAGCATTGGGCACCATATTTTCTACAACACAATAGGAAACGTAATGGGAACAATCCAGGAATGTATCAATCCGAACGTTGTCAATAGAATACAATGCGAACTTTCAGTTATAGCGCAACTGCAGGATGGGTTGGCAAAGTCGTTTGCTTTAGTTAATTTCCGGCATACAGAAAAAAGATTTATGGATGTCTTCAAGAGCAGTGACCAATCCGAAATCCTTGCTACCGAACATAACAGGGCTCATAGATTTGCAATAGAAAGCTTTAAGCGAATAATAGAAAAATATTTCTTCCCTAATATGCGCACAAAATTAAAGGAAATGGTCGCGAATTGTAAGATCTGCCACGAGGCGAAATATCAGAGGCATCCCCCCAATCCTGAGATGGGGGCAACCCCTACTCCAAACAAACTAGGAGAAAAACTTCATATGGATATTTCATTATCTATATTATATATCCATTATCTGACTTGCATTGACAAATTATCGAAGTTTCTGACTGTCTCGCCCATAGAGTCCCGAGCTATCATAGACATCACTACGCCACTGCTACAGATCCCAAATCTGTATAAGAATACAAAAACGGTGGTCTGTGATAACGAGAGGTCGCTAAATTCGCACTCAATCAAGTCCCTATTGAGAGAGAAATTCGGATTTACTGTTTTCACGGTCCCACCATTCCATAGCACATCCAATGAACAAATCGAAAGGTTCCACAGCACAAAGAAACAGTGTATAAGCGACACCGAACAGCTCATTCTGCTGGCGACATCAAAGTACAGCAAATCGGTCCACTCGGTCACCAATCATAAGCCGGTTCGACTCTTTCATTCCATGCCACCCGACTTGTTGTGTGAGATTAAGGACAAAATCCTTAAAGCACAGAAACGGGACCTGGAACGTAATAATAGAAACAGAAACACCAAGAACTTTAGTCCAGGGGATATAGTTTGTACCAATAAGAGAATAGGAAATGAATTCACAAAAATTTGTTGAGAAAACGGTACAGAAAGGTTTGTGAACCGTAGTTTTAATAGACAGGCTCAAAAAAGTAATCTGCAAGAAATTTGTGCTTTATTTCAGATTTTTGCTGCTCCATTACATCCTGGGGCAAAATAATGCACTCGCACTATATACAAATAGCCGGCGGGATTGTAGCCGTTTATGACAAGTCGTATTACCTGACACAAATGACGAACCTAAAGGATGACTGTAGAAACCCAGGACCTCATCCAGCTTTCTCCCTTGACGGTCGGCCGTTACGATTTATCGGACAATTTTATACACAGAAGAGGTCAAACATACGCGTGGGATCGAATACACTACCAGTTCAGGTGATTTTGCGCCCCATCATTTCCAAAAAATGAACTTAATTTCTACTCGTCACTGGAATACCAATGGTATCCGCCAGCATAAATTGATAATAAAAGGAATTGAACAAAATTTGTTTATAGCGTAGTCATGCCTTAACTTATCTTCTGATCATTCACCGGTAATAATTAAACTATTTAAAAAAGCTATAGTTTACGAATCTAATTACTTAACCTCTTCAATAACTATCTGGCTCAAGTATCGAAAATATGTAACCAGTCATATAAATATCTGACCACATCTAAAATTTGAAGACGAAATCGAAGCAACTCTTCAAAATATAAATTCCGTTCTTTTGTCAGCAGCTATAAATGCATCTTCTCCGAAAATATCACTCCCATCTTATGGTATCCAGAAAACTACAATGGATATTGAAAACCTCGTCAATGAAAAAATACGGTTCAGACGCCTTTGGCAAAAACACAGATCACCTACGACCAAACAAATCTATGCTTTATCTAAAAGTCTAATTTTTCCTGGTGGAAAGCTAATAAAAATATAAAAATTCAAAAGGAGTCTGAGCCACCACTTAGATTGAGTAATGGGAGCTTGGCGAGTAGCAACAAAGATAATGCCTTAGCGTTTGCTTCTCATCTGAAAAAAGTGTTTCAACCTAATCCTGTGACCAATGATTTAGTAATTCCACCTCTGTAACTCAATTAAAGTTAACGCAAAGGAAGTAAAGCACACAGGTCAAAATCATTTCAACTTGAAAAAGTCTCCAAGCTACGAGTCAATTACTGCCAAAGGTAGCTGAGTTACCAGATATGGTTAATTGGTTGGTTGCGGCGGCGATGGTCCATCATCCAATTAGCGCAGGTGCGCCGTTTTGATACCGCACTTTTGGTTTGTAATGCAATTGAAATATTGTTATTGGAGGTCCTTATAGCCAGTTGGAGAGATTCGGCAGAAAAGTCGGTATTTTGGTTCGCATGGAGGATTCCGCTAATTACATCAGGGCACATCCCTGATGGCATTATTACCGCGTCATCCGCACCACTTTACTACCTCCCTCGTTTAGTTCTTTGAGGACGTCATCCATGGCACATATCCACATTAGGGGAGAGTACCCCTCCCTGTGGGGTACCTCTTTTCACTTATTTATTTAGGCGGCTACTACCAAGCTTCGCACTTATCACCCTTATTTTGAGCATTGCATTTATTCACCCACGGTTTTGCCCCTCCACTCCAAGGTTTTCCAGCGATGTTTGTACCGCTTCTGTTAGGATATTGTAAAGAGCACCTTCTTTGTTCACAAAGACTGCTAGTGTATATTGTTTGTATTCGATGGAAGTTTCGACCGTCCTCACCACCTCTATAAGGGCCGTCTCTGTCGATTTCTCTTTCAGGTAAGCGTGTTTGGCATCGGAAACTTTATGTTCTATTTCCATCCTTATCTGGAGGTCCAGTAGCCGTTCGACGGTCTTGAGGAACAAAAGAAGTCAGAGCTATTGGTCGAAAATCCCTGACCGATTCGTGACCTATTTTCCCTGCCTTTGGGATAAACACGACCTTTGCTCGTCTCCACCTGGATGGTACGTAGTTGAGTGCAAGTCAGGTCTGAAAAATGACTTCCTCCCATTACTGTGTGACCTTCAGCAACATTGGAATGATCCCATCCATGACATCTTATCCTTTGTGATTATATCGGTATCGGCCTCTGATCCCAACCTTCTGGTGTAATCAGGGTTAAATTCATCATATGTGCACCCCGAAAGTGCGTGTCTAGGAGCAGTCGCATTGTAAAACGTAATAGAGGAGGGATTAATGATATGTTAACGTGTGATTTAGAGGTATAACCGATACTGCGACCAAAAATATATATTATACCGCCCTATACTATTAAGGATATCCCTATAAATTCTCATCCGTACCCGTTGCCCTCAGAAATTCGAAGATGTCGGCTGATGTCGGATGTGGACGTCCACGTGTCCTGGACCCAGCAAAGACTGACTTCAAAGCCCTTCAGTGATTCAGTGTCCTCAGACATTCCCATATCTTGGAGTCTACTTCATACGAGCTGAATGCTCGCAGGGCAATTTCACTGTACGATAGTATGGCTATTTCTCGTCTTCTGTAAACTCTGTTTAGATTAAACTTTGCACATCTTTCAATGGCGTGATTTTCTGCATGGAAAATACTTGCGTTTGTCAAAGTTAAATTTCTTACAAATCCTGTCTTGTGGGTAGTCTAGAAGGCCTTTTGTAAACCAGAGCTCTTGTTTCAATCCCTGTAGTCCTAACTATAGTTGCTGTGGCTATATTTTGTACTACTATATGTAGTGGCGCCAAGTCCAAGATTACTTCTAGCGCTGCTGTCGGACAGGTCCGCACTGCCCCGGTTATACCTATGTACGCTTTGTATTTTTGATAGCTCTAACTGAGTTGCTTTGAGCTCTGTTCTTCTTCCTATTGCTATACCCCATAGGTCACTATTGGTGAGATTATCATCGTGTACATCCAGAATAAGATACCTGACTTCCACCCCATGTCTTGCCCGCCATCTTTTGCATGCTATTAAAGCAAAATTAGCTTTTTCTGCAATTTTTTTGACATGTATTTTCCATATCATTTTACTATCTAGTGTAACCCCCAGATATTTTACCTCAATTTTTGGCGTGATAACCTCGCCCAAGAGTTGAATGCTCTTCCACCTTACTATTTTTCTTTTCTTGGTAAATGCATCTATAGTGGTTTTAGTGGGATGTATATTTAATCCTACTGACTTTGCACCATTGACCTACAATTCTCACACCTCTATGCAGGATATCACAAAGAGTTTCTTCAAATTTGCCACTCGTTATTATGACAATGTTGTCTGTATAGCCCTGGCAGTCTATGCCCGCCTCTGACAATATTATCAGTAGTTCGTCAACAACTAGGCTCCACATTAGCGATGCAAGAACCCCTCCCTGTGCACATCCCCTGGTCGACGCGACGGCAATTGTTTCTTTTCCAGCTGATGTCTTTGCCGATCTTGTGTATTGAAGTCATCGAGTCTACTCCTCTTCTGCTTAATGCCCTTACTATCACTTCATGTGGGGTGTTGTCAAAGGCTCCCTCGATATCAAGAAATGCGCAGATTGCTATTTCTTTGTCATCAAGTGACATCTGTATGGAGTTTACTAGGCAAATATCGATTTACCCGCCCGATAAGTATGATGGTTTGAGTGCAATGGCACCTGTTTCAATGCTCCACATCTTATATACTTATCCACACCTTTTTCAAGTGTTTTTAACATAAATGATATTAGTCTGAAGGGGTTTGAATGTGTGGAATCTGTCTTCTCCACTTTGGGCATGAACACCAATTTGCCCTTCTATATACCGTAAGGCTTGGCCGCTACGGCATATGTTTACTATGAACGGTAATAGTCCCATTATGCCCTTTTATAAAAGGGCAGGAAATATACCTTCGGTACCCAGAGATTTGAATGGTTGAAAGATGCTTAATGACCATTCAATTTTGCTGCCGAAACGATGTTTCCTCCTACTTTCCGGGTTTGAGAATCGGGATTCTTCGGCTTGCGCCACGACCGACTGCCTACTTTTGCCACGCTATCTGGATAGTGTATGCTGAGTAACAGTTCTGCCCTTTTCGGTCGTTTACGGTGCATGCGCCTTCTTCCTTCTTTAGAGGAATCTTTATGCCTAGCCCGGATTTAAGGAAGAGGTATTCTATTCGGTGGGTAGCATAATTGCTTTGCAGCGAGAACACGATCACAACAGGGGTAAAGCTTTGTATTTATATGCTTTATATTTTTTTTAAGCAATGGATATTGATGAGTTGATAAATTCGTATCTAATATCATTGCTAACTCTTCATCTGGCGAAATACTCTTCAAAATAACTGTGGTCGTTCCTAACATCTTAATTACGGCGGAAGTTCTCTTGCCAGACGATCGCAACTGCATTTCAGCAGCCATAAATAAATGCTCCTCATTTACATCTCCAAGTTCTTTGACTTCTCTTGTTTTGCTTCGTTGACTGCAATCTTGAAACTTTTTAGTTGGCCTATCCCAGTGGAATTAAATGCTGAATAAAGACAAGGTGAGAAATGTATTTTGATGCGTCGGCGATCGCTGTTTTCATGCAAAAATCGGAGTTCCGTTATATGCGCCTTTGCACGCCTGTCTTCGAATTTTCGGCACAAACCATAATCAAACAACTTAAATGTTTGAAAATTAATTGTTGTTGTTGTTGATCCACCACTATTATTTGATGACACAAAATCAACGATACGACCGCATCTATGTTTTTTAAGCGTTGTTAGACACAAATCATATAATTGATGACGTGAAATATCGGAGGTCATTTCAATTTGTAACAAAAGGGGCAAAAATGGGCTAGAATTCTCGACGGATTCTTAAAGTCAAAAGTCCAAAGTATCCCTTTTGGGCAGGTAGAGAACGGTAGTTCGCGGTAGTCCAAAATCCTGTCTACAGAAAAACAAAGATATTGCAAAAAATATTTTTAAACCCGATTGGAAAATCCTAATTAAAAATATTTCACATTCAACTTTATAACAAATCTTAACCACAGATTTTTTATATAAAATAAGCTTTATTTCCAAAAAACAACAATTTAAAAAAGTACTTGCAAAGATTTTCTGGAGTTCCGGGTTGCTAACTCTGATGATTCCGGGATCCAAACTCTCGCTCTCAATCTTTGGTGGTATTACCAGTCAGCACCCTCGAGTAGGGTTTAGTGGCGGTTTTTGCTGACCAGTGCTCTTATGTTGTCCGAAACTGAGGCCACAGAATACCGCTTTCCAAAGCTAGTCTTACAGAAAATATCATTCTCTCAAAATACCTTAATAACACATTGCCACCAACGTTCACAAAAGAAGAATTCTACTCTAACAATATGCATATATTTCGCGAGAGAAGATGCATATCCGGTCCGTCTGAAACCTGAATGTCATCCGCCTTGGACCAATAAAAACGTATCCCCGCTTAATGCAATACCCGAAAGAACATACTTCCTACAAGGTTTACAATATGTTATTCCTTCGGCTCGCGTCTGCTCTTGACGGACGATTCAAAATCCACAACACCGCAGGATTTGCAGTTATCAAAGAAAACTGACTACATATCACATTTGGACTCCTGCACAATTTTTGCCCAGCTTTCACAAATAAAGTAGTAGTGGAGCTGCAGACAACTCTATATGCACAAAAAAATAGTGGAACATTTTTGATATGTAAATACTGCCAATCTTCCGTTAGGATTTATAGCTCCCTCCTATTCAACCAGACAATAGACAATCTAATAAAAAATCCTAATAAAATTAAAGGTTTGAAGATTCCTGGTCATGTAATGAGCTGGTAGATGCCTCTGCCAAGCATACGTGCAATACACTTAAGCTGACCCAATATTTTACAAATATGACAAAAATCATTTTATTAGTACAAACGCGAAATATAACTAGCGCTAATATATGGTGCACATACAATTACCACTAGGAATCAATTAATCGGGATCGATGCAAACCACTATATCCTGCTGCAGCTAATAGCTTCGCGATCAAGCAATTTACTAGGATACGAAGGGGCACACAAAATTAACACTCAATAATTTGCTCCATGGGGCAAGTGCATCATAACTACTATATGATATAATATTTTCTTAACTAATTAAATTAATACTACTATCATTGTAATCAGCGACCCGAAAGACTAAGTTGCTAGAGTTGATAAATTCGCTTATTTATAATTTAATTTATTACTGTATAAATCGTGTTAAAGAAGTGAATAAATAAATAAACCGGCCTGAAAAAATGAATCGTTCCAAACGAACGCTCCCAGAGTCGGTCTTCAGAGGTGGTCTTTTTGACAGCTGTCACTTGATTTATGCTCAGTTTGGTTTGCTACCCGAATGAGTCCATCCGCCATCGCGCGCAACAATTGGAGCTGCGCCCATCCACTTTATGGAAGATTTTGCGGAAGGATCTTGGTTTGCGGGCTTACAAAATCCAACTCTTGAAAGAATTGAAGCCGAACAACCATCAAGCCCGTCGCACGTTCGGTGAATGGGCCCAAAACGAGATGGCCACCGATCCCGATTGTTCATCGATGAAGCTCACTTTTGGTTGAATGCGTACGCTAATAAGCAAAATTGTCGCATTTGGAGTGACAATAATCCGCAAAATAGTGTTGAGATGCCGCTTCATCCTCAAAAGTCACTGTTTGGTGTGCTCTACGGGCAGAGGGAATCATTGGTCCATATTTATTCAAAAATGAAGCCGGCCTTAACGTTACAGTCAATGGGGAACGCTATAGGGCCATGATTAAAGACTTTTTCGTGCCTGAATTGGAGGATGCTGATGTGGACGACCTTTGGTTCCAACAAGACGGCGCTACGTGCCATACAGCCAACGAAACAATCAATTTATTGAAGGAAGAACTGCAAGATCGTGCGATTTAACACCGCTGGAATATTTTTTGTGGGGTTATGTGAAGTCGCTTATCTACGCAGATAAGCTCGAGACGATTGACGCCTTGGAAGAGAATATTCGGCGCGTTATTGCTGACATACGGCCCCAATTGCTGCAAATATAGATATATATATATATATATATATATATATATATATATATATATATATATATATATATATATATATATATATATATATATATATATATATATATATATATATATATATATATATATATATATATATATATATATATATATATATATATATATATATATATATATGTGGGATTTGATAAAACACAGCAAGTAAGAAGATTAAAATAAATATTTAATAATGCGATAATATTAATACGTTAATGCGCACACGAATAACACACGTCTGACCGCTTGGACATCAACTAAACGACTGCGCATGCTTATTGATTGTAGTGCGTTTGGTGTGGTTGTATCGCCGAATGGTGATGCCAGTCGCTATCACTCGCATTACCACACTCGGCCATCCTTCATAACATCCGACCCGGATGTGTCTATCATCTGGATTACGGCTTATATAATCCATGGCTTCATGTGATCTGCACTCGTAGATGTTTTTCCTGGTCCGTCGTGTTCGCCAACTTTCCTCACCTCATATCTATCATTGCCCTTATATGCAATAATTTCATAAGGTCCATGGTACTTTGGTCGCAATTTCATTCCAACGCCAAATTGAGTATGAGCGATGCACACAAGATCGCCTACTTTATATTGCTTTGGCGCTTTCCGCTTCGCATCGAATGTTCTTTTCTTCTCATTTTGGACGGATGTGATTTGCTGTTTTGCTTTGCTTCGTAATTCTTCTCGGTCGCGATTGAATTCAGCTGCTACCTCAGCGTCAATAATTTCGGCAATGAGCATGTCATCTTTCGTCTTCATCGGTACACCAACCATCAATTCAAACGGTGAAGTATTTATTGATCGCTGAGTTGTTTTATTTAAGTACTGTTGAACTGCGCTGACATACTGATACCATTTCTCCGGATCGTCTATGGACAATTTTGAAAGAACCGAAATTATGGTTCTGTGGACACGTTCGACTTGCCCATTTCCTCTCGGAACTCCTGTTGTCGTTAAAACTGAATCGATGTTTTCGGATCTGCAATGTTCTTGAAATGCGTCTGCCGTGAATGCCGTTCCTCTATCTGAAATGATACGCCTCGGATTTCCGAAAATATTTGTTACTATTTTCAATTTACCAACTGTTTCCAATGCGGCAGTAGATTTAGTAGGAAAAATCCAAACAAACTTAGTGAACGAATCCACTATTGTCAACAGATATTTGTAATTTTTATTTGTTGATGGCATTGGTCCTACGTGATCTATATGCCATGTGTCCAATATTATCACGCTGCAGCAGTATTGCTCCGAATGCCCATTTGGATGCGTCTGTATGTAATTCGGTTTCAGCGCCGTGCCGAAAGATTGTCAATACTGGTCGTTCTGATATACAATCTTTAAGCGTTTGGAATGCACGACGCTGTGTTTCACCGAACTCAAATTTGGCATTCTTTCGCAACAAATCACTCAATGGTCGCGCTATCATTGCAAAATTCTGGATAAATTTACGGAAGTATCCAGCTAAGCCGATAAATCGCTGTACTTGCTTCTCTGTTTTCGGCTCTGGAAACTGCCGAACGTCTTTCGTCTTCAACGGTGATGGTTTGATGTGGCCATTCTCTACTTCGTATCCCAAGAAATCGATTTTCTTCTGTAGTAATTGGCACTTCTTCCCTTTGATATTCAAATTGTATTCAGCCGCGACATTTAGAACTATTCGCAATCGGCGCACCGCTTCCTCTTCGTTGTCTGCAATGATGATCAAATCGTCCATGTAAATTAATTTAATGCCTTTGAGCATCAACGGCTTGAATATCGTGTTAATAAATCGCTGGAAGGCAGCCGGGCTAACACACAACCCAAATGGTACTTTAAGAAATTCGAATTGGCCAGCTGGTGTAACAAACGATGTATACTTTCGGCTGCCTTCATCGACCGACATATGGAAAAACCCATTTGCCAAGTCGAGTGTACTGAACACTTTACTCTTCTGTAGCAAGTCGATTTGTTCTTCTATTATCGGCATAGGGTATTTGTCCTTCACAACTTTCTTATTGAGCAGGCGATAGTCAACACACAATCTCTTTGACCCGTCTTTTTTCTTTACCGGAACAATTCTACTGGCCTATTCAGAAACACTTGGACGAATAATTCCATCCGCTAACCATTCATTTGTTTGTTTTTCCACTTCAAATTTTTCATATTGTGGCAATCGTCGTACTCGTTGCGCCACTGGAATCTCGTCTGTCAACACAATTTTCAAACTCACTGGCGCTTCTTTAATTGGTCGTGGTTTATATTCGTCTATCAGTTGCTTTACTTCTGCTTGAATTGAATTGCATCGTATGTGTGTAATGTCTGGCTGCATATTTTCTTCGTCTGAAATAAACACACATTTCGCTTGTTGAATCATTTCTACAGTCGTTACATCGGTGGTAGATTTTATTGCGTCTGTCATCCATACTCCGTCGCCAGAGAAACAAACAGTTGCTTGCTTTGTTAAATTCGTGCCGATTATCACATCTACATTCATACTATCGTTTGGCATGATATGGCACTGACCGATCAACTCGCATTCGTCTGCTCTCACTGTAACATTGAGTACTCCGATTGCTTTTGTGTGTGTTAAACCGATGCCACACACCACCATACCCGTTGCTGAATATGTACCGAAACCATGTGAGTGAAATACATCTTTCCGAATCGTTGAAATTTGGCTGCCGCTATCTATTAATGCTTCCATTTCTATCCCGTTAATATTAACAGCTTTGTAAGAATTTTTGCATTCCATCACATTAATGCCGCCAATTGTCTTGGCGCCATGTCTCTCGCGTTTGCATGCAATTGATTTATGGCCGAACTCATTGCATTTGAAGCATTTAGGTCCTCGATTCTTGTCTGGACAATTGTCTGAAAAATGTGATTTGTCGCCACAGTTGTAGCAACCTCGTTGCTTGCCGAAATTTTGTCTATCTCTTTCACCACTTTCGATTCTACATACTGCGTTATTAAAGTCGCTCCTTTCGTTCGCTCTTCTTGGTTCGGTTTTGGACTGTATCTGCTCAACCGTTTTCAGTTTCTATTTTAGTTCTGCGATAGACTTTGCTTCATAAAGGAACGTCTTGCTGTGTGGAGATCCCGCTATGCCATCAATGATATAAATGATAATTGCACACACCTCAAGATTTGCCTGTGCTGCTATATCCAGCATCGTATAGACATATTGCCTGTATGTTTCATTCGGCCTCTTCTTCCGATCGCACAGCATTCGATGTACAGTGGCACTATTTACCGCTGATTTAAACTCTTGTTTTAGGTCCGCTGCGAGCGCAGTATACGATTTTGCTTTGGATTCGTGTTCCATATACAGCTTGGCTGTACCTTTAAGTAATCGCTTCGCATACATCAGCTTGTGTAGCTCCGACCATTGTAGCAAATCGGCTGATTGTTGAAATTCATCTATCCATTCGTTTATGCTGCGTCCATCGTCGCCAGAAAATTTTTGTAGCGATTCATCAATATCGCGAAACGTAAACTCTGGTCGATTTCGTTGCATCGTTTGCTCCAACATTTGATTGTCCAATTCGTTCGAGGGTGCCATTTGGGGTGCAGTATTACTAGGCGTTATTTGCATGGCACGCAGACGCTCTAATTCCTCGTTCACTCGCTGTTCAAATATTCTATCAGTTTCCTCTTTCATTCTCCTCTGCGCTTCTCGCATCACTTTTTTCTCTTCTTCTCGCATCATTCTTTGTTCTGCTTCTTTTTGAATTTCCTCGTCTTCTTCTCTCTTTCGTCGTTCTGCTTCTTGTTTGATTTTCTCGTCTTCTTCTCTCTTTCGTCGTCCTGCTTCTTGTTTCATTTCATCGTCTTCTTCTCTACGTCTTCCTGTTTCTTCCCCCTGCATCCTTTCCTTTCTTTCTTTCTCATACATTTTCAATCGCCTGGCCAATGTCGTTTTATCGCCCTTCACTGACAGACTGTATTGGCGGCATACTTCCTGTAAATCTTCCAACGATGCTGTGTTCCAATCCATATTTAATTACTTTATTGTTTATTCTTATGCACAAATCACTTTAATAATAGTTTAGACTTTTTAAATTAGGTTGAGCCCGCAAATGTGGGATTTGATACCACGAAATAAAACACAGCAAGTAAGAAGATTAAAATAAATATTTAATAATGCGATAATATTAATACGTTAATGCGCACACCAATAACACACGTCTGACCGCTTGGACATCAACTAAACGACTGCGCATGCTTATTGATTGTAGTGCGTTTGGTGTGGTTGTATCGCCGAATGGTGATGCCAGTCGCTATCACTCGCATTACCACATATATATATATATATATATATATGTGGTAATGTGGTAATATATATATATATATATATATATATATATATATATATATATATATATATATATATATATATATATATATATATATATATATATATATATATATTTATATATATATATATATATATATATATATATATATATATATATATATATATATATATATATATATATATATATATATATGTAATTGAACTTTTGACCCATAAAACCGTTGGAACAGTTAAGTTCATATACATACATACTTATTGATACGGCATAATATCGTGCGAAGCATGCGGTAGCAGAATATGTGGCCTATTCAATGTTAGATTGCCCGCATACAGTTTTAGGGGACGTTTCACAACTATCATAGTTCTGCCACATTTTACATTGCCTATTTATGGCATGTTGTCGCAGAATTTTTTGTCACTCTTTCTCTTCGCTACTGACTGCATGTAAATATATTTGTATATATTTTGGTGATAGTGTATTTAATTGATTTTCCTTTATGCTAAAATTATTTTGCTACGCTGAAGCTGATTAAAATTACGAGGGCGGATTGATATTGAAGCTACCTAGCGCTAGATGGCAGCACAAACACAAAAACTTTTTTTTTTAGAAATTGCGATCTGTCAAACGTTAGCTGTTAGAATTTCACCCAAACTCATCGATTAGTTTATTTGTTGTAGTCGTTTGAAGTAAGCAACTTTTGTGTTTCTTGAAAAATGGAAAAAAGCGAATTTCGTGCAGTGATTAAACACTATTATTTGAAAGGGAAAACGGCGAAAGAGACAAAAGAAAAGCTCGATAAATATTACGGTGAGTCTGCTCCGTCAGATTACATGGTAAAATATTGGATTGCTGAATTTAAACGCGGCCGAACAATCACTGCAACAACACCATCAACAGGAAGGCCAAAAGAGGTGGTTACTGAAGAAAATATCAATAAAATCCTCGATATCGTTATGAATGATCGCCGAGTCAAATTGCGTGAGATTGTTGAAATGGTAAACATATCATATGAACGTGAGTTCAACATTTTGCATGAACATTTGCATATGAAAAAGCTATCGGCAAGATGGGTGCCGCGTTTGCTCAGTGTCGAACAAAAACGAGTTCTACAGATCACTTCACAGCGGTGTTTGGACATGATAAAGCGTAATCCTGTTGATTTTTGGCGTCGATTAATAACTGTTGATGAAACGTGGGTCCACCACTACACACCTGAAACCAAAAATCAATCGAAACAATAGGTGGAAGCTGGTGGAAGTACTCCGAAGAAGGCGAAGGCACTGAAATCGGCTGGCAAGGTTATGACAACTGTATTTTGGGATGCACACGGAATATTGCTCATCGATTATCTTGAAAAAGGATCCACAATCACAGGAAAGTATTATCGTGCATTATTGGATCAATTGATTGATGCAATCAAGGAAAAACAACCACATTTAAAGAAGAAAAAAAATGCTGTTTCTTCAAGACAACGCACCGGTTCACACAGCATTAGATACGACGCTAGAATTACGTGAAATACACTTCAAATTGGTTAATCAGCCACCTTATAGTCCAGATTTAGCTCCTAGTGACTTTTTCCTTTTTCCAAACCTGAAAAAATGGCTCGCAGGAAAAAGATTCATCTCAAACGAAGAAGTGATTACCGAAACTAACGCGTATTTTGAGGGGTTCCCGAAATCGTATTATTCAGATGGTATAAAAAAGTTGGAATATCGTCTTACTAAATGTGTCGAAGTAAAAGGAGACTATGTTGAGAAATAAATGGTTTTTGAAAAGAAAATTTTTTTTTTCCTACTTAGGTAGCTTCAATATCAATCCGCCCTCGTACTTGCCTGCTTAACTAATACCTGCCCTTATGCTTGAAAACACAGCGGGTGCTTGGAACGTCATTGACTTGGAATATAGGCTTCAGGTTTTAATCTCATATATTTGGAGATATTTGCATATTAATCTGAGGTTGAGAAGGAGGACCCTAACGACAATAGAAGAGGAGATATTAAGGAGCATTGCATAACTGCCAAGACAAAACCTATGCAGGGACTGGATAAGTATCTGGAGAGCACAGTGCTAAAAAATACATTAGGTATCACGATGCCTTTATATACTCTCTTACTGACATTTAGTGGTAAATATGTTGACTACAAACATTTTATAATCTCATTTAACAATTTAATTAACGATGAAACCACTCTGACACCAATTGAAAAATTCAATCATCTCCTGGTACCGTGTGATTCAGCGACAAGGTAGACAGTGTTATCCGGTGATTGAGCTTATTGTATGAATGCAATGGCACTTTATATACGAATGGTAGATAGAGATGACCAAAATTTTGTTATAAATTAATTAAATTTAATTTTTCTATTTGTTTCTCCTTTTTTAATTTCTATATAATATTTTTTTCACAGAAAACGGAACGGAAATTTCTGTGTTCTTTTCTAAATATAATAATGTAACCTCTAACAGTGTTGAGTACAACCTCGTTACCCTTTCGCAGGATAACATTTTTATGTAGAAAATAAAACGCTATAAATCAACTTCTAAAATATAGCCAAAGTCTGTTTTTGTAATTGTTGTGAGAATGTCAATATTGGATATATTTTCATGCCAATCAAATCCACCATAAGGTAAAAAATATTCAGGCATTGCTCAACCATATAAGTTATTTGCATCTAAGTACATCAAGTATTCTAAAGCTATACTTTGATCATATTCAGGAATATATTTATTATAACCCTTTGAATGTCTTCTAGAACATTGAACAATACCACCTGCAATCCTACTTAATAAAATTATTCAGATTAATATCTTCAAATAATTCTAATTTAATAACCGATTCAGCTTTGCATCCCAGGTAAAGTTGCTGTAGTTAGATAATAAACAGGATCTAATTCATAAATTCTTTTACAAGTCCCAAAACCAGCGACTTTAAGAAATGCAGTTGATACTGTTTCGGCAATATATAGTTCATGTTATCTTTAGGTAATTGATATAACAATTGCTATAATTATGCACTTAGTCTTTTCGAAAGCTGCCCACACATCAAAAGCAAGATGGAATGATTAGTTGGATTATTCCGCACTTCCCATTTGGAACGACTGTTCAAAACGAAAATCGTTCTTCGAAATCTGACAATACTCCTCACCCTAGTTCTAACCAAAATAAGTTTAGGTAAAATGAACATAAAACATCGTTTACCTGCCGCTCAAACAAATTTTGAAAATTAATGTTCTTATTGTAATGCGATTGGCCATTCGACTTATAGTTGCAATTCTTTTGCTGCCATACCAGTTGCCCTGAGGTTCGATTTTATAAACATCGATGGGAACTGCATTTATTGCTTAAAAAAATGACATTTAGCTCTAAATCTCATTATAGAGTACTCGTATGTCATCACACTTTGCTGCATAAGTAGGATGCTCAACCTTCCTCAGCTAATTTGTTAATGATGACTTGAAGTTCTGCTGCAGTAGGATCTTCACAACGATCCAACCAGCATTCAACAATGCATGTTTCGAACACCAATGACTTCGTAGTTCTAGCTACTGGCATGGTAAAAATAAGTGATCGGTTTGGAAACGTTCACCTCATAAGAGCATTTTTAGATTCTGGTTCACAAATCAATTTCATAAGCGATGAATGCTCAAAAAAGTTCCAACTAAAGAGGCAATGAAAAAAATTGAATTTACAGGGAATTGCTGAAGTAAAAGCTAGTGTGTGGCACAGAGTTACCGCCAACGTAAAATTACGAATAAATGAGTATGAATTCCAGACTGATTTTTCGGTAATAAAGTCCATAGCAAGGTATTAACCGAAAGTAAATATCCCTATTCACTCATGCCAAGTTCCCACTAATATCAAGTTAGCTGATCCCCATTTCAATTGGCGCTGATATTTTTTCTAACTACTGTCTGTCGGCCAAATAAATTGCTGCCAATTTTACAGAAAAGTTTGCTTGGTTTGGTTGTGTCTTGTAGATATAAACCGGTCGAAAATGCGCACAAAGGAGCGTGCAATCTGGTAAATCAATGTACCGAGATACAGTTGGCCTCCATTTACATGATTGTTCGTAATTTTTGGGATGTTGAGGAAATCCCAAATCACGAACACAAATTTTCTGAAGAACAAATGAATTTCATTTTGTAATAAATATGACATTTTGTCTGGCTGGTTCAAAGTTCGTTTGCCATTTAAAATGCAATTAGTTGGCTCATCGTATGGAACAGCGAAACGCAGATACTTGTCACTGTAGCGAAGACTTTCGAGGACACCTGATGCCCAAGCAATATACATGGAATTCATACAAGATTATTGGTCTCTAGGCCATATGTCACCAGCCAAAAATTCAATTCCTACTTCGAGTCATTATGTCATTCCCCATCAAGTTTTATTAAGGTCAGAAAGCTTAACAACGAAGTTTACAGTTAAATTTGGCTGCAAAACAATCTCTCGTATCCCTTTAAATTAATGTTTGATGGTTGGTCCTACAATTCAATCTGACCTTTATATGACCTTGCTTCGCTTTCGTTGTCGAAAATACGCTGTAACTGCTGATGTTTCGAAAATGTACAGATAGGTACAGGTTCAAGAAGCTGACCAACAATACCAGCGCCTTTTCTGGCTATTCGATGTTTGAAAGAACTTGGCATTATGAACAAAGAAAGATTTCCAGTTAGTCCAAGGATGATCGAAGAATATTTCTGTGTTGTTAATTTGTTATCTGCCACTGAAAATTTGGAAGAGCTTGAGGAAATGAAGAGTGAAATAGAACAGATTCTTGATTCGGCTGGATTTAAGTTAGCTAAGTGGTATTCTACCCAGCAATTCTTGAAAAATGTTTTATAGTGTTGCAAAATCTATATCATTTAACCACACAGAAATCTCAAAACCATTAGAAGTAGTTTGGCACACAAAAAGCGATGAACTGAAATTCAATCTTGTCGAATACTTTAATAATTTAAAGGCCGCAAAACGGAATATCTTGTCTATCCCCTCGTTTGTTCGACCCTTTAGGACTTTTATTATACAAAATGCAAATGCATGGTTTGCCAGATACCTCCATTCGTACCTATGGCTATTGTATATACGTATGATCAAAAAACAGTGGCATATATAAGTCAAAACTTTTAACAGCAAAGTCAAAAGTGTATCCATTGAAAACTAAAATCCTCCCAATGCTCGATTTATGCGCTGCTCAATTATTAGCAAAGCTGTGGAAAGCTATTGCACCAGTATTGCTGTCAAGAATAGAAAAAGTCATATACAGTGTATATTATACACTCTAAAATTATATTATATTGGCTCACAAAACATCCATCAACTTTATCAACTTTTGTTGGAAATAGGATAGCTGATATACAGGAGTGTTCAGATTCAGTCAATTGGCGACATGCTGCTGCTCTTAATTCCGCCGATATTGTTTCGCGAAATTGCGAAAACGAAAAAATTTGGTCAATAAATGCTCGTTTCGAGCCCTCGTACCCGTTCGAAAGCGTTCGTACACGTTGTTATAAAAGAGCCGACATCATTTAAAGACAGCATAAATGTACCGGTTCATCAAGCATAATTAAAATAAAAATAGCGATAGCTAACGGCAAAAGAATTTTTAAAAATCGTTCAAACCATTCAGAATGTAGAATTTTCTGAAGAAATAGAGTTGTTTTTTTTTTATTAATAAATTTTTTTTGCAATCTGTCTTATATTAAAAACATTCTACAATTATAATACTACCTACCTACTTACATATAATCTTGAAAGATCTCCGCCCATTGCCGCATTACAAGAAAAAAATTGTTTATAATTAATTATAATAAGCAAAAAGTATTTTTCAATAATTTTTATTTTCCGTTATATAGAGATTTAAGATACATTCCGTGTAAATAGACCTTAGGAATTAAGAAGTAACTATAAGTAGGTGGAAACCTCACATGCCTGCTTATGATTTCACTGTATGTGCAATTTACTTACTTACTTACTGTTGAGCTGTCGAGCCTTTTCGAACAGAAGGTTATTTGTTTTAATATATTAATAGCAACTATTAATTTGTTCGAGAAAATTGTTTTATTTTGGCTTACAGTGTTGGGGTCCTTATCTGCTTGTCGGCGAGAGACGTCCTCTGGAATGTCCTATCGCGGGAACCTGTAAACCTACACTGCTTTGTTTCAAATAAAACTCACAGACACTTTTCGTTCAGAAGTCAAAATCACAAGAGAGCTTTATTCTTAAAATACTAGTTCGTATATACTATTTACAAAACATTTGGAATACATGAGAGATTACAATACACTTTCTTACTTTGCAGCAATGCGTTTTATGGTGGAAGTGTTTCTCTTGAGCTTCCTCATAATGGTATTTGCCATCGTTTGGCTTTGATGTGGAGACAATCGGTATTTTTCTGAGATACACGCTTAATGATGTAATTTGTGTACTCTGGTCGGTTACCAGTCTCTACGTCCTCTTGTATTAAATCATATGTAAATCACATTTCATATGTTCATACCCTAGATTGGACATATAATTCAATGAAGCAATTAACTTCCGTGAGCCAAATCTCTTCTGCTTATTTTATTTGGCGGTGGTTGCAGTCACCCACCTTAAGCTTTTACCCATCTTCAACTTATCCAAAATCAATTCTGTTGAGATTGTGATACAATGGGTGGACATTGTAATATACAATTGTCCAATTCAAAACATGACTCCGCAAGGAAACTTGCTTATTTTTCGTTACTTGTCAATTACTCATCCACAACGCGTTCAAATGCTGCGGCCATATGCCGTTTCGCAAAGAAAAGCAAATCCGTCACCATTCATCCCCAATCCAATATATTGGCATCCTTGCGGTCACAACCGGATTCCCAAACCTTAGATAGCTGCCAGAAATCCTTGATTTTCCAAAACACATCTTCCCGAATACTATGTTGGTCCCTTCGTCCGCACCGTATTCCAATATCCGTTCTTCCCGGAACTTCCTGCTTCGCTTCACATCATCAGAGCTATTTAGAGAACATCTATAATAAATTTCTTAATTTTCTAATATACATTTTAGTTTGATATTTCTTCTATGTTTAATTTTTGTCGAACATTTCATAAGTCAATTTTATAAATGAATTTCAAAATTATATAATATTTAAATAAATACACTATATATACTCTTGGGTATAATTTTCCAATTTAGTATGATTTTTTTTGTTTTTTTTGTTTTTTATTATAACACTTATTTCATTATAAAAATAGATTTTAAATAATTAATTTTTGTAACTCTAATTATTTTCTAAACTACCTTTAATTTTACGCTTTTACGAATTAAATACAGATTTGAATTGTTTGCCGCGCAGGGTTTTTCGATTTGCTTTTATTACCGAATCATTCAACACCACTGAACGACACAACCGAACAGTTGACGAGAGAAGAGAGAGTAGATGGGCCGTAGCGGTCGATCGTACCAAAAATGCAGAAGGCAAATTGGAATAAAGCAATGATAGAAAATGAATGTATTATCACATGATAACAGTTATTAAACTATGTTGCTGATGTTGTCGGGGGCGCAGGCTGCATAGCCAAATATTCTCCCCCGTTGGAAGACATGGCCTTTCAACATCATTCTGCTATTAAACTATGTTGCTGATGATGTCGGGAGCGCAGACTGCATAACCAAATATTCTCCCCCCGTTGGAAGACACGGCCTTTCAACATCATTCTGCTTGGGCAAAGAGTATAATCGGCGAACAGCTCTTCGAATGACTCCAGCGGCTGTTTTCAGAATGGAAACACGGGCAATGCCATCGGTCCCAATAACCAATTAGACCACTCTTGCCAATGGCCATTTCAGAAGAGGCAAGTTCTCGTCTTTCACCAGGACAAAATAATTTACAGAGAGGTCAATTGGAGGAGTGCGCCACTTGGAACGTTGCTGGTGAAGCGTCAGATACTCCTCTCGCCAACGTGACCAAAATACTTATTAAAATTAAGTCATGCGTTGCCAGCTACCCAAGCGGTTGAAGGTTAGTTTGGTGATGTCGGGTTCGGCGTACGAAGAGACAGGCGCGGAGCCCAGGAAATGAGCAGATGTAAGGACCTCTAGATCAGTTGGGTCTTCTGAAAGTGGAAATAACGGTCGAGAGTTAATGATTTCCGCAATGTGGCAGACCAGCGTTCGCAGCCCGTCAAAATTAAGCAAAGAAGAGCCAGCACAGCAACAAAGGTGATGCTTCACTTTCTTAACCGCCGCCTCCCATAGACCGCCGAAATGGGGAGAACGAGGAGGAATAAAACGCCAATCAAGAAAGTCAGCGAGGCAAAATTCCTGCACAGCCTTCAGGTGCTCGTCACTCAGGCACAAACGCCTTAACTCAGCCAAGTCGTTCTTTGCGTCAACGAAATTTGTCGCATATTCTGACCAGATCCAAGAAAGTCTACAACGCGTCATGCTAAATCGTTTTAGCGCGTGGAGAAAGGCGGCCGTAGATAAATTCTTGACCAGTTCCATGCGTATAGCCTTCGTAACGAAGCATATAAAAATGCTAATGTAGCACTTCGTAGGCGGCTTGTTGCGCACTTCACTTTTGTAAAAGAATGGTCCACGAACGTCCACGCCCGTAACCATAAATGCATGCGACGATTTGACCCGATCCTCCTGCAGGTCGGTCATAAGATGCTCAACCGAGTGTGGCTTGGCGCGAAAATATATGGTGCATTTGTTCACAGCACTGTAGACCGCCAATGGGCCAGTACTGCAATCGAATACGCGAGAGAAGCGAGCGAGGTCCTGAATGTAAATTACGTTCGTGGAAATGTGTGATAATTGCGTAAATAACAGGGTGCCGCCTTGATAGCATATTCGGATGTCGGGCTTCAAAGTCGAGTACGGTACCCGCCGACGCGTAGCAGTCCAATGTCGTCAATAAATGGTGTAAGAGAGGCGATACAACTGGAAGACTTGACATACTGTCCGGCAGGCAGAGCTTTGTAGTCGTCCTAAAGATGACCCTGCTGGATTGAGCGTAATAAAATTTGCGTACCGTGATGCACGTAAATAACAGTGATACCAGGATATCTTAGGTGTTGTATAAATATGTAGATGTAAGTAAAAACGCGCTGTAGCTTTGCAAATGAGTTGGGATATTTGCAACCCATCGAGAAGTCAACATGTGGCGAGGATCCAATAAGCACTCTCTTGCGTGTCTCAGGTGGCATCTGGATGTGCAAGCAAGACGTGGAGTTTGGGTTTTGGACCAAAACTCCACAATGCTGACTGGACCAGTTCGGTAGGCAGCGCTCCTCTAGACAGTATGTCAGCGGGGTTGCTATCGGTGGGCACATAGTGTCATTCCATTTCAGAAATCAATTCTTGGGTCGCTGCCACGCGATTCGATTCAAAGATCTGGAATCGTGAAGGCTCACTACAAATCCACGCTAATGCTACAGTTGAGTCGAACCTGCAGTAGTATTGACAGGTGAAGAGATTCATCTGCGCTATCTCATTAATGACTTGAGCCAACAATTCTGCTCCACATAGCTCCAACCGTGGCACTGTAAGCGTCTTCAGGCGCACAACTCGAGATTTGGAACATAGCAGTTGAGCATGTAATCTGTCATGTTCTGCCGGGACAACGAAAACGCATGCTCGGTAGGCTTCTATGCAGGTGTCGCAGAACCGCAGAACCGCAGAACGCTCGTTGTAACCGCCATTCGAGGGAAACTTAACTGCTGCGCACGGCGGAAATCATCACACAATTCGAGCCAGGCTGTGGATAAGGATGAGGGCAAGCTTTCGTCCCAATGGAGCTTCTCTTTCCAGAGTACCTGTAGAAATATTTTAGATTTGGTTATTACAGGACAAATAAAACCAAGTGGATCATAGAAACGAGTGATAGTCAGCAAGACAGACCGCTTTCAACGCTTTGCGGAAGATTGTACAAGTGTAAATGAGAACAGGAAACAATCTGATGTCGGATCCCATACAAGACCAAGAAATTTGGTAATCTCACTACTATCATCGAATTTGAGGAACGTCTACTTGTTCTCGGGAATATCTCGCAGGACAGCAGGATCATTGGAGCACCATTTTCTCAGTTTAACGTTCCCTTTTGCCAATAGACTCGAAGTTTGACGATAGCTTCCTGGGCAGAGTTGCCACTAATGATGAGATCGTCGGCATAAAAATCACTCTGCAACACTCTAGAACCAATGGCAAACGACGCCTGCTCATCCACGGCGAATTGGTGCATTGCGCAAACCGAAAGAAACGATGCTGGTTTTTTGCCATAGGTGACAGTATCGAGTTTGCACACCTGCACCTGTTGCTGAGGGAGTTTCGCCATAGAACAGTCAAGTGTTGACACTCGAACGCAACGATACATCTTGCAAATATCTCCCGTCAGAGCAACAGCGAAGGTGCGAAAACGCTGCAATGTGCTGAAAAGTTGGGTTGTATGGTGGGCCCTGCCATGAGCACTTCATTCAACGAATATCCAGTCGATGTGGCTGCCGAGCCGTCAAACACAACCCTAAACTTAATGGTTGTACTGTCCTCTTTCAAAACGCAGTGGTGAGGCAGGAAGTATTTTTATTGGCTCCACGAGTTTGAGTCGACAAGCGACATATGATTTAAATCCAAATACTCCTTGATGAATGCAGCATACTGAACCTTAAGATGCGGATTTCGCTCCAATTTTCGCTCTAGGTTTAAGAAGTGGCGATATGCCTGCGAATATGATTCACCGAGTAAATCTAAACTGAGTTTTCCGGGAAGACGAACAGCATACTGGCCAGTTGGCAAGCGAACAAAGTTAGCCTTAAAATGCGCCTCGCAATCAATTTACTCCTTAGTAAATTGGACAGTGCGCTCACCGCAACTTTCAAGCTCCCAGAAGCGACAAACGAGCTCATCGATTAGAGGAGTCGATTCTGCAGCTGGATTAGATAAGGAAGCACAGAACAACACTGATTTGCTTGGCTGCAAACTGCCGCCATTTACTACCCATCCAGGTCGAGTTTTCTGGAGCAACGCCAGGCCGGCCGCCAATTTGATCTGGCCAACGCACAGCAAATCATAAATAGACTAGCTCCAATAATCAGGCTAAGCGAACATTGGAGGGTATATTCCAATGAGAAGCAATGCTGTGATGTTGGCAGAATATTTCGAAGTTTGCGCCCGTATAGTAATGTTGACAGTGTAACCATCAGAGGCGAAAGTTGAGTCACCAATGCCAGATACCCAGTCTGACGATCTGGTTTTGCGCAGCTGAAGTTGCTGAGCAAGACGAGACGTGATAATATGCATCTGCGACCCGGAGTCAAGCAGCGCGCGTCATAGAAAAAGAGTGTCAGCGCGATACTTCACATTTATGACTGCTGTTTCCAGTAACACAACATTTGAACTGAGATTCTGGGCAGCTATTTTTTCCTGAGTTTTCTTTTCTGTCCTATTTTATATATAATGTGAGCTGGGACAGTAGTAATTTGTGATGGGCTTAGAATTGGGGTTGACGGAAATGCTGCTTTGACGATGTTCGCATTTCGGTTTGCTATTTCTGCGTCAATTTTTTTATTTGATTTTAATGAAATATTTGTTGTCATGTTATTTTCTATAAATTGGCGAAATTTTTTCCATTTTGTTTTGTAATTATATAAGCCTCCAGGTATTTTTGTATTTGGCTTGCTTTGTAGTGCTCTAGACTGACAAACGCGAAAAGCCGCGTTAGATGCCATAAAAGAGAATAATAGTCGCTTTAGATTGACCTAGGTCAATAGGATTTGGGAATGGTCTGATAACAAATCCATACAAAACATATTTTTATTGCTAAGTGTGTGTGCAGTATGTTTTTTGTAACGCGGATGTCTGCTGGCCACTAAGTTGGCTCTCCCGAACTAATAAAGCGACTGTGGGTATATTTACAAGAGGTTCTGCTGATTTTTGTTCATGAGTTGGAGTTAGTTCGTGTTTACGTAATGTCGGGTATATTTGTATTTGTAGTGAATTGTAAATCATACAGCCTTTATAGTTTGCTGTGTGGTTTTCACTACAGAGAGCGCATTTAATTTGCTGTTTCATATCTCTTTCAACATTGCAATGAATTGTGCTGTGGTTACCTGCGCATTTGACACACACAGGGTCTTTAGTACAATAGTTTTTGATGTGTCCATATTTTTGGCAATTTGTGCATTGTGGAATTGTTCTTTTTTGGTGAGGTGGTTCGAATTTTATTTTACAGTATAAAAGATGGGGTAAGGAATATATGTCTTTGTTATTATCGTTTGGTTTAAGTTCCAGGGAGAATAAAGAAAGTGGTTGTTTATTTTTTTGCTTGTTGTGAATGATTAGTACTTCATGTTCTAATTCTGCCAGTTCAGCTATAATATCGTATTTTGCCTATGAGAAATGTATATTTAGAAAAATTACTTTAAATCCACGTTGCTCTTTAGGCTTAAATTTTTAATATTTTAATATGTTTGTATGTACAGATTCTGCCGGTTGTATTTTATTTCGTTTCTGTTCAGTGCTTTCATCTCATATTTGGTATTTGGTAGATTTAGAGCATTATTTAGTGCATTCATATTTTCCATGTTTTGTATATATCTGGGTTTTGGTTTTTGAGTGTGTTTTGTTATTTATTTCTGTGTGGTTGAATTTCTTTTTGTGCCAGTGTTTATTGTTCGTCAGTATTGTCGTTTGAACCAGTAGTTCGAACCTGTTAGTTGTATTTGGAGGGAGTGCCTTGCTCGGCCTATATTCTTGTAGTGTTGTTTGTGTTGCACTCAGTTGTTTATTTTTATGTTTTTTGTTGTTGTTATTTTTGTCGGTTAATTTATTTGGCGATTGCTTCTCGCGGTTACGTTTTCGGTTACTCTGCGGGGAATGTTTGATATTGATGTTTGAGTTTTGTACTTGCGTGTTTGTTGCTGTTGTTGTAATTGGTGTTGTTGGCTGAGTAGACATAATTGTTGCGTTATGCGGCCCATAGACGATACATCATGATCTTACTCATTCTTGTACGTGTTGAATGAAGCTCCGCCACAGACGAGTGATCAAAATCGAAGATCATCATTTTTCATAATCGTCCTTGAGTGAAGTTGTCATGTCTCTGTCGGATGACGAAGTTTTGTGTGCGCTAGCGCTTGTACTGTGCAAGCAAAAATTGTAAAAAAATAAAAAAACGATTTTGGATGAAAGAAAGGCACAAAAAAAAATAATACAATAGCATTCAAGGGACTCCAGCAGAAATACATTTTTATTATTTTGTAAGGAATCTCTAGCTGGGGTATGCTCAGTCTTCCCAGGGTCCTGTACAGTATTTATTTTATTGACCTTAACACAACACGTTTGATGTAGTTTGTTTTACTTTCTTTTATTATTCAGTAAACTATAAAATCATCTTAAACTAATTATAACTAAATTATGTATACTTTCCGCTTCGTCTAACTGCGGTGAAGTGGGGTAGACGTGGCAGACGTAGAATCAATAGTTGCTTTGAAGTTCAACGCCGGTTAAAACCTCGCGCTTACTTCGCTTAAGGTGGAGCACTCTCTTACGTGGTAGTGATGTCGGTTAAAACCTCACGCCACCAATCACGTAAGAAGTCTCAAAAGTCAGGAACTGTCTGCCGTGGTCGCCACTGTCCGCGAATACTATACCCACTTACTCGCCTACTCCTTCGCTGTTGTCCCCGCTGCTGTTGAAATCACAAGAGAGCTCGTCCGGTCTTGTCGCCGCTGCTGTCGAAATCACAAGAGAGAGCCTGCTCGTTCGCTGTTGTCGCCGCTGCTGATGAAATCACAAGAGAGAGCCTGCTCGTTTGCTGTTGTCGCCGCTGCTGTTGAAATCACAAGAGAGCTCGTACGCTGTTGTCGCCGCTGCTGTCGAAATCACAAGAGAGGTTGCTCGTTCGCTGTTGTCGCCGCTGCTGTTGAAATCACAAGAGAGCTCGTCCGCTGTTGTCGCCGCTGCTGTCGAAATCAGAAGAGAGAGCCTGCTCGTTCGCTGTTGTCGCCGCTGCTGTTGAAATCACAAGAGAGACCGGTTCCTCTGTGCACCGGCTTTTTATACCTTTTTTTATGCGAGCATCTACAAGTCCCGTATTACGGCACTGTGTCGTGTTCGAGCATACGGAATTCCTGTATTTCGGCGTTGTGTCGTGTTTGAGCATAAGCACGTGTGGCGTGGTTTGGCTATATGTGGTCGCATGGTGTTGGTATACGGTGAGGGCGGTATTTTGTGTGACCATAAATTTTTACAAAATTTAGGTCTTCACAATTTTTATCCGCACACATCTTAACACTTTGGCAGTCAAACTCAAATGAGCAAAATTTGCATGTAAATTGCCTACAAACGACGATCATCCATACATCATGATCAACATCGTAATAAAATTTCCCCTCAAAATCAGAATGATTTACCTTTCGACGATCAGTCAGTGATCACAGCGAGTTCATGTCCGTGTGACACATACATGCATATATTCTCTCTTTTTCACACATACTATTATATATGAGTATGATCATGATGTATGGGCCGCATTAGAATAAAGCCATGTACTTGTCGTAGCTGCCGAAGCTACTGTTTTAGTACAAGAGCTTTGTGTTGTGGTTTATCTACCTGATGTTGTAGCTGGTGATAAGTCTCCATCACAGTAGTGGGTATCGCGCATTGAACACTCCACGGTATTGAAGCGCTGGTAGTGGTGCCGCTAAAGAGAGCGGGAGAGCAGGATCTGGCTCTGCTCTCTGCTACTTCGACAGGTAAATTGGAGCAGCCGTTACAAGTAGAGACAAATGAGAAATATGCATTTCTATTTGTTGTTGGTTTTTGTTGATAAGTGTTAGAGACACTAATTTTAATTATGTTGTTGTTGTTTTTGAAATGTTTTGTAAATTTTACACTTCACTTTTAATGTGTTCTTGCAAAATAAAATATTATTTAATATGTAGATAAATTACACTTATGTATTAGCGTCTATATCGCGAAGTTTAAAGAACGAATTCAGTTTAAACACAGTTTAGAAATCATCACAATCACGGAGCACGTATGAAATCGCGTCTGCACGGTTTGAATTACCACTTTACTAAAAAAATTCATGGCAGGATTTTGCTTTCAAAGCAAGCGGTCAAAAACGAACAGTTCTTTTTACCGCTTTTTGCATAAACAAACGAAACGAAAACGAAAGTAGTTTGTGGATAAAAAAAATAAAAAATCCAGTGGGAACAAAGAACACGCATGACAAGTCTAACGGTTAACGGTTTGCTGTTAGACTTATTCACTGTATCACGTCGGGGTCAGCAAAAAATGTTGAGCTGTCGAGCTTTTTCGAACAGCGGGCCATTTGTTTTAATATATTCATAACAACTATTAATTTGTTCGAGAAAATAATTTTATTTTGGCACACAGGGCCCTTACGAATTAAATACAGATTTGAAATGTTTGCCGCGCAGGGCTTTGCGGAGCGAAACGAACGGCACAATCGAACACTAGAGCAGTTGTAGAAAGAAGAGAGAATAGCTAGGCCGCAGCGGCCGATCGTAGCAAAAAATGCAGAGGGCAAATTAGCATAAAGCAACGATACAGAATGAGGGTATTAGCAAATGACGACAGTTAGTTAAATATTAAACTGTGCTGCTGATGATGTCGGGGGCGCAGGCTGCATAACCAAATACTTACTTTCGTGGCCTAATTACAGAACCTGTGAAACAAACCCCTATCGGGTTAAAGCCGAACTTGACAGAGCTCGCCAGGCGCCTCTCCATTGCGCGCGTCTTCTCCCATCCGGTACACCAAGTGTGGTTAGGGTTTCCTCGACTTGGTCATTCCGTTGGAGGCATGGTAGTCCCCTACGTCGTCATCCAGCGGCTTCTGCTTCGAACACCTTTTTCGCTGGAGCTTCTTCGTCCATTCGCACGACATGTCCAAGCCAGCCCTGACGTTGAATATCGATGGGTCTGACTATGTCCATTTCAGGGTAGAGCTCGTACAGTTCATGGTTCATCAGAATAGTCGTCGCCGACACGAACAGGACCGAAGAATTTTCCTCACGAACACCCCAAGCGCGGCTGCATCAGTCTGCGACACGACCCATGGTTCTGCGCCATAGAGCAGCATGGATAGGATGAGGGTCTTTTAGAGCGTCAGTTTTGTCGGGGGAGAGAGGGCTCTACTACACATTTGCTTACTGAGCCTATAGTAAAACCTATTAGCAAGCGTGATCGTCGTTTAATCTCCAGGCTAACGTTGTTTTCCGTGTTATTGGAGGAGCCAATGTATTCCTTAACAACATCAAAAGTACAGTTCTCTGCTGTAACATGGGATCCTAAATGCCGAGTATCACTGCTGGCGAACAGCATATACTTCGCCTTGCCCTCGTTCACCGTCTCGCTGATACTTTTTCAATGGCGGAAAATGCAGCAGTAATATCTGGCTTGCAACGTCAAATGATGTCGATGTCACCAGCATATGCGAGGAGATGGACACTTTTGTAGAAAATAGTGCCATTCCGATGCACACCGGCCCGCCGCAGTACCCCTTCCATGGTGAAATTGAAGACGTCGTACGACAATGCATCACCTTGTCTGAAACCTTGCACGGTATTAATTGGTTCGGAGAGGTCACTTCCTACCTTGACAGAATTTTACGTATTGCTCAATGTCATTCTACAGAGCCGTATTAGCTTTGTAGGAATACCAAACTCAGACATGATGGCATATAGGCAATCCCTTATCGGGCTATCGAAAGCAGCTTTGTTATAGACAAAGAGATGATGGGTGTCGACCTGTTTCTCGTGAGTTTTTGCCAGGATTTGGTCAATGGTGGAATTTCCAGGTCTAAAACCCCACTGATAAGGCCTAATCAGTGCGTTGGCATATGTTTTTAATCTATCACACAACACACTAGACAGAACCTTATAAGAGATGGCAAAAAGACTGATTGCCAGGTGGTTGGCGCATATCTTCGGGTCACTTTTCTTCAATACAGGACAGAGCACACTGAGATTCCAATCGTCGGGCGTGCTTTCTTCTAGCCATTTTTCACAGATAAGCTGATGCATGGTTCCTATCAGCTCATCACCGCCGGGCTTGAACAATTCAGCAGAAAGTCCATCGGCACCAGCTGCTTTGTTGTTCTTTAGTCGCTGAATAGCAACTCGAACCTCATCGTGACTAGGTGGTGGAAAAATCGCTCCGTCTTCGTAAATTGGTGGTATCGGGTGGAGTTCTCCAGAGGCGGTATTGGTGTTATCGTCGCCTGCCGTAGCAAGATTCCCATTTTCATCTCTACAAGTATATGCTCCGGGCTCAGATGCCTGCCCTGATGATAGAATTTTCAAGCATGATTTCTGTCCCGGTACATCTAGAGTTCCTCGCAGTTACGCCTTTCTTGCTAGCTTTTCTTTTGCCTGAAAGGGCGCCTCTCTTCCGTTCTCCTCACCAGGTAATTTTCGCGCACGGCTAGCGTTGCAGCAGACTGCAGTGTTCGTTTGTAGGTGGTGTTTTTCTCGGCAGCAGCTTCGCGACACTCCTGACCATACCATTGGTTTGTTTGTGGCGGGCGTCTGAAGCCAATGGTTTTCTCTGAGGCGGTACGCATGGAGCGGGATATATTTGCCCAAAGTCCGCCGGCATCGTCGGGTAAAGAGTCAGGTTGGTGGAGCAGTTCCGAGAGTTGAGCGGAATAGACCTCGGCTGTCCGTTGTATTTGCAGCTTAGTCGTCCAGCTTTCCTTGCGTACCAGATCGTACGTTACTCGCATTGCATATTCGTATGCATATCTTGGCTGCAAGAGATAATGGTCAGAGTCAATATTGACTCCCCAGAACGTACGAACATCTAGAACGCTGGAAGCATGCCTTCCGTCGATTTCATCATGATCAATTTAGTTGATCAATTTAGAATGCAACAGCATCGTCCTTTTCCTCCGTCGGGTCGTGCGCGCAAATCAGGCAAATGCTGCAAAACTTTGCCTTGATGCGGATAGTGGCAAGCCTTTTGTTCATGGCCTTGAACCTAGAGACATCATAGCTTGCTCGCTTAGAGCAACCATATCCTGTCCATCCCATTTCCTGGATGGCGGCTACGTCAGCCCTAATTTCTTCGAGGGCATCTGCCTATTGGATAGAAGCACATTCCCTATTGAGTGTCCGGTCTGTTAGCGTCAGGGAAGACTCGCTGCACACATTAGCCTACTATCCAGCGGATGCTGACCTTTGATATACTCGTATATATAATATATATATATATATATATATATATATATATATATATATATATATATATATATATATATATATATATATGTGTGTATATATATATATATATATATATATATATATATATATATATATATATATATATATATATATATATATATATATATATATATATATATATATATATATATATATATATACACACACATATATATATATATATATATATATATATATATATATATATATATTATATATATACTCGTATATCAAAGGTTCACTGAATTATGCTGATGGTCTTTCGAGAATGCCGCAAACTAATAGAACACGGAAAGTGTGGGAATGTAGCTATATTTATCAAATAATAAAACATATTTTTTGTGTATATTTTAAAGACATTGCAAGAGAAACTAGGCGCGATTCGATTTTGTCGAAAGTAGCTAATGCTATAAACACAGGAGAGCTAGAGAAACTAAAACAGGAAGATCTCAAATGCTATAGAGATAAACACGCTGAAGTCTCAATAGAACAGGATTTTATTCTCTGGGGATATCGTAAGTTGCGCAAGCTACTGCTGCAGCAATTGCCCGACTCTCATTTCGGAATCATTAAGACTAAGGCTATAGCACGATCTTTTGTATAGTGGCCAGGTATAAATCAAGATATAGAGAAACTTATTCATGATTGTATTCCATGTCAGGAAGCTAAGTCTGATCCAGCAAATTCGCAGCTGATTCCGTGTAAACCAACAGAATCAGTTTGGAACAGAGTACATATAGATTTTTCAGGTCCTCAGGAACTCTTTCTCGAAATGGGTTGATGTGTTTGTAACAAAGAGGTAACATCAAATTTTGTAATAAACAAGCTCAGGGAAACCTTTTGTAGGTCGGACTAGTGGATATCATCGTTAGCGATAACGGTACACAATTTACATCTGAAGATTTCCAATCATTTCTAAAAATTAACATTAGACACACACTCACCGCTCTTGGACATCCCTCAACGAATAGACAGCAGAGAACTTTATAAAATCACTAAAAGAGACTATTATAGCAAATTTATAAGGTAATTTTAACAGTACTACTGATTTGGTTGTCAATAAATTTTTAAATAACTATCGCACCACCAAACACTTGAGTAAATCTGAATCACCAGACAAACATTTTCTTGGCAGATAGTTGAGAACTCGTCTCAGCAATTTGAAACCTCCTTTACCCCGACGCTACACGCGCCAGCGCAAGTTCGAAAAACTCAATACCTTCAAAGATTTTCACCAATACTTTCACACATTTGCTACTGGCGGCGCTACTGGCAACGAAATTTCAGAGATAGTAAATTTTTGACACATGCGGCCAGTAAATGTCAAATTCATACTCTGAATCACTGATGCACAAAAGAGAAATAAAAAAGTACTATTGAATTTAAAAAATGCTACGAAAACACCAACTACAAAAATTATTTTCACAAAATTTTTTGTTGTAATGTAAGAGTTGGACATTTTGGTACTACAAATAAGAAAAAAGTGTATAATAGTTTGAAAACAATAAAAAAGTACTAATAAATAAATAAAAAAGTACAAAATAACTGTGCTTCGTATGCGCCATACAAAAAGGCACCCTAAATGGTACGAAAGAAGAAACTAATAAACTAAAAGTGAATAATGCTTAAATAAAACTCCTATATAATTGCATATATATACGAGTAGTCATAGACACACCAGCATAAAGCCCTGATATGAACCCCATTGAAAATTTATGGGCGCACCTTAAAAAAACATTTGCAAAATGTGTTCTAATTTATAAAAACGCTACTGTAGGGAGAACCTTTCCCAACGATGATATTTTATAAATGAACTTGCACTGGCACGTGTGGCCACCGTGGCCACTGGCAGCAAAATTCGAAATTTCGAAAATAATATGTATTCTCAACTGGCAGCGAGTTACTGGCACGCAATCAGCAATTTTCTGATCACAAATAATTAATTCGTGACTATAGACATCCGAATAAACCAATTTAATCTCCAGAAACTGTTAAAAAACAGATAAGCATACAGTCGTATGGGTGCATCTTATCTGACAGTAATATAACTATTAAGAGGCACCTAGATCAGATGAGGACCTTAAATCACTATCGTAGTTGAGTACAGTAATATAGGTGGAACTAGTGATGGCAGTGAAAACACCACTATTACAATCGAGGTGGATGAGGAGGTGCCGAAGAGACAATTAAGTCGTAGGGAAGATAGTAGAGTAGTTTATTTATTAAAAAATATATTAAATATGAAAATTGTAAACTAGTTAAATATGAAGATAATATAAATTTAAAGTTTATTTATCTATAATCTTTAAATTTATAATATAAATTTAAAGATTATACATTATCTAATGTAATAGATTATAAGATAAATTTGAATGTTAGTATGATAATTTTAATATGAAGATAAAATCAAATTGTATACACTTGAACTTAGGGCAGGCATGTTAGATATAGATTTAAGTTACATTCCATGTAAATAGACCTTAGGAATTAAGAAGTAATTATAAGTAGGTGGCAAACTCACTTGCATGATTATGACTTCACTGTATGTATGTTCAATTTAAGAATTAAGTTTCGTATAAAACTCAACCTCTGCTGCAGCACGCGAATACATTATATTTTCTAAACAAAATCGTTACCAAATCTCGTGGTGCTTTGAGCGTCAGTATTGTGAATAATGTGGTTGGAGTCATAAGGCTGGAAGCCAGTTCATTTGGATGCGATTGGAGGGGATTTGTATACCTTGCACTTTGAAGGCTTTTTTATTGTTATTAATAGTTGGATTATTTATTGAATTCGCTCATAATAAGACAAACAATAACTATTCAAATCTTAAATCTAATAGCAATATAATCCCGCAAACAGTGTATTGGAGTTATTGAGTATCTAAAATAAATTATTTAAATATTTAAGGATAAGTATATCTAGTTCGAACAATTCAATCAAATGATTTCAGTCTTGCTTAAATAACCCTGTGTGTATTTTAGTTTGAAGTGATTGTCTTGCCAAATAATTGGAATGATGTCGGGGTTTGAATTTGTATTTACACTTAATTTTTTATAGCTAAGTTAATATCAGTGGTACATTAAGATCGCTGTGGATGTTATCGTCCTTAATGTACCGGGGGGAGCTTACAATAGTTCGAAAAATTTTCGACTGTGCACGCTGGATTACTTCAATGTTAGATGAGCTTGCAGTTCCCCACAGCTGGGTTCCATACGTCTATATTGGCTTTATGGTTGCATTATATAGTATAACTTTGTGTTCTAGGCTCAGTCCGGATATTTTTATTTAGTAACCAATTCAATCCTTGTGCTTTCAATTTCATTTTGTGTACGTTTTGCTTTGATGTGCTTTCCCCAAGTCTGTCTACGATCCAGATTCCTTAGGGCAATTGTCCTTACGAAGAGTTAATTTAACGTGGTAGCTTTTGTTTTCGTTTACCCGAATGCGCCAATTAGCCAGTCAATTAGTTTAAAGTGCTCACTAAGATCTCTCGAAGCAATTCTCGAATTTTTATGGCGGCTCAGGATGGCAGTATCGTCAGGAAACGTCGACGTCATAAGGCGACTGTATATGGGTAAATCCGAAGTAAACACTAGGTATACAATTGGCCCGAGAACACTTCCCTGTGGGACCCCAGCTTTAATGTTATAGTCAGGTGTAACAATCTCCTGAAATTTCGCTCTATACTTGCGGTTGAACAAATACGATTTTAGTATCTGGTGCACGCTTGCAGGCAACAATTCGCAGATTTTGTATATGAAACCAGCGTGCCAGACCCCATCAAATGCCTGAGCAATATCAAGGAAAATTGAAGAGCACTACTTTTTATCCTCGAAAGAATTTCTTATTTCGCTGGTGATGCGATTTACCTGCTCAATTGTACTGTGTTTTGGGCGACATCTAAATTAGTGGTGTGGAATGATACCACTTTCTTCGACATGTGGTAATATTTTTAGCAGGAGCAGTCTTACAAAAAGTTTTGACAGCATCGGCAGTAGACTAATGTGTCTGTATGACGCCGGTTGTTGGGCACCGATATCATGATTCCCTGTGATATCTTCCAAGCTGAAGGGAAATAGCCAATTCGAAATATAGCATTAAACAGGTGTGTTAGAATTTTGAAAGCTATGTCTGGTAAATCAGCTACCATTTTGGCAATAATTGACTCTCAGCTTGGAAATTTTTTCAAGTTGAAATGATATTGCACAGTGTACTTTACTTCCTATGCCTTAACTTTAATTGGTTTAAATGTTTTTTGGAGGTGGAATTACGAAATCATTGGTCCCAGGATTAGGTTGAAACAATTTTTCCAGATGATAAGCAAGCGCTAAGGCTTTATCTTTGTCGCTACTCGCCCTGCTCAATCTAAGTGGTGGCTCTGATTTCAAACTTTGCCATAATGCGTTGGAGCTGCGTTCACGTAGATAAATACGTGGTGGCTTATATGATATGGAAGTTGTGTGATTTTGGACTACCATTGTCGATAAAATAGCAAAACGATTTTGGTTAGAGAGATTGCTATTATTACTATTATTTGGCTTATGGATTTTTACTGCCTGTTTGCCCAATTTAGTTTGATAAATTAATTTTCGCTTTACATGCATGTAGCGATCTATGCTTGTCTGTAATGTCACTCTAGCCGTAATTTCTTCACACGAGACAGGAGTACGCTGAATTCGCTGATCAGAAAGAGGAATATTACACTGAGGAGATATATAAATTTCCTTTGTCGATGTATTTGTGTGCCGCTCTTCTTTTTTTAATATTGTTACGAAATTGCCCTCTTGACAATTTACTCTGTTACAAAATTGACCTCCTGACAATTCCTCTAACTCTCTGTAGTCGGACTCGTACCACTGGATTGTGTAGTAATCAAACAATCGCTGGTTAAATTAAAATAATTAGCTTTATTTTATTATTGCTATTTACACATTTAATATTAGGCTTAAAGTTTACTTAGTTATTATTTGCACTTTATTTCACAAACCATTAGTCACTTTATTTACTAATGAATTTCATCACTTTGTAAATCACAAATACTGCTGCTTTGATTATAATGCTAGATGTACACACTGTTACGGCCTTCGACTTTAAACAGTCTTGATGCTTTTATAGTTTTCGAATGGTTGGAGTAGAAAATTCCACGCTATTCTCGTATTTTCTAGAGGTTTCTATCCACTTCGACAGAAGTCGAGAATATTATTTTTGATATTACCGACAGATGGTTCTTGAATAAACTTTTATTCGAATAGTTCGCATCTTGACTCACAGGGGGCACTCATTCCCAAACACGGATGGGATCCTGAAAGTATCCAATAACATTCACTGTGCTATCACGTTTCACTGCCCTCCGCTTAATCTTGTTCGTCCCGAACTAGAATAGTACTGCAACATTTATAAGGAGATAGCCTCTCTAATTGAACGACTTTCATTTGGCTTCTGACATTTCTCGCCAAATGGATGCCATATACTACTTCGTTGAGCCGCTTTATCACCTTATAAGGCCCTTCCCAGTGTGTTTGCAGTTTTAGCGATAATCCCTTTTTCCTTTGCGGATTATGAAGCATAACTAGCTGCCCTTTCTGAAATCCCTTGGAGTTTGCTCGTAGATCATATCTGGCTTTCATTTTATCACTCATCAGTTGTGTGCGCTTTCTGATGGTTCCATGAATTTCATTCAGCTGTCTTCGTTTGTCAGCTACATAACTGCTACATGAAACTTCCGTTGATGAGTAGGCACCGAATTTCAGATCTGCAGGTAATCTTATGTCACAACCGAAAATAGCCTTAGTTGGTGTTGTAGATGTTGTATCTTGAGTTGCCGATCGGTATGCCATTAAGAAGAGGGGTATGTGTTGGTCCCAATCTTTCTGGTTTCTGTCCACGACTTTCCTTAGGTGTTCCTCAAGCGTACGATTAAATCTTTCAACCATTCCATCGGATTGTGGGTGCAAAGGAGTTGTACGAGTTTTGCGTATGCCCATCAATTCACTCATTTCCCTGAATATTTTTGACTCGAAATTTCTGCCTTGATCCGAATGCAACTCGAGGGGAGCTCCGAATCTACAGACCAAATTATTGATAAATGTATCTGCAACGGTCTTAGCTTCTTGATCGGGAATGGGATATACATCTGGCCATTTACTAAAATAGTCGATTACGACGAGAACATATTTGTTGCCGGAATCACTAATTGGAATACGCTCAAATGGTGCTCCCACGTTGTATAAATGCATCTTCCCCTGAGTGCGACGGTTCGGTCCCTTGGCAGCTGTACACTTTTCACAAGCACTAATCCAGTCAACTACCGATTGCTGGCAACCAACCCAATAAAATCGTGTTTTAATTTTCTCGACTGTTTTTGCTATTCCCAAATTCCCTCCGCTTGGCCCACTATGGTATCCCTTGAGAATTTCGCTTATTCTTGCCTTGGATACCACAATCAAGTTCTTCGTGGTTTTTCCATCTTCGCTCTCCCACAGGCGGAATAGGCATCCATCTTGCAGATTTAAGCTATTCCATTGAGCCCATTTCAGTCGAGATTTCGTTCCAATCAGGCCGTTATCCTTCATTCTTACTTGATACGATTTTTGCCAAATCTGGGTCATTTCGTTGTTCTTCTTTTATCTTTTCCGCTGTCCATTCATCGTCTGGTAAAACAGCCATTAAGCGCAAATCGACTACTCCTTCTTTCCCTTCCGCTTTAGAACAGTGCTTACATTCCATACTGCAAGGTTGTCGTGATAGTGCATCAGCATTCCCGTGGTTTCCGCCTCTGCGATGTTTTATTGTGAAATCGTAGCTTTGTAGTCTCTCAATCCATCTCGCAACCTGACCTTCGGGTGTAATAGCCAGCGCAGAGCAGCGTGATCCGTTCTCAACAAGAACTTTTGTCCATACAAGTACTTGTTAAAGTGCTTCACGCACTGCATAACTGCCAAAAGTTCTCTCCATGTTACACAGTAGTTTCGCTCTGGCTTTGATAAGATCTTGCTGAAGTAGGCTATTACTCTTTCATGTCCGTCAATAACTTGCGACAGGACACCTCCAATCCCGAATCCACTTGCATCTGTATCCAAAATAAATTTTTCGCCAGGTATTGGATACGCAAGGATCGGAGCTGTACACAATAGCTCTTTCAATCTGTTGAATGCCTTCTCCAGTTCGCTTTTCCACTCAAAAGGACAATTTTTCCTCGTTAATGCATGCAGACTACTGTAATAGGTGCAAAGACCCAAGAAGCTGCGTAGCTCATGCAAACTAGTTGGTCTTGGCCATTCCCTTACTGAGTTCAGGTGTGAGTTTATGTCCAATGTACTTGACTTCTTTCTTGAAGAACGAGCATTTCTTTGCGCTCAGCTTCAACCCTGAAGCTCCTAATCGCATCAATACTTCTTCCAAATTCTTCAAGTGGTCCTCGAAGTCCTTTCCCATAACGATGATGTCATCTAAGTACACCAGACACGTTTTCCAGTGGAGACCCTTTAGCACATGTTCCATTAGGCGTTCAAATGTAGCTGGAGCATTACACAGACCGAATGGCATCACCAAAAATTGCCATAGTCCATCACCGGCACTGAATGCTGTCTTTTCCTTGTCTTGTTCGTCGACTGCCACTTGCCAATATCTGCTTTGTAAATCCAGCGTTGAGAACCAATTTGAACCAGAAAGTGTGTCCAACGTATCGTCGATTCGAGGTAATGGATAACTATCTTTCTTCGTTACCTCATTTAGTTTACGATAATCTACACAGAAACGTGTGGAGTCATCCTTCTTCTTGAATAATACCACTGGAGAACTCCAAAGTCTGATGGCTCAATGACATTGTTCTGATGCATTTACTTCAGCAATACATTCACCTCTTCTCTCTTTGCCAGAGGTACTCTTCTTGACGCTTGACGAATGGGTTTGGCATCACCAGTGTTGATTGTGTGCTTCACCATCTTTGTTCTGCCTTCGTTTTTACCCTTTTCAGCAAATACTGACCAATGTCTTGCCAAAAGTTGGCTGGCAGTCTTCCTCTGCTCTGTGGATAAGTCTTTGCTCCATTTTTTCGTGAGATCGTGGAGTACCTTTTTGCCAGCTGGTATCTTCATTTTTGTGTCTCGCGGCTGGCTTTCACAGTTTACAATTGCCGAAATTGCCCGGCAATTTCCAATTATCTGTCCTTTCTCCATGGTTTTAGCGGAATTTGCAAGATTGACCACTCTTACTGGCACTATTCTGTTCTGCTGTTCTTCTACGAGGGTTTTTCCAAATATGATGTCATCCAGTGCGAATTTTTCATCAGTCTCCACAACCCACAACTTGTTCTTCTCCACATCTCCGTCCATTTTGGCCCATATGACTGCCTCAGACTTTGCTGGGATTTTTGTCCGCCGCGATACAATGGCTTGTCGGATACCTCCATACTTATCCTCACCAACGGATAACGGTATTTCGGTGTTCGCATATTTCAACATTCGGCATTTCAAATCTAGAGTGAATCCATTCCGAATCATAAAATCCACACCTAAGATTAATAAGTCCATTGTGGTGCCGATAGTTATTTTCCGTGTAACTTTTCCCAGTACCAGTGCATCATCTCCAGTTGCCGTACGCAATCTTATTCCCAGAAGCGGCTCGATTCCCCGAACGAGATCCCTTCTAATTATGGAATCGCACCCGTATCCAATATTACCACGATTTTTCTTCCATTTAATACGCTGTCGACAGTTAGGCTGTTGATTTTCCGTGCCATCTGAGAAACGAAGATTCTGGGGCTACATGTTGTGGGAGTCAGATCAAGCCCCTCGAGACTGACTCCATCTAGTTTGTCGACGGCTTTTCAACATTTTCTGTTTCCCTACTTTGGAATCTGACTTGCTTTGGAGGTCTTGCCGGTGAGCGTGATCTAGAACGTTTCCGTCTCGATTGGCAATTACGGGCCATGTGTCCGACCTCTCCGCAGGTGAAACATTTGCCCGTGAAACTTTGGCCGCTTTCAACTTGTACCTGACGGGCTCTGTATACTGGCTGGCACACCAAGGCTGCTGTCTCTGAAGTTAAAGCGCTAGCTACTGTCTCCATATATGTAGCTTTCGGATTAGTTATCGCAGATCGCTTTATCTCTGCATCGCGAATGCCATATACGAAAGTGTCCATCATAGACCTCTCAGTGATCTCTCCTGGGTACGCAAGATGAGCCAACCGCTCCACTTCCGCCGCATATTGTTGTAGAGACTCACCACTCTTCTGTACCCGTATTCGTAGCTCTACTTGGTACATCTGCTTCCGGTGTTCACTACCATACTTGCGCTGAACGGCATTCATCAAGCTTTCATAGCAGTCTCGCTCACTTTCTGAGATGGTTTGAAGCACATCAGCGGCAGCACCTTTCAATGAAACGGTTAATGCAGCCACTTTTTCACGAGCACTCCAAGCTTTTGTGCTAGCGGTAGTCTCAAACTGCATTCTGAAGACACTAAATGTTGTGATTCCATCATAGGTAGGAGGCTTCAGTTTTATTGAGGATAAAGCTGGCACAGGCAATTCACCTTCCTGTAGTAGGTGAATTCTTTGCTCTATTTGTTGCGTAAATTCGTTCTGCCTTTGTACTACAGATTTTTCGAACGATTCTTGCCGTGTCTCAATTTCACAAACCTACCTGTCTACCAGCTCGGACATTTCTTTCATCTGCTGTGAATTCTTTTCCACTAGTTGAATAAGTCGAGTTTCACTTTGATGTAAACGCTGCTGCATCTTATTGTCGCTTTGCTGTAAGCGTTCTTTGACGTCCTGTTTGACGGATGCAACACTCTTTTCGAAGGATTCAGCATTTTGTTGTAACTGCTGCTGCATCTTTTCATCTCGCAACTGCATTTTCTCATCGGCTGCTTGAGAATTTTGTTTTAACTGCTGCTGTATTACCCCGATAAGTGCACTCATGTCAAAGTGACCCGTGTTGGTTTCTGGGGGTGGTTCTTCTTGTCGAGATGTCGTTGGCTCTTCACATTGGAATTCATGCTCATCAACATCTATACCCTGCTCCTCTAAAGCGCTTCTTAGTCTCACCTGCAGCTCCGCTTTAAGCCCTTGTGTTTGCAAATTTAATCGCTCAGGCTCATTCTTGAGCTAGTCCAATCTCAGTTCTTCAAATTTAACCATTGTTTATCACAGATACACAATCCCACTTCTGACACCAATTGTTACGAAATTGCCCTCTTGACAATTTACTCTGTTACAAAATTGCCCTCCTGACAATTCCTCTAACTCTCTGTAGTCGGACTCGTACCACTGGATTGTGTAGTAATCAAACAATCGCTGGTTAAATTAAAATAATTAGCTTTATTTAATTATTGCTATTTACACATTTAATATTAGGCTTAAAGTTTACTTAGTTATTATTTGCACTTTATTTCACAAACCATTAGTCACTATATTTACTAATGAATTTCATCACTTTGTAAATCACAAATACTGCTGCTTTGCTTATAATGCTACATGTACACACTGTTACGGTCTCTGATCTACTGCCTTCGATTTTGAACAGTTTTGACGCTTTTATAGTTTTCGAATGGTTGGAGTAGAAAATTCCACGCTATTCTCGTATTTTCTAGAGGTTCCTATGCACTTCGACAGAAGTCGAGAATATTCTTTTTGATATTACCGACAGATGGTTCTTGAATAAGCTTTTATTCGAATAGTTCGCATCTTGACTCACAGGGGGCACTCATTCCCAAACTCAGATGGGATCCTGAAAGAATGCAATCACATTCACTGTGCTATCACGTTTCAATATATTGTCAGTCTGTCTGCGCATGTTTTCTTGCTCGGTTGTGTACGGTGAGGTGTATTAAGATTTCCACGAGCGCTGACCTGAGTGTCCTGGAGCATTGTTAAGCCCGCTTGTGTGATAGTATGCACGAGAGAACCGCCAAATTTATCAAATTAATTTGGATTTTTTTTTGGCCCAGTAATGCCGACGTTGTCGGTCTTTACTTTGAGAAGAGAAGGAAACATGTTGGATTCACTCACATGTACGATCACGCGATGCTGCTCAGAAAGCGTCTCAGGTAAGGTTGATGTCATATCAGAGTTTGGTGCTAGCGCAGACACACTTTGAGAGCGCATGCGCTGTGTAGGAGAGCTCGCTGGCTGAGTGGAAGAGCGCAATACGCTCATCCACTGACGGCTATGATCCCGCTTCGTTATTAGAAGCTTACATTTTTTTAAATTTAATTTAAAAGTTACGTTTTCTCTGAAGTTTTATTTTTTTTCCACCCACTGCTTCTGATACAAAAAATATCAGTATTATGCGGGTCTTTCGCATGTTTTTGTTTAATTGTAAGCGTGGCAGTAGTATTATGATCTCCATATTCCGCACACACACTATTATCGTCCCCATGTACAATTCTACATTTCCAATGGCATCAATACAAGCATAGGTAGGCTAACTTTAGTTTAAGACCCTAAAGTTCGTCATATCAAAAGTGGGCGTGTCTTTTCCTTGATCACCCATATTTGCTGCAAATAGCTTTATAATGTTCCTTCCCTTCGTCCATAAATCTCCTCCAGATCTTAACTTATGAATATTTTTTTAAACAGTATTTACTAGGAGCCACATTTACATAACTACCAAATTGCGTCACTATCCCATCAAATGGAGCGAAGTTATAGTCATTTTCAAAAATGGGAAATAGTTGCATGTATTGAAAACCCGGTGAAGGGTATAAAATGGAATTCATTATAATAACATGTATATTTGTATTTATGAAGCTTATAGATCATAAGAAATTACAACTTTACCGTCACGGTCTTATGTCTTCTTCATTTGAGTCGTCTTTATCTCTTGCAGAACTTGTTGTTAGATTATCTACAAAAACTATACGTGTGGCCTCGAGCGTTTCTTGAATGTGCTCACTCTACTTCACCAATAATAGCGCATTTGTCTAGGTCACCAACAAGTTCTACTTGGTTGGGGTGGCATGATACGGTTGCTGCTTAGCAGGAGGCAACTGTAGGAACGATCACCATTTTGATTTCTGTTGGAGACCAACTGAATTTGTCGGATTGGTGTAATCACGACTGAAAATTCTTTGTCCTTTATGAAATTCGGGATTTGACTTTCCTTTCAAAAATGCGAATCCCGTTTCTTGTTTCTTTATTTCTTCTATAGTGTTTGTTGGTTTCATAAGATCAAATCTGGTTCTGACTGATCTACCTAAAAATATTTTTAATTTGGTATTGCAATGAGTTACATTTCTATAGTCTTTGAGAAACCGGCTAAGAAATACATCAAAATCAACATTAACATTGGTGCTTAAATATGCGTTTAAAGATTTTTTTAGTAATCGATAGTCGAGCCCAAACAAAAGTTGGACATAAATAGAAAGATTGGTCCAATCTTCAAGAAATTTTGCATGCTACTTAATTTTGGGTCACTGATTCCAAAAATGAAGTTAGATTTAACATAAACCCATTAAATCTCAGAAATCACATTTGAACTTTCAAATTATATATTTTTAAAAAATAAAAAAAAATATATAAAAACTGCATACATTTTTTTATTTAATACTTGAACTTTCTTCTTTTCAAAACTGATTTGCTTTTTTTAATTCGTGATTTACTTTTTAGATACTCGTATATTCTTTTTTGTGAGGGCATATTTACGCCTAGAGACTGCTATTTGACGAAACTTACATGATGACTGCGCTCTTCGTGTCGTAGTTACCGACGTTTTAATGAAATTCTTACATTTTCAAAGTCAAGAAATCAACTGAATTGGGTTGTTGTCGCAGTGAGGTAGCTAAAAATTGAAAAATTATTTCTTAATCTCTGCTTTATAGTTGCTTTGCAGCGATTATAAGTAAAATTCAGTTGAATTTTTGATATCGAAAAAGTAAGAATTTCGCTAAATCTAGTCAGTTACTATGACACTAAGAGAAATAAGTTAAAGCAATCTTATCAAATTTTAATTCAATTTTTTTCTTCATTTATTTTACATTCTACATAAAATTCCACATATGGGTCTTCGTCGTAAAAGTTTTTTTTGGTGCAATTTTGCCTTTTGAAGATATAAGGGGATCAGATGAGATGAGCATATGTAGCATTAAGTCCGCATTTGTGTTTTCCCTCGAATACTATCTGGTATCCTTTAAACGAGCATTTCTAATATTTGTGGGTTGCTTCTAATGCCTTCTCAGATAAGAAATCTTTAAAAAATTGAGTTAGTATTGAAAACACTCGAAAAAGAAATTAATTACCAATTGGCATATTAAAATATTTAGCTACTTAGTATCCATACATCAAACTTTGTGAACGGAGCGTGGCATATAGTACCAGCTATAACACTCTATGTACAGATTTCTGGTATCTGTAAGGAGTTTGCTGAGTTCATCAGTTTTAATTTGTTCTGCCCCATGATAATATGCTCAACACCAAAGCGAATTTATATATTAAATCTCTGTCAAGGCCAGTTATTTCAGCGGATATTTCAAACTTTGAGAAGAATTTCCTAGCAGTCTTTCCATCGTTTGTGGTGCCATAACCTGGCTTAACGTAATCAATAAGCCATTATCTCTCTGAACGCTTTTTGAATTAGGTTTTTATTTTCATCAACTATTGCTTTGTTTTCGGATCGAACTTGCCATTTTTTAATTGGCAACCGGTAGGCAATATTAAGTATGCATTCCAGAAATCTAATCCAAGAGCAAAGAGTTGATAGTCCATACTCATAATGTTTTAGATTAGGAATTTTAACCAAGCTTGCTTTGTTCATTTCAGTGGGGGGTGCGTTGCATATAAAGCATCTGCTAGTAAAAGTGGTATTAGTTAAAGCATTTGTAATAGCTCCATCGATCATTGTACAATGCATAATATACGAAACTTCAATACGCTTTCCCTTAAATTCGATTATGTCACTTTCTAGATCACTTATTTGTTTTTTCATAGTCTCATTTTCTTGTCGTATTATCGTTTTGCTTTCTTTTGCCATTATTAATTTAACTGGACTACAAGAAAGCGTAGATGAGCATTTTCCATTGACCCAAATATCTTCTGTGGACGCTGAATTAATTATTCTACAAAATTTTTGTTGGAATGGAAAACATATAAATCAATCGCATTTTCTGACTTTATTAGAACAAATGCAATAACATATAGAAATTCCTCGGCTAATTCGTCTGAAAAAAACTTTTTCTTGTACTGACTATGAACTGACATCCATTCCCCATTTGCAAACGAATGTAATTCGTCTGACAAAGACTTTTTCTTGTACTGTTGAACTGCCATCCATTCCCCATTTGCAAACGAGTGTAATTTTTTCTGGTATTTCTTTGTCTTCACAGATTATCAAAACGCTATTCGCTGTAAACTTCAACAAAGGTTTTAATTTCACTTCTGCAAAACTTTCTGAAGATTCAATACTATAAGATAATAATAATAAATAATAAGATGCAGCGTTTTATGTATTGAATACATATACTTGTACATATGTATATTACAGAATTTTTATATTCGTTTGCTCCTCGAATGCTTTTGGGAAGCGAACTTTACCACCTTTTACTTTAACAAATAATGCTGATACTTGTTCCAAGGCACGGGATACAGACGCCTGACTCAATAGCGAAGCATAATTGTTGCCCATCGTGTGCATAGAAATAAAGCAGCACAAGAAGGGTACTTCATTATGCATACTCGACTTTTGTGTGTCGTGTGTCATGTGGCGTCAATTCTTCAAGCAGACCTCGGCACAGCGATTCTGAAAGGCGAAAATTCTGCACAAATAAATTTTCCTCCATGCTGAAGTAATTGTCGCAATCCCACAACTCTCTCAAAATATGGCTCCTCTCACAATACTCTTCATAATTCAATATTTATATATTCAGTTTCTAGAACACCACACACAAACACAATAGAAAAATAAAGTTCGCTTTTCTAATGCCTGGCTTTTTATTACCATCTGTTCGTCAGGTAAAAATTTTCGTAGCCAACAAGCAACCCGAGAGCTTTTATTTTGTCACGAGAAAACAGTTTTTTAGCTTCAGTTGTCTATTGATAACGTCGTTAGAATAGCACGGTAAATATGTTATTTTTTTGGGTGTCACCGGTGCAGCTTACGTCGCAAAAATGCAGTTCATGTTGTTACAAAGGTCAAATTAGGGACCATAGTGTAATTGAGTTCAATTTAGGAGGTATCGTCACTAAAACGGTAATATTTACAAATCCGATAGTTCAGTGCATTCGCTACTATCATCCTCAAACATCCGAGGAATATATAAAAATTCGGCGGAGCAAGAGTAAGGTGTCAATGAACCAAATGAAATTATTTCTGAATCCTTTGTTTTGTCTTGCCCTCTAAAGAGAAACAAAAAAGAGGGAATAATCCCTGGTAAAATTCGAGTCTGCCTACTAGACATACTAAGGTGTGTAAGCGGAAGGTAAGATTCTGAATGAATATAAAAAAACGTTGACCATTTTCAACTAAGAGATCAGACAAGTGAAAAGGACTACCTTTAGATCCTTTGGTAAAGTGTTGAATCAACTCCTGTGTGCGTGTGTACTTTTTTGGGAGTTCAATCCAGATACCGCCATCTTCGCAGATGGATGCTCTTCCTAGAAGAGCAAGCAAAATAAATTATAAATACTTAGAGGTTGTGATGGGCAATCAGCTTTTTTCAATCATAGAAATCACCAGGTATGGATGGTATAGTCCCAATACTTCTCCAAAGAAGTAGTGAGGTACTGATTCCGCACCTGGTAAATATCACTAGGCAAGTCTTGTTTTTGGGTATATACCGCAAGCATGGCGTACAGCTAAAGTGGTATTTTTTCGAAAAGTAGGCAAGAATGATATGACCCATCCCCAATCTTTGAGGCCTATTAGTTTGGCATCCTTTGTAATAAAATCAATTGAGAAAATAGTTAATATACATCTCCTTGAGACTGTATTAAAAATGGAGTATTTACATCCTGTCAGTGTGCGTATGTTGCGGAAAAATCGACTGAAATTGCACTATAACATCTGACTGATCTTATTCTGGCATCACTCGACAAAAAAGATATCGAACTTTGTGCTTTTCTTGATATTGAGGGGATTTTGACAACACTCCTCACGAATATGTGATTAGAGCTTATAACAGTAGACGAATGGAAAATATCGATTCCAATTGGATACGATCCCTACTTAAGAGTATATGGACTGAAGCTGAAGCAGCTGACTATTAAGATCAAAGTCAATAATAAAATTTGAAACACTGAAATTGGAACAGCTTAAGAAGGAGCTTGACCGCTTAAATTTGCAAACACAAGGGTGTATAGCGGAGCTGCAGATGCGGATAAGAAACGCCTTGGAGGAACAGGGTATAGACGTAGATGACCATGGAATCAAATTTATCGACATATCGACAGGAAGAAACATCGCAAGAAACTAATAGGGGTAACTTTGACATAAGTGCACTCTTCGGAGCAATACAATCTGTCAACCAGTATGTCAAAGAACAGTTGGAACAGCAGATACAGAAAAGCGATGAGAAGATTCAGCAGCGATTACATCAAAGCAATGAGAAGCAGTGGTTACAGCAGAGTAAAACACGACTTACTCAACTAGCGGAACTGAACTCGCAGCAAATGAAAGAATGTAAGAGATGGTAGACAGGAAGATTTTGAAATTGAGACACGGCAGGAAGCATTCAAATAATCTGTTAAACAAAAATTTATTGTAGACGAGCAAAGACAGAACCAATTTACACAACAGATACAACAAATGATGCACCTACTACAGGAAGGTTCATTGCCTATGCCAGCTTTATTCTCAATAAAACTGAAATCTTCAACCTATGATGGAAACACGACATTTAGCGTGTTCAGAATGCAGTTTGCGACTACAGCTAGCACAAATGGTTGGAGTGTTCGCGAAAAAGTGGCGGCATTAAACGTGTCATTGAAAGGTGCCACTGCTGATGCACTTCAAACTATCTCAGAAGTAGAGCTACGAATACTTGTACAGAAGAATGGTGAGTCTCTACAACAGTTTGGGGTGGAAGTGGAACGGTTGGCTCATCTTGCCTACCTAGGAGAGATTACTGAGAGGTGTATGATGGACACCTTCGTATATATCATTCGCGATGCGGAGATAAAACGTTCAGCGGTAACAAATCCGAAAACTACAAATATGGAGAAAGTTGCTTGTGCTTTGTTATCAGAGACAGCAGCTCTATTATGCCAGCCAGTATGCAGAGCCCGTCAGGTTAGTATCGAACGTGGACAAAGTTTCACTGGCAAATGCTTTATCTGCGGAGAGGATGGACACATGACTCGTAATTGTCAGTCGAGACGCAGACGTTCTACATAATGCTCGCCGGTGAGACCACCAAAGCAAGTCAGATTACGAAGTAGTGAATCGGAAAATGCTGTTAAGGCGTCGAGAAACTAAATGGAGTCAGTCTAGAGGAGCAAGATCTGACTCCCACAACATGTAGCCCCAGGTCTCAGATGGCACAGAAAATCAACAGCTTTACTGTCGACAAGGCAATCAAAATGGGAAATATCGCAGTAACATTGGTTTCGGGCGCATCACATTCCATAATCAAAAGAGATCTCGTTCTGGGAATCGAGCCGATTCTTGGAATAAGATTGCGTGGAGCTACTGGAGAAGATGCAACGGTACTTGGAACAGTTGCACGAAAAATCACAATCGGCACCACAACAGTGACATACGAGTTTCACGCAAGATTTCAAAAGCGAATGTTGAAATTTGCGAATACCGAGATACAGTTATATGTTGGTGAGCAGAATTATGGAGGAGATAAACACCATTGTATAGCGGCAGACAAAATCCCACCAAAGTCAGAGGCAGTTGTATGGGTCAAAATGGACGGAGATGTTGAAAAGAATAAGTTGTGGGTGCAGATGGCTGATAACAAATTTTTACTAGACGATATTATAATTTCAAAACCCGTGTTGAAGAACAGCAGATCAGAATAGTGCCAGTAAGAGCTGTCAATCTTGCAAATACCGCTAGTAATTTCGGCATTTGTCAACTGTGAGAGCCAACCGCGAGACACGAAAAGTAAGATACAAGCTTTTAAAAAAGAACTCGACGATCTGACGAAAGAATGGACTGAAGACTCCTCCACAGAGCAGAGGAAGACGGCCAGCCAGTTCTTGGCAAGACATTTGTCAGTATTTGCTGAAAATGGTAAAAACGAAGGCAGAACCAAGATGGCGAAAAACACAATCACAGCACTGGTGATGCCAAAACGATTCGTCGAGCATCAAGAAGAGTACCTCTGACGAAGGAAGAAGAGGTAAATATGTTGCTGAACGAAATGCTTCAAAACAAAGTCATTGAGCCATCAGCAAGCTTCTAGAGTTTTCCATTAGTATTAGTCAGGAAAAAGGATGGCTTCAAACGTTTCTGTTAGATTATCGGAAATTCAATCAAGCAACGAAGAATGATAGTTATCCACTACTTCGCATCGAGGACACCTTGGATACACTTGCCAATTCCGCAGTACAAAGCGGATATTGGCAAGCGGCAGTAGACGAAGAAGACAAGGAAAAGACAGCATTCAGTGCCGGTGATGGACTACCGCAATTGTCCATCACCGGCATTGTTGTTGGTTGGTGATGTCATTCGGACTGTGTAATGCTCCAGGTACTTTTGAACGCCGTATGGAAGATGCGCTAAAGGCTCTCCACTGGAAAACGTGTCTGGTGTACCTAGATGATATCATCGTTCTGGGAAAGGATTCCGAGGACCACTTGAAGAATTTGGTAGAAGTATTGATGCGATTGAAGGTGAGCGAAAAGAAATGCTCGTTATTCAAGAGAGAAGTCAAGTACCTTGGACACAAAGTCACATCTGAAGAAGTACACAGATTCAGATAAGATAGACTCAGTAAGCGATTGGCCAAGACCAACTAGTCTGCTTGAGCTGCGCAGCTTCTTGGATCTTTGGGCCTATTACAGATGCTTTGTTCCAAGCTTCGCAGACGTGGCTGGTAGTCTGCATGAACTAACAGGGAATAATTGTCCTTTTTAATCGAAAAACGAACAGGACTGATACCTTTGCGTATCTAATTCCTGGCGAACAATGTATTTTGTACACAGATGCAAGTGGTTTCGGGATAGGAGAATGGATCACGCTGCTCTGCGCTGGTTATTAGAGTTCAATAATCCCGAAGGTCAGCTGGCGAGATGGATTGAAAGACTAGACTTCAAAGCTATGATTTCAAAATAGAACATCGCAGAGGTGGAAGTCACGGAAATGCTGATGCATTATCACGACATCCTTGCAATGTGGAATGTATGCACTATTCGAAAGCTGAAGGAAAGGAAGGAGTATTCGATGTCCGCTTAATGGCTTTTTTTACCAGATGAAGAATGGACAGCGGAGAAAATAAAAGAAGAACAACAAGAATATTTGGGAATAACCAAAACAGTCGAGAAAAATGAAACACGATTTTATTGGGTTGGCTGCCAGCAATCATTAGTTGACTGGATTAGTAATTGTGAAAAGTGTACAGCTGCCAAGGGACCGAGCCGTCGCAGTCAGGGAAAAATGCATTTATACATCGTGGCAACGCCATTTGAGCGTATTGCAGTGGTCATCGCAGGTCCGTTTCCACTGAGTAATTCTGGGAACAAATATGTTCTCATCGAAATCGATTTTAGCAAATGCCCAGAAATATATGCCATTCCGGATCAAGAGGCGAAGATCGTTGCAGATACATTTATCAATAATTGGGTCTGCAGATTCGGAGCTCCCCTTGAGTTGTACTCGAACCAAGGCAGCAATTTCGAGTCAGCGATATTCTGAGAAATTAATGAATTGATGGGCAAAACAATCACAACCCCGTTACACCCGCAATCCGATGGAATGGTTGAAAGATTTAATCGTACGCTTGAGGAACATCTAAGAAAAGGCGAGGACAGAAATCAGAATGCTTGGAATCAACACATACCCTTGTTCCTAATGGTATATCAATCGATAATTAGCACACCTAGGTAGGACATATAAATAGCACACCAAAGTGGACATATAATTAGCACACCTTGTTGGGACTTATAATTAGCACACCCAAATGAATTAGCAACGATAGAATTTTGAAATTTACACAAAAACTGTTGAAATTAATTCCAACAAAATTGTCTAGATTAATTCCAAGTTAGTTGTGTAAATTAATTCCAACATTCATAGCGAATAAACTCACGTTACAACATCTGCAACACCAGCCGAGGCTATTTTCGGCATACCTGCAGATCTGAAACTCGGTGCCGCATCTACGGAACTTTCATGTAGCAGTTATGTAGCTGAAAAACGAATACTGTTGAATGAAATTCATGGAAACATCAGAAAGCGCACAAAACTTATGAGAGATAAAATGAAAGGCAGATATAATGTACGAACGAACTTCAACAGATTTCAGAAAGGGCAGCTAATTATGCTTCATAATCCGCAAAGGAAAAAGGGATTATCGCCAAAACTGCAATCACACTGGGAAGGGCCTTATAAGGTGATAAAGCGGCTCAACGAAGTAGTATATGGCATCCATTTGGCGAGAAATGTCAGGAGCAAAATTAAAGTCGTTCAACTGTGGAGGATTCCTTATAGAGGTTGCAGTACTATCGTTGTTCGGGACGAACAAGATTAAGTGCAGGGCAGTGAAATATAAATGATTACATACTTTTAGGGTATTCTCTATTCATTGTAGTTCACCACACGAGGTGTATATAAGCCAAGACACAATCTATGCGTGAAAGTATACTCTAAAACCTTCTTAAAACTTCTTTTGAAGTGTGGAGAATATTCTAGAATGTTCGCGAAACTTCTTTCGAAGTGTAGAGAATATTCTAGTATGTTCCATTTCAACGTACGAGAGCCACAACACAATTAAAGTCGATACAGTTGAACAGCAATCGTAGCAGTCTGCACATCGTGACAGTAACAGTTTTGTCACTAATTGCGCCCATTGTTGTCCGCCGTGTAGTGAAATTTTTAAGTGTCAGTGTTAAGTTGAATTGTTAGTGTAAAACCTTATCGCAGTTTCTGTTTCTCCTTCGTGTACTGGAAATTTGCCTCTATTGTCAAAACGGCATTAATAAGCCGCTAGACATTGCCCGTTGGGCATTTGCTGAAAGTTTAATTTTAGTTGAAGTTTTGAGAGCGAAGGAGGAGGACACTGCGGTAAGGTCATTTTAAAGAGATATATGTATATTTTAATTTGTTCCCTTTTTAGAAATAAACACATCGTTAAATTTGCATCCTCCTTGAACTTCAACATTTTATTTCGCAATTTGTAACAGTTGCCTGCCGCCTATGTGTTAAATTGTGTGCTAGCTTGCTGTTTGTGTGTTCAACTTGTGTAGCTAACTGTGTACGTTTCTCTTTGTTAATTTGTGATATTTCTTGTAAAAATGAAACGCACTCCCCCAAGAAAGAGCCCACGTCTCCAGTCAGGAGACTCAGCCGCCTCAACAAATACACATCGCCAGTGCCCCAACAGAAGCCGTACCAGCAATAGTTGCCAGTGCCGCAGCCCATATTGTACCAACACAGTCTGTCAAACCTAACAGCGCCAGCATGGAGAATTCTGCAGAGCAGGCACCAGTACCCGCCGGTACCAACACAGTCGCAGAGTATCCGCCAATATTGGGGCAGAATGAAGGTTTCCAATGCTCTACTTACTCCAGGAAATGTAAGAGCAGATGAACCAACTTAGTAGTGAGATTGCCATGTTACGCAACCAGCAGCTGCAGTCTGAGTCCACAGCTGTCAATAGCGATAATACAGCCACCGCTCCTAAGAGCGTATTGTTAAATCCCGTTGTACGGCCGCCAGCCGCAGTCGAAATCAAAAATGTCACGCCGCAACATAATTTAAATTCAATTGAGTTCTTGACTCCGACCGCTGAGAGTGATAATAGTGAACTGACAACTCACCGCATCTAAACCTATGCCACGCCCGCTATCCCATTGAGTGGCTTCTACAATGCAGTGCCCCTTGGGCGCAAAGTGCAGGATCTACCGAAATTCAATGCGAATCCTGAGAATTGACCAGTTTTCTTTACGGCATATACCCAGTCTACAAATGCGTACAACTACAACAATTACGAAAATAATCAGCGGTTGGTGAGGTGCTTGAGAGGAGAAGCCCGAGAGACGGTGTCACTCTTGATTTTACCCCGAGAATGCGAATGCTGTAATAGCATACCTTCAATTTCGTTTCGCGCGCCCAGAGCAGCTCATACGCAGTCAGTTGCAAAAGATAAAAGAGATCGCTCCGATTTGTGAAAATACGATGACGAGGTTAATTTCGTTCTCAGTGAAAGCGAGAAATCTTGCGGTGTTCCTGCGAATGCTCACCAACATTTGGCTAACTCTAATTTGTTGGAAGAACAAATTGGGAAACTACCCATGAGCAAGAAGTTGGAGTGGGCGCGGTACGCTGCATCGATAAAATCTTATCCTACAATAGTGGATTTCACTAATTGGCTGCATGAAATGGCCAATTTGATTTGTTCGGTGCAGTGTGACGAAAATCACGATGTGAAGAGGAGAACGGTATTACACGCAAGTGAACCACGCCAGTTCAAACTGGTCGCACAAATTTATTCATTGCGCGAAGTTTGCCGAGTGTGCTGTGACGGAAACATGGGAGTGTACCAAGCGTCATCGCCTATGTTTCACATATCTTAATGTTGAACATGCTACTCGAACCTGTCGCCTTAATAAAAAATGCTTGGAGAATGGTTGCCAGCGAAAGCATCATTATTTGCTACATAATGACTTCACTGATTCCGCCGCTAGGCGAGATAGGCAGCAGGAGATCACAAACACAGACGAAGAAATTTTATGCTGCCAAGGAAGGGATTTTGCCTGTGACGATATACACGCCTTTTAGGGGTTTTAACATCTGTTGGGGTCCTTATCTGCTTGTCGGCGAGAGACGTCCTCTGGAATGTCCTGTCGCGGGAACCTGTAAACCTACACCACTTTCTGAAAGAAGCACTGCACTCTTTTAGGTTTAAAATAACAAGAAGCTTATTCTAAAAATACTAGTTCTTATATACTATTTACAAATAAACATTACAGTCTACGTCTTGACTTTTCTGGTATTCCAGTTACGCAATTGTTATTTGGTGTCAGTGGCTCAAGCCCACTGACCTACTGCAAGCAAAAGTGTCGTCGGTGCATTCTAAATGCCCCTCGTCAGCTTGACTGCAGAACTGTGACACCCTAAAAGTTTACATCATAATTAATGCATAAATACTATTCATTAATGAATTTAATAGGAGTCGGTGCTGTGTGTCAACTACGCGTAGGTAGCTTGATTCTAACTCACAACATCCCTCCCCTCTTTCTAAAAGAAGTTAGTGCAACTAACTTCCATTAAATCTCTACAATATTTTTCTTGCACTGCAAACAAATATGTGCATCGATTTAACTCTATATTACATACATATGATTTGTTTTTATTTATTTTTTTTTTTTAAATCGCTTTATTTGGGTTCTATCACGGTTTTTATTCTTTTCTTTTCCAGCTTTTATTTTCTTTTGTAGTTTTTTTTTTACTTTGTTTTTGTTTTTTCTTATTTTTATGTATCATTTTTTTATATTCCCCTTTTTATAATTTGGTCTTTAACTGACTCTTTTCTCATTGGCGTATATACAAATATCTAAACAATAACACAATTCTATTCTATACATAAAACCATATATTATACTGCGCCCTCTGCTACCTGCTGGTTCAGTTGACGATCGTCGTTGTCGGAGTGAAGTCCCTCGATGAACTCTGCATACCCCTCCCTTCTTTCTGGACCGGTACGTAAAAAGATGATGGAAGCTTGCGCGACTAGATGCGCTTCTGACGAAGTCAAAATAAATATTCGATATTCGCTTAGTGAGTGACAATGGATATTTTCTCATTGGAGAAATCGTTACGAAGTTTAGCCGATAAAGCTTGGCTATGTTATGTTCGCTCTTTTCGTGGTTAAAACGATTTTTTGCGCCAGGAGATTATTCTGCGAAGCTAATTGAACGATGGTAGTTGTGGCTGTTATTGTTGTTGTAGCCGTTTCTCTGTAAAATTACGGGGTAACCTCGGGTTTTTGCTAAAATTACCTCTTCTTCTCTCTAGACAATAATACAATATACATACTGACATATGTAATAATGGCAGACACGTTGGATTTTTTTATCCGGACAACGTACATGTTAGTGTTTTTCATGCCATTTCGTCAGTTATGCAATAAAACTCAAGTATTATTAGACTTTTACTTGTCAGATAGAGACTATTGTATTCAGCCGATACCATCTCCATTTTTTCATAAGCTTAAATCGTAGTCATCGCGCACATGGGAAGTTGGAAGCTCTTCCACTCTTTCATATAAAAATGAATTCTCACTAATTTCGTTTTCATTTTCTTCCAACCCAAAAATTATCTCTGGACATCATCGTTGCCAAACTCGTCTTTCTTCATTTGCGGCTTACTGATCACTCTTCTTCTACGTCTTCTTACTTCTTCTAATTTGGTCAGATTTTTGTCCGCTGCTCGTGCATTTCATCTGCCGGTCTCCTGGATGTTGGTTAACATCTTACTCTGTCTTCGACGCTGCAGGAAGCCCCTTCCAGGTTCATGCTGCACCATATTGAACCATCCACATGTCCCTGTTTGTTCGCCAACGCCTTAATATCTAAAAACAATACGCTTAATCATGTATCGGACTTGCCGAGTTTTAATTATTCTTACTAGCTATTACATTCATTTAATTTTTAATATTTTTCCTAACGTAAACAGTAAATTGGATTTAAATCTATATATCGCTTATCTACTACGTCTTAACAAACAAACTATAAACAAGTAACAAAAACTATTTCCTTTACAAATACTATTAATTAACTATGATACATTTTCTTACAATTGTTTGCGGCATTAAAACTTTAAATCCTTCTCAAATATATACATTTTACAACAATTTATTTCATATATAACAAATATTTTCTATATCAAATTATATGCCGCCCAAAAAAAAAATTTTTTTTAAATCAATTCTTGTCAAAACTATTTGCCCATCTTACATAAGCGAGTATATAAAAGATAAATTTATTATTTATTTTTTCTTTTCTTTAGACAATTCATTATTCCTTTCATATTATTTCTCTTTTTATATATCTTTTTAAAATTTTCAATTCTGAGCAAATTCTTTTGCCCCCTGACATAAACCAGAATATTTAAGATAAACCCGTTTATGTGAAAACATTGTCCATTGCATGACTATATCTTTCATCGCATACAATTGACTTTTTATTTAAATTTACTTCTAGCCTGATATGTATATATCCATTAACGATTCTATTTTCCATCCTGTAATTAGCTCGTATATTCGAGGCGCTTTAAATTACCTAGAATTAATTACTAACGTTATTTTCCCAATTAAGTATACATTTTTTTAAATTTCCATACGCTAATTTCCTAATCAATAAACAGTAAAAACCTATGTACGAGTATATTTACATATAGCCGACTGCAGTATCTGCAAAAATATACATACGCACATACCCATTCCTCTTAACTAGAATACTTACTTCTTGAAATATACATTCGTACATTCATTCTTTATCTTATACACATATATACATACTCGTATATATACTTACTTCACCAGCAGTTCCGTTGCCTGGCGTTAACGCTCATGCGTCGAATTTCAGTGCATACACTGCCGTATGTATGTATGTACATATTCGAAGTTTTATAATACTTACCCACGATTGTCTTACTATTTTATTTTATTTTTTAAATACGTGCAATATTTATCATTTAATATTTAAAAAAAAAAATATTTTTCCCTACTGTGCTTCGTTCGGCCATAGTGCATAATAAGCACTTTTTTATTACGTCAACTTTACTTGCTCGAGTTTAATTGGCACACTTCTGCTGGCCTTGACTTTGAAAACCGAAGCTGTGTGTGTTATTTGATACACACACGTACATGTTTACGTTTTTATTCTTGTGTTTACACTTGTAAAACACTGCTAACACATGTCTTTAGTTGTGTGGTCTAATGTGGAATAATTTCAACAAATTATTATGTAGCTTTTTATTTTTTCCCTTAATCGTTACGACTGTTGTACCTGGGCTTCGGATCTCTGCTACTACATACGGACCTATCCAAACAGGTGAGAATTTGTTTCTCCTAGCCTGATTCTTCATTAGTACTTGATCACCCACATGAAAAACTACTGGGTTTAGTACCTTGTTATAGGCTTCCCTGGCCACTCGTTTAGCACAATCCTGGTTTTCTCTGACCAATTCGTGCGCTCGCTGTAACTGATACTTTTGCACTTTATTCGGGTCATCAGCATTGTATACAGGCGCACATTTGCGCTTCAAATTCGCTGGCATGTTGAAATCAAACCCGTAGAGTGTTCTAAACGGAGTTTGCTTCGTTGATACATGTACCGTATTATTGTGTACATGCATTGCAGTGGTCAACTATTGATGCCAATTCGAGCCGTCTTCTTTGGCAAAACTGCGCAAGTAGTCGGCCAGAGGTCGATGACTACGTTCCAATGAGCCATTCGCCTGTGGATGATATGGTGTTATGTGCAACTTCTTGATTCCCAGCATTTTACACGTTTCTGAGAATAGTTTAGATACGAAATTGGAACCATTGTCGGTTATCAAAACCTTAGGTATGTTGTATCGTGCTATAATTTCATCAAAGAATGCTTTAGCCACCGTACTTGCTTCAGCATCGGGTATAGCCACGCACGCCATATACTTTGAGAAATCGTCTTGGAACGTCAAGATGTATTTATTGCCCGAAGCAGTCTCAGGTAAAATACCTACAATATCCATATGAACTTTATCAAATGGTTCTTTTGGTGTGTCAGTTAACACCATTGGCATCTTTGTTAGCCTTGAACTTTTGTTCGCCTGGCACTTTGGGCAACTTTTTACATATTTTTTTATGTCTTTGAGCATACCTTTCCATCCGTATACTCGCCTAATTCTATCATGGGTTTTCCAGAATCCCTGGTGTCCACCTAGAGGTGAATCATGGAAACCCTTTAACACAGCCTGGATATCCTTTATATCCTTCAGCCATTCCACACTACTGGCTCTTTGTTCATTAGCAGCGTCACCCGCATTGCTAACATTTCTTGTTGCATCAATTTTATCCCCTTGAATTCTCTCGGCCTTCTCCTTATCTGACCGTGCTTTGGCGCTTCTGTGCCTGCGGTACTCTGCTGAGTGCATCCGCATTCAGATTCTTTTTCCCAGGTTTGTATATGATTTCAAAATCATACTCAGAATATTTGTGTCTGAACCTGGCTAGCCTAGACGTTTGGTCTTTCAAGTTGGCTATGCCTCTCAACGGCTGGTGATCAGTGTATATCTTAAATGGGCGTCCTAGCAGATATGCCCTAAAATCCTTTGTAGCCCACACTATGGCTAGGAATTCCTTTTCTGTTGTGGAGTATCTTTTCTCCGTATCGCTAAGCGCTCTGCTTGCGAATGCTATTGGTCGGTCGTTACCGACTTCCCCTTGTGATAATACTGCCCCTAATGCTTCATTGCTAGCATCAGTGGTCAACAAAAAAGTTTGCTCAAAGTCGGGGTACGCCACAATTGGTGGCGAGCTAATTATTTCCTTTAGCCTCTCGAATGCCTGCTGACATCTCTCTGTCCATTCGAACTTCGCTTCTTTACGTAGCAACTTATTAATTGGCAACGCAATTTCGGATAGTCCTTCCACGAACTTTCTATAATAGTTCACTAGTCCTAGGAATGCTTGCACTTCTTTTCTGCTTCTTGGAACCGCTGAATTTCGAACGCATTCTACCTTCTGCGGGTCAGGCAGTGATCCTGCCTCTGAGAAACGATGGCCTAAATAAACCACCTCTCTTCGCAAAAATTTACACTTCTCCGTGTTCAATTTCAAATTGTGTTCTCGTAATTTCTGGAGCACCTTGCGCAAGAGTTGCGAATGCTGCTGCATGTTCTTCCCATAAATTACAATATCATCCAGATACACAAAACAATCTAACCCTTGTAAGCCTGTTAGCACATGGTTCATTAGCCGTTGGAAGGTAGCCGGTGCTCCTGTTAATCCAAACGGCATTCTATTAAACTCATAATGGCCTAAACCGGTGCTGAACGCGGTTTTCTGCTTAACTTGGGTATCCACCAGAACTTGGTGGTAGCCACTTGCTAAATCAAGTGAAAAAAATATCTACTTTGTCCCAATTGATCAAGAATTTCTTCTATCCTTGGTATCGGGAACACTTGCTTGATAGTGGCGTCGTTCAATTTCCAAAAATCGACGACCATTCTCCACTTCTTTTGACCCTGAGCACCTCCCTTCTTTGGTACCAAAATTATTGGTGAGTTCCAAGGCGAGATACTTGGTGAAATTGTTATCCTTTAACATTCCTTCCACTTGCCTATTTACCTCATCTTTGTGGGCTTGTGGCAATCTGTACTGTTTCTGGTTAATTGGTGGTTGATCCACTCTAGTAGGTATCTCATGCTCTACCTCTGGTGTATATGTCAACTGGTCTCCTTCCAGCAAAAATATGTCATGGAATGACGTACAAATGGCCTCTATTGATGCCTTTTCTTCTAAATTTACGCTTGGGTCTAACCTCAATGATTCTAGCACTCTCTCCATCCTTTTCCTTATATCTACCTGCTTAATCTGATTAACCGCTCTATAATTCGGTTCCTTAAAATTATAATAACTAGTGAACCTAGGTCTAAAATCTTCATCCATCAGGTAGTCCTTTTCCGAGGAGCTGAGTACGCAAGCGTGCACCTTACCCTTGTCAACGTGCGTTATTGTCTCTCCCATATATACACCCTCCGCTAGCTGCTGCTTGTGCAAAACAACAGTCCTGAGTCTCGTATTTACATTCATAGTAACTACTCTAGTTGAAATTGCATTCACTACCTCCATACAATTCTTAACCCTATTCACGGTTCCTTCCTGCCAAGACTTTAATGGAAGAGAAAGGATTCTGTTCTTATTATCATCATAAAATGATAACTGCTTTTCTAGCGCATCCAGTATGGTGCGGCCCCAGAGATTATCACGGCCAATTATCCCATCGGCCGGGATACCTTCCCTATCCGATTCCACTACGTGCACCCTAAAACTCATGCCTTCAACTTCACTGTGCCCTATTCTGAGCGACCCCAGTGTCCTTATGCATCCTCCGAATGCTCCATTAAGTGTTCTTACATCCTTTGGGTTAACAACCAGTCCTTTCCGTAAAACACTAGATTTTACGAGGCTGGTGTCCGCCCCTGAGTCTACCAAAAGCACTAGCAATCCACTAGCTGCCTCCTTGCAGGGTATCTCGATAAAAGCATCACCTATCCTGCTCACAATGAAACAACGCCCTTTTGATTCCAAAATGGACGCGTATCTATTTCCTAACTCTTCAAATTTTCTCCTCCATGCACCACAGTTTTCCTTTGCGATCCTATACTCCCTCAAAATTACCGTGAATACCTTAACTATACATCCTCGTACCACGTACGCGGCGATTGGCCTATACTCTCTAACCTTATTAAAACTTAATCTAAGTACTAGAATCATCACAGTTACCCAAATCAATACGCAATCAAAAATTTTCTCCCGGAGAGACTCTTGCTCCTCCGTAACTTGAACCATTGTTCTTACGTTACTTGGTACGCGGTATTGGAGAGCCTCTTGCTCCTCCTTTTCCTGGACTGTAATGCCTACATTACCAGTCACACGTACCTCCGGCCTAACTGTTACTTCGTTTCTTTTGGCTTTCCAGTCTACTGGCCTCGACTGGGCCGCTGGAAGTTTCCCTGGTTCCTTTGTTGGAACTGCCTATCCCTGCATTCCGCTGCCCGATGTCCCATCCGGCCACATGAGAAGCATTTCAACCCCTGTTGGGTGTTGCCTATCCTTTGTTCACCTCTAGAATTCCAATTTGGTCGCTGCTGACCAATCCCAGTGTTGAAAGGATTTCTTCCTTGGTTAATTCCTTCCGTTGAATTAACTATTGTCGCCCCTCAAGGGTGGATCCGGGCGCCTCGACGCTGGCTGCCTTCTATTCTGATTCCATTCAGGGTCTACTTGGCTCTGTCTACTTGCCTCATGACCATATGCTTGGCATTCCATACAGTAGGGCGTGGTTTAGCGTGTAATGCATACATCCCTTGTATGACCTGGCTTATGGCAGAACGAACATGTGGGTGCCCTCTGTACAAACGCTCTGTAGATATTTGGGACGGAATTACTTCCTTCTCTATCCATGACAGCGGCAGTTAAACTGTCTTGTCTATTTTCGAACATATGTATCTCCCCCAAACCTGCCGTACTCCGTTACACAAGGACTTGTGCTCTAATTGCTTCTTCTACCAATTCCTCCAGATTTCCTGTTTTGCTATTCAGCATATGAACCTTTAGAGCGGAGTTGCGGAGCCCCACTACGAAAGTCGTTAACACCGACTTGTCAACTTCGTATAATAATGCGGTATCACCAACGCCATTGTACTTATTTTTGATTACTTCTTGGGCCGTCATCCGAAGTGACTCCAAATGCCTGGCAAAGGCGCGTATGTCTTCCCCTGCCAGTTGTTTCCCGATTCTAATCTCTTGGGTTATGTCCTCCAAAGTTGTCTCCTTCAAATAAGTTATCCTTATAAGACTGTAAAGCTCGTCCACACTGGCGAATTGCTTTGGCAACACAAGGTTGTACGCATCTCCAAATAACCTTTGCTTAACACAGTCGAAGAAATCCCGCAACTCATCAGGGCTTATGCTTCGCTTTGCAAGCTCACAAAATTGAATGAATCTGTTAACTTCTGACCGTAAATCTTCTGAAGCTGCACCAGTAAACACAGGTACTAGCCTGGCCACTGTCTTTGAAATCTCCTCTATACCCATTTTGCTTATTTTTGTTTTAGTTATGACCGGTAAAACTTGAGCGCTATCTTTATGAGTGGTTCCTAGCTTCACTTCTCCCGGATCTGAGAGGTAATTGACCAATGACGGACTCAAACTAATTAGTCTTCGATCGTTTGTTCGTACAGGCGAAATTCTGTCCACAGTATTGGGACTTTCCTGTACCGTTACTGCTTCTGGCTCTTTTGGCGGATATCACTTATTTTTATTAGTTATCGCACTTCCTGGAGAAAAAGGCTTGACACCGATTTCAGATGAGCCAAACAAAAGTCGCGCTTCTTTCTCTTCACTCAATACTAATCTGGGCTTTACCACGCGTTTTATCCCTTCTGGTGTTAGATACTCCGGCTAGCGCACTTCCGGTGGCAATGTCAATACCGTCTGCGTAAATCCAGCCGATGCTGATTTTGATCTCTCCCTACTCAGTGAGGACCTATTGGTCGCCCGTCCTTTTTTAATTCCGCACACTCCTTTTCCAACAGCGATGCTGCTTCCTCTGTCTCCGTCAATCTCCGAGAATGTTCCTTTACCCTATTCTCGAGATACTCTTTTTGTGCTCTCAAATCTTCTGTTTTCTCCTGAAATTTGAACAATTTTTCTTCTGTTCTTTTTTGGATTGCCGTCAAGGCTTGATCCGCTACTTCTAATGGTGACACAGCTCCTCCGGCGTTCGCCTCCCTCCACAATTCCTGAGCTTCTTCCCTGCTCGTACTCGCTTCGAACTGGTCAACTATTTTCCCAGTAAACAGTTTCACTTCTGACTGTATTGATTTCAATCTGTTCCTTATTTCCTCGTCACAATCTGTTGTCCTAGTCCCTCTAATTCAGAACTAAATGTATCTGCCCATTCGTTGACCAGACTATTTATGTAGTCTGCGTAATTTTCCGCAAAATATTTTCCCTTGCCGTACTCAACTGCGTGAGGCAACAACAGTCCGTGATTATTGTTGAACTCTCTCCCCAGATTTTGCAACTGTGTTATTCGCTTGCGGTAATACACGTTGTCCTTACGTAACCAACCGTCTTTCTTAAAGTTACGGACCAGCTTTTCAATCGTTTCGCCAATTTGCTCCTGCCTCAGCAGTAATCCTTGCGCTTCCTTCGTCATATCCCAAATGCCAGAACAGATGGCGTATCCCAATTACAAATAAAAATCCAATAATTGTTAAAACTTGGTACAATATTTTATTCTATCTTACTTAATGATTCAAAACAGAGTTATTAAAAAAAAACTTTCCACCGTAAATTCTATCTTTATATACATATTCTGCTATACTTGCTTTCCATCACAAAGTTCCGTTGTCTACCGGCGTCCATTAAGTCCTTCCATCAATGCAAAGTGGTCCTCGACTTCCTCACAAATACTCCTTGTTTTCCTCTCACCATCTTTAGTACTCCCAAAAATCCATAGAAAAGGCCATATGTTTGTAAAAACCGAAATTTGATTTACCGGCAAAAGTGTCTTGATTCATTCCCGGAAATTTGAATCCATATTTAAAAATAAACCCGTAACGTATGCGCCACGTAATAATAGCATTTAAATGTTTTCTTCAACATTGCTACGCAAATCGTAGTTTCCGAACTACAAAAACTTTGATGCAACAACACGTGTTGTAAACACTTCTTGAAAAACTTTTTCCTAATACCTTAAGCTCAAAATGCCAAATATTTAAATCAAACGTTCTATGTTTGTTTTCAAACAACATAAATTTAGAACATCAGAATTTAAACAATACAAAAACAATTTAAATGTCTTAATATAGACTACATGGCCTTAAAAACAATATAAATGTCCCTCACGACAAACAAATTAAAATCCTCTACAAAAAAATCCTCACAGCTAGGATGAACATACATAGACCGTCCGATCATACTGACGGTTTATGGTTGCCATTCAAAGCTGCATGCAGCAGCGCAAACGCGCCTGTAGGTTGCAACTTCTTTGAGCAGCGCTACGGCGCCTTCAGGGTCGCAGAAGTATCTACTTAGATTACGCTATTATACACTCTACTCACCCAAATTTTTTTTCGATGACATCTTTATCCTTAGCGTCCTTCGAATTCGTTGCAGGTTGAGGTCCTTCGAATTCGTTGCAGGATGCCTCACTGCTTCAGGGATCCTTGCCCTGGAATTCCTCCAATAGGTCCTTTAGACTGCGCCAAAATGTTGGGGTCCTTATCTGCTTGTCGGCGAGAGACGTCCTCTGGAATGTCCTGTCGCGGGAACCTGTAAACCTACACCACTTTTTGAAAGAAGCACTGCACTCTTTTAGGTTTAAAAGAACAAGAAGTTTATTCTTAAAATACTAGTTCTTATATACTATTTACAAATAAACATTACAGTCTACGTCTTGACTTTTCTGGTGTTCCAGTTACGCAATTGTTATTTGGTGTCAGTGGCTCAAGCCCACTGACCTACTGCAAGCAAAAGTGTCGTCGGTGCATTCTAAATGCCCCTCGTCAGATTGACTGCAGAACTGTGACACCCTAAAAGTTTACATCATAATTAATGCATAAATACTATTCATTTACAATATTTGCACCCTAAAAATATGTGCGTTCTTAATGAATTTAATAGGAGCCGGTGCTGTGAGTCAACAAAGCGTAGGTAGCTTGATTCTAACTCACAACACACCTATGCACTCTTTGACGAGGGCTCTACGGTTTCCTTGATTAATGCCGTTTTGGTTGCCAAATTGGGTCTTCGTGGCGAAAAGCGTAATTGGAATGTCACATGGTTCGGAAACAAAACCTCTTCTGAAGTTGCAACTGTGGTCAACATCGAAATTAGTGGTGCCGGCGTGGAGAAGCCATATGCGATGCGCAATGTATACGGGGTGGAAAATCTAAATTTGCCAGTACAAACTGTGAACAGGAGTGATCTGACAGGGAGATGTGGCCACATTAGAACACTGAGGTCTCCGTCGTTCTCCAATATGAAGCCAAGGATACTTATTGGTTTGGACAACTGCCATCTAGGGTTGTCTAAAGAAGTACTATGCAGCCGAAACGGACCCTACGATGCTTACACCAAGCTAGGATGAGTAGTGTATGGACCGAAAAAACGTATATCTCAGATGGATCCAGCAGCGTGCTTCACTATTAATACAACAAACTATCAGGTGTTGCACGAAATGGTTTCTGGCTATTTTGAAGGGGAAACTTCGTTGTCAGAGCCGCACCACCGGTGAAAGGAGCAGCGGATTCTCGTGCAAAGACATTGTTGGCGGAAACCACATCGCGTGTAAGAGGTAGATTCCAGACCGGACTCTTGTGGAAACACGATGATGTGCGATTGCCAGAAAATCGCCCGATGGCCATGAAAAGATTAAACGGAATTGAGCGGAAAATGGAAAAAGATCACAACTTCATAGTCGCCTACAGCGCTATAATTAAAAGCTACGTCCACAAGGGTTATGCTTAATCATCGCGAAGCTTCAGTCGATAGAGATAAAACCTCGTATTTGATACCGCGGTTGAGTCGAATGAAGTCAGCCTAAATTCCCAGTTGCTGAAGGGCCGGCAGGACTACCAACCGATGACAACGGTGTTCTTCAACTGCCGCGAGAGGGCGTTTGCGGTTTGTGGTGACATAAAGGAAGAGAGAGTAAGCAGAGCAAGTAAGGGACATCCATGGAGACGCGGGGAGACCTGCTTGGCTTCACGTCGAGTTCGCCAGATGTTTTCGATGCATTGAACGCTGGCAATTCTGCCGCGAACGGCAGTAGCAAGAATATCTCAACGGAAAAGATCCTTGGCATGCATTGGAGCCCGCAGAGCGACGCCTTCGAATTCCACCCTGCATTCCATCAGGTAAATGCAGATGTGAGTGCTGGTAGGAGATACCCCACCAAGAGAGAGCAGCTGAGTATTATAATGTCGCTCTTCGATCTATTGGGATTCTTGACCCAATCGACGGTTACTGCCAAACTTATAATGCGCGAGGTCTGGCGTCGGGGAGTTGAGTGGGATGAGCAGCTGTCTGAAGAAATCGCATGCTTGTGGAAGTCGTGGCTCCAACAATTGGCCCACGTTGAGGATTTGCGCATCCCGCGATGTTATCTCACCTCACCCCTTCGATACGACGCAGAATTGCACATAATTGTGGATGCCAGCAAGGAGACTTTCGCCGCCGTAGCCTACTGCAGATTCTTTTACGACGATGGTGAGGTGGGAATTCAATTTATATGCGCCAAGACTAAGACGGCGCCGCTGAAATGTTTGACGATACCAGAGCTGCAGGCTGCGGTGCTGGATGTACGGCTTATGAGAATGGTTGCTGATGGACACTCTATTGCTGTTGCTCGTCGTAAGCTTTCGAGCGATTCTGCGACTGTTCTGAGCTGGATTGCCGCAGAGCATCGTCGCTACAAGCCATTTGTAGCACATCGGATAGCTGAGATTTTAGCAGAATCAGAGGTGGCCGACTGGAGGTGGGTGCCGTCAGAGGATAACGTGGCTGATGATGCTACGCGGCCGAATCTCAAGTTGGATTTTGCTGTGTCATCCAGATGGGTACAAAGACCAGGCTTCCTACGATGGAACGAAGGCCCGTGGCCAGCTTACAGGGGAAACCATCGAGAGGATACAGACGAAGAACTGCGACCAAAATATGCTCTAACTACGGTGAGTCGCCGGTTTATTTGATATATTCTCCTCATTTACTAGGCTGAGTCGCACCATTGCTTGGATTTTCCGATTTGTGGCACAGTACCATGAGCCTGTTGGTGGGCGTTTAAAAATAGGTCTGGCTGCTTTGGAAGTGGACGCTGCGGAGCTCTCGTTGTACCGCCTGGCTTAATCTGAGGCCTATAAATCGGAATGAAAACTGATTCTAAACGGAGAAAACGTTCCAGTGCAGAGTGAGCTGCACAGCCTGACTCCATACATGGACGAGAGTAAACTCCTGCGCGTTTATGGGCGCATTGATGCAGTAGGATGGATGCCGTACGATAGTCTACGACCAATTATACTGCCGCCGCACCACCCACTAACATTGTTTATCGTCGAACGGTACCACGTTCGGATGAGGCATCAGAATGTCGAGGCGACATTGTGTGAAATTCGCAGAAACTTCTGGGTAACTGGATTTCGGCGAATTCTGCGAGGCGTTATTGCATATTGCAGGATAAGGTGGGCCTACTCTCTAGAGACAGACTGACGCCCTTCGTTAGGCCCTTTACATTTACGGGTCTTGATTTATTCGGCCCCATGGTTGTGGCAGTTGGACGTCGAACCGAAAAACGTTGGGTGGCGTTATTTACGTGCCTTACAGTACGAACTATCCACTTGGAGGTTAGTCACGATTTGTCAACGGACCTATGTATCGTGTGCATTCGGAACTTCAAAAGTCGTTGCGGAGTGCCAATGCGAATTCGAAGCGATAACGGGAAAAAATTCGTTGGTGTCAACGGCGAAGCAATAAGATTTTCTGAGGTTTTCGACACCGATTGCTTAATGGACGAGATGGCCACGAGGGGCATCGATTGGTTTTCTAACTGACCTTTGAACCCTTCTGAAGGAGTGGTATGGGAGCACATGGTTCATTGCGTGAATAGGGTTCTGCGTCACACCCTTAAGGAAACTGCGCCTCGTGAGCACACGCTGCAGTGCCTCTTAATTGAGGCCGAAAACGTCGTCAACTCTAGGCCGCTAACGCACCTGCCTATAGCACCAAATGAAGCGGAGCCACTTGCGCCTAATCACTTTCAACTTGGATCAGAAAATAATGCGAAAACGCCATGTGTTCAAGAAGTCTGCAAGCGACCATGTGTTTTAACGAAACAATGGCGGATTGCCCGCGACTTAAGGGACAAGTTTTGGAAGCGGTGGGTGGCAGAGTACCTACCGACACTGTCACGCCGGGTAAAATGGTGTGCCAGGACTGTTCCCATAAAGGAGGCCGATTTGGTATTTACGTGCGATCCAAATGCGCCCAGAAGCCACTGGCGTCGCGAGAAGGTGCTGAAAATTCACCATGGAAGGGATGGTGTTGAGACGCGTGTGGAGGTGCACACCAACAGGGGAGTCGTCATGAGAGCAGCATCGAGGTTGGCTGTCCTGGACATCGAATAGGTGAATAGGGATCGCTTCACGGGGTCGGGGGTGTTGCTAATTGCGTCCACTGTTGTCCGCCGTGTAGTAATATTTTTAAGTGTCAGTGTTACGTTGAATTGTTAGTGTAAAACCTTATCGCAGTTTCTGTTTCTCCTTCGTGTACTGGAAATTTGCCTCTATTGTCAAAAAGGCATTAATAAGCCGCTAGGCATTGCCCGTTGGGCATTTGCTGAAAGTTTAATTTTAGTTGAAGTTTTGATAGCGAAGGAGGAGGAAACTGCGGTAAGGTTATTTTAAAGAGATATATGTATACTTTGATTCGTTCCCTTTTTAGAAATAAACACATCGTTAAATTTGCATCCTCCTTGAACTTCAACAAGTATTAAAAGCTAATAAAGTGATTAAATTAATAATTAAATAAAGTCCAAAATTGTATAAAAGTAAACTTTGAGCCTAAGATTAAGTTTGTAGATTGTAATAATTAAAAAAAGTTTTTTTATTATTTCACTTGGCGATATAGACGCTAATAAAAAAGTGCAATTTATTTATATAATTTAACAATATTTTATTCTGCAAGAACAAATTAAAAGTGAAGTGTAAAATTCATAAACCATTTTAAAAACAACATCATTAAAAATAAAAGTGCGCACCAAAAAACAACTAGCAGGAGTTTCCAATGCTCCTTGGTACATCAAAAACGTTAACATCCACAGAGATTTACATATACCGTATGTAACTAAAGAAGTTTCCCGACTTGCTGAATCTTACTTAGCAAAGCTATACAAGCATCCCAATGCATTAGCGAGGCGTCTACTACAGCATCAAGGACACACCCGCCTGAAAAGTATGGACGTGCTGCGCTTAGCAACAAATTAGATTTTAAGCTTATTCATTACGCTATTATTTAAGTATTGCGCTACTTCTTTTCATATACCATAACTCCTCAAAGCACTGGCACTGGCATTGGTAATGATTAATATGAATTTAAAAGTGAAATGTTAAATATACTATGAAGATTTATTGTTAGTTCTAAGATATTTTTTAGGAGATTCAATAAAATATATATATAATAAAAAAATAAAAAAAGGAGTTTCCACCTGTGTCAGTACTATAAGAAGATTGTTGATGCCACTTAATTTTAATTTATTTAAATTTAAAATTCCTCAGAGTTGCATTTATTAATTTTTCATTTTCTCAACTCTTAATGAGTTTCCCGAATATAAACATACTTACAAACATCGGAAATGCTTATGTGACGGTGGTTGCTGAAGATTGCTGCAAAAACAAACAAGAAATAACTAAGGATAACTTGTACCTAACAACCAAGTCAATAAGTCGGGCTCGTTCATGTTATTCTGCATTAATGTTAAACAGCGAATCTACACCTACAATTGCGCCAGTAAGTAAGTTAGTCATGCGGCATGACTCATGGCAGCTCCACAAGCAAACGAAAAAACAACAAAATTTAATCTAATTAACCCCACAACTGGAGTATCGCTTAAAATTACACCACCAGTGAATTGTCCGGATAAATCAAAAATTCAAGTGGGATTGGACAGATACATAACCGTGCAAAAACGGGGACGAAGCCCAAAATCTTCGAAGATCGTTTCAATGGCAAAAGTACCCAAAGACGGAAATGCAGACATCCCAAGTTCCCAAAATCGTTTCGCAATTCTAGAAGATGATACGAATGATTCTAACACTCTGAAAAGGTCGAGTAAACCACCCCCGATTTATTTGAGGGAGCGTAACTCTAACGAGCTAATAAAGAGCTTAATATCATTAATTGGTGAAAAGGCGTTCTACGTAACTCCAATAAAACGAAAATCCAGGTAAACCAGGAAAATGATTACCGTAAAATTGTGTCAGATTTTGCGGAACAAAACAAAAACTTCTTCACTTACCAGCTAAAAAGCGCTAAGGGTCTACAGATTATTGTAAAAGGCATTTACACTTGCGTGGCTCCGGAGGAGGTAAAGGGGGGCTTGGAAATCAATGGCTTTAAAGTTAAAAATGTTACCAGCATCAGAAACAGAGACAGAGTCCCACAACCACTATTTCGGGTGGAACTAGAACAAGGTGACATGAAACTGAAGAAGAACGAACCTCACCCCATTTATAACCTAAAATATTTGTTGCACCGTAGAGTTACTGTAGAAGAACCGCATAAACGTGCAGGACCCGTTCAATGCCTGAACTGCCAAGAATTTGGCCATACTAACACTTACTGCAATTTGCCCTCCGTTTGCGTAGTGTGTGGGGACCTACATGGTATCCCCAAATATGTCAAACCAAAAGATGACCCAAAAATAAAAAAATATAGCAATTGCGGTGGTAACCATACTGCCAACTATATGGGCTGCCCTGTTTACGCGCACGTAAATCGATCTTTGACCAAAAAGTCTATTCCTACATCCACTCAGCCTATGAATCTGCTTAACTCAAATTTCCCAGAGTCAGCCCAACCATCTACCAGCCAATTTTCTTACGCAAATGTTTTAAAGTCTAACGATATCCACAGCTTTAATTTTAGTAGTCTTCAAGCTTCAATAGAGACGTTAATTCAGTCAGTATATAGTTTTACAACCAACATGACCTGCATGATGCAGGAAATGTTGAAAATGTAATCTACACTACTGCAGGCGGTATTAAACAAACCATGAACCTAAAAACCTGTTTCTGGAACGCAAATGGCATCCGCCAACGTAAAAACGAACTGGAATATTTCCTATTGGATAAACAAATTGACGTAATGCTGATCTCTGAGACACATTTGACGTCTAGAAGCTTTTTAAAATAAATGGATACACTTTATACGACACCAAGGACCCCCGAGGAAGAGCTTGTGGTGGCTCGGCAATACTTATAAAGTCGCGACTCAAACACTATTCTCTGGGAGACACTCGTGAGGATTACCTTCAGGCAACAAATATTTGCGTCGAAAATTTCCACCAGGATTTGGTGATTTCATCGATTTATTCTCCTCCCAGATTTTCAATCACAGGAAGTCAATACAGTAAATTTTATAAATCACTAGCACCACATTTTCTGGCAGCTGGTGATTACAACGCTAAGCATACTTTCTGGGGATCACGGCTAGTTAACCCGAAGGGACGTGTTCTGTTTGATACAATTACTAAAATGGGGTTAAAAGCAATTTCATGCGGACAACCAACCTACTGGCCATCAGATCGAAAAAAGGCTCCAGATGTTATTGATTTTGGAGTGGTAAAGGGCGTTCCCAGCGAAATGTTTTTAGCTGAGGCCTCACTAGAATTATCTTCAGATCAGTCTCCCACTATTGTTACCATACGGAACCCCCGAGAAACTGGTGATTGGCGACGACAGTTACACATGTTAACTGGTTGAAATACAAGAAATACCTCAGTGCCCATTGCACGGAAAGCATGCTGTTAAGAATGCTAGCAGACATAGATGGCTCTATTAGAAAGCTAGATTCAATCCTCAAGCAAGCTGTTGAACATGCTACTTCTACCAATCGACAGGTCAGATACCATAGAATCTATTGTCATAAAAAAGAAGAGTTCGAAGAGAATGGCAACGATACAGATCCCCGCAATTAAAAATTAGGCTCAAAGAATGTACCAAACAGCTTAGAAAATTATTAGAATATAAAAAATCAGCATCTCTGCAGAAATTTCTCCAAGATCTCGATGTAACGCCACAAACAGATTATTGGCTATGGCGAGCAACCAGAGGACTTAAAAACCCTGAGATATGTGAGCCTCCCCTACGAACTTTGGGCGGAGCTTGAGCAAGAACTGATACTGAAAAAGGGAATCTTTTTGGAAACCATTTGAAAACCGTTTTCACTCCAAACATATCTGCTGATATACTTGAGCTGCCAACAGTGGTCGCGGAAGCAGCGATTCCTCTGAGATTTAATATTCGGGATATTGAAACCGCTATTGCTGGCTTAAACCTGAGGAAAGCCCCAGGTAATGACAAAATCAGTAATAAGATCCTTTTAGAACTGTCCCGTATAGTAAGAAAAATAATTCTTTTCATTTTTAATGCTATTTTACGCCTCCAACAGTATCCTACCTCGTTGATTACCATGATGCCTAATCCCGGAAAAGACCAAACGAAAGCAGAATCTTATAGACCTATTAGCCTATTATATAACATGTCAAAACTATTTGAAAAACTACTTATGAGCAAGCTGACCCCCATACTAAATGAGAATGGATGCATTCCAGATCATCAATTTGGATTCAGAAGAAAACATAGCACTATTTCACAAACACTTAGACATGTAAACATAGTTAGAAAAACGTTCGAAGAAAATAAATATTGTTCTGCCCTCTTCATTGACGTTTTCCAGGCTTTTGATAAAGTATGGCATGAAGGTTTAATTTTGAAATTAAAGCAAAACTTACCCGCAAACACTCATTAGCTATTTAAAAACTATTAAACTGGACGAAATTTTATCATCAAAGAAGGTACTTTTCTGAGCACACCTCAACCGATTCAAGCCGGAGTTCCCCAAGGCAGCATCTTGGGTCCTATCTTATATTTGATATACGCCCGTGATATGCCAATAAGCAATAATATCCACGTATCAACATTCGCTGATGATATAGCTTTCCTAAGCGTCCACGAAAACCCTCAAGAAGCATCCCGCAAATTACAGGAATATATGTATATCTCAGTTCGAAAAATGGCTACAACAATGGAGGATAAAGGTGAACGAACAAAAATGTGTACATATTACATTTACAGTGCGCAGGGAAACGTGCCCGCCTATCCATATCAACACCCAGACTATACCGCAACACAGCGAGGTTAAATACCTCGGTATTCATCTTGATCGTCGATTAACATGGAAAACCCACATAGAAGCAAAGTGGATCCAAATGAAACTAAAAACAGTTCAAATTAACTGGCTTATTGGGAGAAATTCTACACTTAGCCTAGACTGTAAACTTCTACTATACGACTCAATTCTAAAACCAATATGGTGCTACGGGATTCAGCTATGGGGTACTGCCTCAGCGTCAAATATAGAGAAAATTCAAAGGCGACAAAATAAAATCCTCCGAAAGATTACAGCCGCTCCGTGGTATGTCAAAAATTCGTGCATTCACAAGGATCTAAACGTCCCGATGGTAAAAAATGTGTTTTCAAAATATGTGACAACGTATATTAAGAAGCTTGAGTTCCACCCAAATCCACTGGCCCGCAATATTCTAAATTATAGAGGTCACACTCGGCTGAGAAGGAGAGACACCCTTGCTCTCAGCCGATTAGGTGAGATGTGAAAGGCATTCACAGAAGCAATCGTAGAAACTATATTTTTTCGTCTAGCATTGGCTGGACTTAATAATAAACAGTTTTAGAGTTAAGATTTGATTACTTATTGTTAGTCCAATTTATATTGAAGATACAATAAAGAATAACTGAGAAAAAAAAATTATTTCATTACTACACAATCCAGTGGTGCGAATTCGAGTATTTAGAGTTAGTAGCAATTTTCAGGAGGACAATTTCGTAACAATATATATCCGCCACACAGACGCAGTGGCTAAAATATGTGCCTAAAAGTATGCACCTTTTTACATGAAGAGCTAATGGACAGGTACCCGGTGTGGCGAATTTGAAGATAAGCATATTATTTACACAAATCCACACAAAAATTGCATGGGGAATGAATATTTTCAAAAAGTTTACAAAAATGTTGTTGACTTCAACATATGAAACGAAAAAGTGTGAAGAACTTCAGTTATTTTTTGAAGTTACTGGATTGAACGCTCTATATTGACATGGCATAAAGATACATTAATATTTGAGAAAGCAAAATGCAATCAGTAGTCGCGTATTAAGCCCCGTTTAAGGCCCGTTTAGTCTTGACGAAGCAAACGCAAAGTAACCAAACGAACGACGAGAAAAAATTCTGCAAGTTGCAAAATATTCGAAATAAAGTAAAACTATTCAGCGCTGAAAAATATTACAGGTCGCGTTGAATGTAGAAGCGAACGAAAAAGTTCATTTAATTGCGGTGATTTATCATTACGTTGTTCATTCTATGGTGCATTACATTTCCGTTCAGAAATTACATCAAGTAACAATGAAACATTTACATTATGTTGTCACAAAGGTAAAGTTCACTTATCACCATTTAATAAAAGTACATTCGTTCAAAATCTTTTCGTCGGCCTTAATTCAGTTGACCCAAAAATTAAACAACGTTCCAAAAATTATATTTCAAATATTCGTTCTTATAATTCTTCATTTGCATTGGTTAGTTTTGAGGCCAATTGTCTGATACGTTTATTATTTTAAAATACTGATATTTTACCATCGTGCTGGTGCGTTAACTTCTGAATACGGTCGTCAGCCGTGTTATGCACAGTTGTATTTTTATGATGTACAGGGGTAAGATACAGAATGGCTGAAAGAGCCAATGTTAAATGTAATGTGGATTTGATGCGTGAATTAGCGAATGAATTGGACAGTTGTAATAATTTTTTTCATTGTTTTGTGTCGATAGCCGATTATTGTCGACAGCCACAAAATTAAGTATCTGATATTTGTATGGTTGGTGTTGTCAATAGAGATGCAGGTCTTCGACTCTACAATGATACTGTGCAAACTGATGTAGCAGCACCATTTAGAAATGTTGACGGAGAGCCACCGTTTGAAATAAATATGATAATTTTTTCTAAATTATCGAATGCAGTTCTTAACATTTCTGTTTTGGCTTCGGCTCTGGAACCATTGGCTTCTCCATTATTTTTTTCCCAGCGGTGATACAGGTATGATATAATTATTATGTATATAATATATGTTTTAAAACAAAATTAAAGAAATATTTTATAGTCGAAAGTCCGGACCAATTTATTCAGGCATGCTGGTCGCTGCCAATTACTATGGCAAGTCCGAAGACTTTCCAAGTGTTCATTTGCTGAAAATATATATTAAGAAAAGAAGAGCAAGTTCACAAGGACTGCCGAGGAATGAAAAGATATAGAACTGCTTCTTTTGAACTCCCAGCTTATTCTGTTCATTCTCTGATTTTTATTTAAAAAACTAAACTGTAAACTAAAATGTTACATATTTGTTATATGATAAAACTACTAACTTACTTACAATCGAGTACTTTTACTGTCATAGAATGTACTCGATTGGTGCATTCTATTTAGTCACGATCGTTTGCTGCCGCAGACGGCTGGCAAACGCGGCGTAGTACATAGTCTGTGCTCTGCTTGCTTTGGTGAACAAGATTGCCTACTTGTCGCTTTGCCTATTCCCAGCGCTACCCGTCGCAGCGGCTGATTCCCAGGCGTGATAAATGAGAGCGACAATTTATGGCTCGAGTATTGGGTGTCGAGCCTTGTCTGGACCATCCGATACTTTCGTTGTCACACCAACAAGCATCGTGTTAATGCACTATACAGGGTGCACATAATCTATCTCAAAACATACCTTCTTATTTGCTCCTCGAACAAAAGTTACAATGCTACAATATATTTGCTATCCTCTGGCTATTCGTGGCGAATTTGGTATATTGCATAGTTCGCAAAAATTATCTCTTCAATGGTTGGTCGATGTATATGTTCGTTTGAAGGTAGAAGATTACACTATATTCATCAAAATCAGAAAATGCTTCGTGCTGAACTTTATAAAACTTTAACTGATTTTGTGCACTATAATAATAATAATAATGGTCAGTCAGGACGCTGTCAAGTAATTTTACCATTTCGTTTACCGATTCCCTACGTAATATGTATCAAGACTATTTAGACTCAATGTCTACTGTTCAACTTTTTGGGAAACCACCATTATTTATTACTATGACGTGTAATCCAAAATGCCCAGAAATTGTTAAGGCTCTTCATGGCAGTGAAGCTCACTTCTATCCTGAATTTATTGTGCGCGTTTTCAAAAGTAAGCTTAAATTAAATTGTTGGCAAAGGAGAAGCAATTATTTACACCATTGAGTTCCAAATACGTGGCCTTCCCCATGCACATATATTGATGGCTTTAAAACAGCAGGACAGATTCAGTGATAATGCACTGACAAAGCAGTTTCTTCTGAAATTCCCAGAAACTCATCTAATTTAAATGAGTTGGAATTAACGTCATATGATTCATGAACAATGTTGAACTCTTAATCCGAATTCAGTCTGTAGGAGGATGGTGGTGGACATACTATTGACAACAGATTTGTTGTTCAATACAATCCATATCTTTCAGCTAAATTTGAATGTCATTTAAATGTTGAATTCTGTAGGACTGTTAAGAGTGTGAAATATATTTACAAGTAAAGGGGTGTCCAATTAGAGGTGTTATTTTGGTATTTAAAGAAAAATGCCATTTTTGAGATAAATGATCGGATGTTTTTTTCATAATAAAGAGGAAGGTATGCCGTTAATAATGAAAAACAACATCAGCCAAATGGCCACCACGACCACGCTTACAGGACCATATCCTTTTCATGAAATTTTCCATAACCAAATCGCAAAGTGGCTGCCCTATGTCCTCGATAGCCTCACGAATTCTATCTTTGAGGTCTTGAATCAACGCTGGGCTGTTGGCGTAGACCTTATCTTTCACGTGGCGCTAAAGGAAGAAGTCGCAAGGTGTTAAATCACAAGATCTCGGTGGCCAATTGTGATCATCTTCGAGAGATAACACGGTCCGGAAACTATTCCCGTAAAAGAGCAATGGTGTCGTTGCTTGGTGGCACGTAGCGCCGTCTTGTTGAAAGTAAACGTTGTCCAGATCAATACCATCCAACTCCGACCATAGAAAATTATTAATCATCTCTCGATAGCGTAATCCATTCACCGTAACTGTTGATCCAACCTCATTTTCGAAAAAGTAAGGTCCAATGACCCCGCCGGACCATAAACCGCACCAAACGGTCACACCTTGAGGATGGAGAGGCTTCTCAACAATAACTCTTGGGTTTTCCGGGCCCCAGATACGACAATTTTGCTTGTTGACGTAGCCAACGAGGAGGAAATATGCCTCATCACTCAAGATGAGCTTTCGATGGAATTCCGGATCATTTTCATGCATTTCAAGGACCCAATCAGCAAAGCCACGGCGTTGTTGATGATCGGCCGGCTTGAGTTCTTGTGTTAATTGAACTTTATAAGCCTTAAGACCCATGTCTTTATGCAAAATACGGTGTAATGACGTTTGTGGAATGCCCAATTCCTAAGAACGACGAGGAATGGACAAACCTGGGTTTTCTTCAACACTTTGGGCTACAGCAGCAATATTCTCAGTCGTTCTTGAGCGACGTGCACGGGTTTTATTCTTCACATTACTAAGTTGTCCCAACTGCTCTAATTTTTCCACCAATTTCTGTATTGCGGTCCGACAAGGTGCTTCACGACGACCCAAAAATGCTTTAGTTTTGCGAACTGTGACTGCAAGATTTTCACCATTTTTGTAGTGAATTTTAATAATTTCAATGCGTTGTTGAAGCATGTATCGTTCCATTTTTAGTAATGGCGTAGTTTCTACTTGTCAAATGTCAAAGAATAAAAGTTTCAAAATAACACCAATTGTTGGAAAACCCTTTACGTGTATAAAGGATATGATTGTGCGAAAGTAGAATTGGGAGTAGCCAACCCTAAAGTGAATAATGAATTGCAGATTAATTAGATTCAAAATTTCTTGAATGGCCGGTTTGTTGGTTCAACAGAAGCTGCATGGCGTATATTTGAATTTCCGATGTACTTTCAGTCGCATTCGACTTGATTGTCACATGCCTCAACGGCAAAATGTGCATTTCAGAGACGGAATGGAACAACAGGAAATTGATAACCCGTTAAGAACGAAGTTGATATCATTTCTCGAATTGAATAGAACTGATCCATCAGCTAATACATTTTTTTTCTTTGAAATACCAGTCTATTTTGTATGGAAAGCTCAAAGAAAGATTTGGACAAAGAGAGGGAGGAAAAGCAATTGCTCGGTTGTATGTAGTTTCATCAAAATATATTGAATTAATTCATTTCCGTTTGCTTTTATTCCATGTTCGTGGGCAAACATCGTTTGAAGACATGCGATTGTATAATGACGTTGTGTATCCAACCTTCGTAGATGCATGTCATGCTCGCGGTATTGCTTCTAATGACAATGAATGGTATGAATATTTAAATGAAGCAAAAGAAAACCAGTCTCCTCGGCAATCACGTGAATTGTCTGGTTTTATATGTTGTTTGAATGTTTAAGCGAATGCTTTGAGTTTATGGAATGAGTTTAAAGACATATGAGTGAGGATTTCTTGAGAAATTACAGTGAAGGTGTTCATTCAGCAGAACTCTTCTGGAAATTGAGGATATTTTATTGACTCATAATATTTCATGTCAAGCACTTGGGCTTTCACGTCCAATCGTTCTGGGTAGCTCGGATGATATGACGCAAATTGATTTTGTTGAAGAAGGTGGAAATTTTGAGAAAATGCATAATACTGCTAATGATGAACACAAACAACGTTGTTATAGATAGAATTTTGCGCAAAGCAATGCATTTTGTCTGACGGTTCATGCAGGTTGTGGTGAAACCTATATTTAAAAAGCAATATTTCATAAGTTAAATTCGTTAAATTTTCTATGTATACCAACTGCCTTCAGCTTCAACTCTTTTGATTGGTGGCCGAACTTTGCATTATGTTTGCAAATTACCGATTCCAATATTGGAGAATTCTGTGTCAAATATTGGAGCTAACAGGCGATATAGTCCATTCATTAATAGAGTTCATTGATGATTATTGATGAAAATTCAATGTGCCCACGTCATGCATTAAATGTAATTGATAAATTGTTGAGAGATTTCAGTATGAATAAAAATTAATATAAATTATTTGGAGACAAGGTAATTTTATTGCGTGGTGGTTTTCGGCAAATTTTGCCAGTTGTACCTCAAGGATCGCGTTTAATTGAAAATTGTATTACATCGTGGCATGAATTTTCTAGGTTTCATAAAGTAACATTTACACAGAACAGAGAGCTCTCCCCCATGAAGTCGATTTTGTTCTATTTCTAAAAACACTTGGTAATGGTGAAAAGCAAAGTTTTCCTTAGTTCGGTCAAGATGTCATTGTAATTCCTAATCAACATATTGCTGTGCCTGAAAATATTATTGAAACAATATTTAGCAAATCATTTTATCTCATTAAATTTTGAATTCAGTTGTCTTAGCTCCGACAAATGACGAATGCTCATTTATTAATACTGAAATTTTGAATCGTATGCCAGGAGACGAAAAAGCATACTTCAGTTATGATAAAATTGTTTGTGATGATGTTTGAGAGCAAGCGAATTATCTTGTTGAATTTTTGAATACGTTGGATGTTAGTGGTTTACCTCCACACAAATTGATTTTGAAAGAGAATTGCATTGAATTGCTTATACATAATTTACAGGGAACGCGTTGGTGAATGGAACTAGAATGCGTGTTGAATGCATTGGAATTCAATTGACTGCGAACTTTTGACTGGTGCTGCAAGTAGCAAAATAATCTTAATTCCAAGCGTTCACTTAACTTATTTTATTACAATTTAGCATTTACGTTTCAACATACACAGTTTCCAATCCTTTCTGCATTTGCAATGACTATAAATAAATGAAAAGGCCAAACATTCGACAATGTAGGTACGAGTATATACGGCAACCTGTGTTTACTCATGGGCAATTGTATATTTTAGAAACTTCTGACCAAGGGCATTTATCCAATGATAATAATAGGATTTTTATGAAGAACATTGTTCATAGAGAAATTATTCGCCCTTAATTCCAAAAACAATATACTTTGCAGCAACGTAATAATGTTCACGTAATAGAATAAATTTTTAATTTTTTCCCATGGATAATCTCACACATGAATGAATATTTTATATTTAAATGTCCTGTAATTGTGAATTTTAATAAATGAATGCTTGTGGTCTCATCAATAGCGTATACTTTGACGTGGTGGATGGGCTCAAAGATCAAATTTTGATCCACTAGTTATTCTAATATTTCTAAAAATGAAATTAAAGAAGTACCAACATTAAAAAAATGGAAGAGATTAATGAATACTTGTATGAAAATTAGCAACATGGACATGTGTTGATTATGTACATCTTTATTATTTTAGTAATGTTGTTTATATTGATATACTTATTGAAAAAGCTGCATATATATTAAGAAAATCAATTATTGTATTCATAGGGATTCGAATCTTTAGGGGAGGCGTGGTATACACGATAATAGTGAGCCTATGGTTGGTGATGCCATGAATCTATGATGGACAAGGGTAGCAGGGCTGATTTGAGATTCAGTCTTTACATAAATAAACGACGAAGGCAGCAGTTTTGGGTTGCGTTTCAATAAACAAATAGAAATGCCAGATGGGTTTTTTAAACAAATCTATCCTCGATTTCAAGCGAAGTATGAAATTCATCATGGTTCCATTAATTGCATCGGACACAGAAGAATTCCTGCATAATCATATATTTCCTTTGTTCTCCTAAGTATTTCCTAGGCACGCCTAACGTTCCAAATAATGGAGTTTAAACCTATCTTAAACATGCTTCTTCGCAAGAAAGGCTCAGTTAATAAAGATATCTGATTGAGGTATATAACACAAGAAGTATATTATTCACATTTCGCCCCCAAACACTACTGTAAATAAATAAAATAATGCATGTTTAGTAGTAGATCTCTAATCATTGTTGTTCATTAATATATATCCTATAGGATATTCATTAATATATATCCTATATATATTCATATACTCGTATATTGTGCAAATCTATGAAAAAATATCTTTCAAATGGCTAACAATTTAAAAAAAAAAAATGGTTATGCTGAAATCCCAAAAAATTGATTTTTGACTATTATATAGATTTTTTAACTGCCGCATGCCTCAATGGAATATATATTTCAAAATACGAGTATACTCGTACATAGTAATACATATATTTGCTGTTTTATATAGGGTGTTTTTTTTAGACGTGTGGTTTTCAGTCTGGCAAATACTTTTTTCGGAGTTGGCCTTTTTGACAGCTGTCACTTGATTTATGCTCAGTTTGACTTGCCATTTCACAGAATTGAAGCCGAACGACTATCAAGCGCGTCGCAGGTTGGGTGAATGGGTCCAAAACGAGATGGCCACCGATCCTGATTTTCACAAGAAAATTGTGTTCAGCGATGAAGCTCACTTTTGGTTGAATTGGTACGTTAATAAACAAAATTGTCGCATTTGGAGTGACGATAATCCACAAGCCATTGTTGAGACCACGTTACATCCTCAAAAAGTCACTGTTTGGTGTGCTCCATGTGCAGAGGGAATCATTGGTCCATATTTCTTCAAAAATAAAGCTGGCCATACTGTTACAGTCAATGGGGAATGCTATAGAGCCATGATTAATGAATTTTTCGTGCCTGAATTGGAGGATGCTGATGTGGACGACCTTTGGTTCCAACAAGACGGCGCTACATGCCATACAGCCAACGAAACAATCAATTTATTGAAGGAAACTTTTGGTGAGCGCATTATCTCGCGTCGTGGGCCTGTGGCGTGGCCTCCAAGATCGTGCGATTTAACACCGCTGGACTATTTTTTGTGGGGTTATGTGAAGTCGCTTATCTACGCAGATAGGCCCAATACGATTGACGCCTTGCAAAAGAATATTCGGCGCGTTATTGCTGACATACGGCCCCAATTGCTTCAAAAAGTGGTCGAAAATTGGGCCTCTCGGCTGGAATTTATTCGAGGCAGGCGCGTCGGTCACTTGCCCGAAATCATTTTTAAAACATAATGGCAAACCCTTATCTTTATAATAAAGCTAAATTCTTGGCCATAACATTCAATTATATAAGCTTTATTTCTGCTTGAAAACCACACGTCTAAAAAAAATACCCTATATTTATATGAAGATTAGGTTAGGCTAACCTGGCTGGCATTAAGCCACGCATAGACCAATTGATCCCTAGCGATAGCAGATGGGGTCTGACCTTTAGGAAGATTTGTAGAAGACATCTCGTAGGACGTCAACGCTTTTTGGGAATTTAAGCAGTGCTGTCAGCTCCATTCCTGAGACGTCTTCCAATCTCCCAAGCAGTGGGGCTCCAAAGCACTTTAAGCGCGTTTTTGATAACGCAGGACATAACAGAGGAGATGTTCTAAAGTTTCCCTTACTTCAATACTTACTACGATGGTTCTATAGTCTTTTCGTGAGAGCGCGAGTATAAATTGCATTTGTTTCCTATCATTGACCTTACACATAACTTTTGCAATGTTACAGGTGGTTACCTTGTTTTCACCTGCCTTTTCATGTGGCCGTCCGATTCATTAAATAGTTCATCAAGAGGTTTCTGACTGTCGTTTTCTTGTTCAAGTGGTAAATAGACTGCGCTTTTTGCAATATCATCTACTATTTCATTCCCTTCTATGCCCTTATGACAAGGTACGCAATAGATATGCAGTTTTCTATTTGCGACTAGCCTTTCTATGGCTTCCCTGCTTTGTCGGACATTTTTGGATTTTATACTATATGAGTTAATCGCCTTTATCGCTGCCTGGCTGTCCACGTATATGTTTATTTTTGAGTCATTTCCTGTCTTGGTGTAGGCTGCTCCGCGGCTGCCCTAGCAGCAAAGACTGCCGCTTGAAAGATACTGCTCTGGTAAGGCAGCTTTATAGTCTGCCTAATTCCCGGCTCTGAACAGTAGATTTATATGAAATTTTGAAAACAAATTTATTATAGACATATAGTTATTATTGTATCAAATTAGCTGTGCATTCCTATGTCAATATTTGGGTATGCTTTGTACTTTGGACTGTTATGTAAAATATACATACGAGTACATACATACTCGTATGTAATATAAATAAACCGTATCAAATGAAATAAGGATGACATTTGTGTGCAGTTTATATGAAACTAGCTGAAACCCCGCCCGCTTCGCCAGCTTTTTCCAGAAATTTGAATTAGATTAAAACATTTATTGCGATGCTATTAAATAAATATTCTAGTTTTTTTCACCATAATTTTTTTACAATTGAGCGCGTACGTTTGTTTTTAGTGTGAGTATTCTTACATTTCTCCACAGAATTGAATATTTCAAGTATACATTTATTTCATTGGCAAGAGTAGATTTAGGAATGACTGGTAAGGTTTGTCTAAAGTCTACAGCTAACAGTATCAAAGCACCGCCAAACAAATCTTTATTTCCTCGTAGATCTTTCATTGTTTTATCCAATGCCTCTAATGATTTTTTGTTAGCAGTTTAAGTGCAGAGTGTGCTGTTCGACCGCCATCCAATATAGTAGCAGCAATCCCAGAAGAAGCCAATTCCAGTGCTATTTTACGTTGCGATCGTATCGTTGCTAGTAGCAACGAAATCAAGAATGTTTTACCAGTTCCTCCAGGCGCGTCTAAACAATTCATTCCACCACTTCCATCGTTAACAACAAGCATAATCGTGTCGTATGCATACTTTCGATCAATGTTCAATTTTAGAATATTTGCAAATGCAACTAATACGTTGCAATCGTAATCTCGTTCTCGCTGCAAATCTCGGTTAAACAGATCATGCATTAGTGATTTGGTGACACCGTGCCAAGTTGTGCCAATGCTTTATTCGCAATTGTTAAATAAATGTCTTCAATCATGATCAATGCTTCATTATGCGTTTCCGGTGTGTACAAGTGTGGATTTGACGTACTACGGCAAAATCTGTTGAAAATGTCTTCCGCCATGAAATCTTGATAATTTCTCCATAATCCAAGTAGATTTGATGCGAAACATGATGATACAATTATTGCAAATAGTGTTCTTATTTGGTGAGGAGTAGATGAAACTGCAGCATCGGCAAGGGTAGCCCCCAGTGTGCGTTATCTTCAATGACAAGCCTCAAGATATGTTGCAAACAATAGTCTATCAACTATTTTAAGACTTTGAAATGATGTTGGACCATGAACGTTAGCCAACAATAAACACAAATAAAAACACTCAGCATTGTTGGGTTGAACTGTCTTAATACGTCCCAAAGCATCTGCCGATAACACATTTGGGTAGCCATCGATTGGTTTTCCTTGCTTACGCCTTTGAAACATTTTTTTTTTTATTTATACCAAGTATAATATTGTGGTACATCTGAGTATAACAATGTGCTAGCGAATGTATATGACGCACACAATTAAAATTTCGGTTAATGTTGTGGATGGTGGTGCCGCTGCTCTTTGCTGTACGTTTTCAGCGGTAAAATAAACGCGGTGACCATTTTGAAGATGGACAGATAAATGAACTACGGTTGGATGTCTCTCATGAATTGGGAATGTAAAAATATTCTACACCGCCTCATTACTGCTGACATAACGCCCTAATTGAAATTAAGTGATTTCGTCTTTTATATTTTGATCAGGTACACCAACCACAGCCATGTCGCAACCTTTATTTATGTACGTATTCACAAATGAACTTTATGTACTTCACCGAATTACAATAATCCAAGTTCATGTGGGCTTTGTACGTTTTGGACAAATTCGGCAAATACGACACGATCCAACGATTATCAACTTCAACGTATTGACCTCTCATTTTGATAGTTGTTGATTTTCTGTTATCCTCTGTCGACCGGCGACGATATAACGTGTATCCGTCGTTGCCTGAACTGTATCTGAAATCAATACTCTGGGATAACGTTCCGAACATTTACCATCAATCATGCATGGTGGGCTCACGAACCATGGATCATGTTCTTTGTCATCACTTAAAAGAATTCTGGATCGGTGGTCATCTGGAATTTTGGCAGATATGATGGCATCAATTTGGTCCGGTCTTATTTTGTCAACCAACTATATCAATATGTGTGCGTAAGGGAATCCTCTTTTTTGCCATTCGATAGAATACATCCAGCAATGTGCTTCGCAATGAAACCATTAATGATTCCAAATTTTGTTTAAACATACGTGACGTTATGTCGTGTCGATCTCTTGGAGATTGCCCTGGGAATAAGTATTCTCGAATCTCACTCCATTGTGGATTATAGGTAAAAGTGACAGCCGGCCATAAAAATGAACATATGCCATCGCATCCTGTGCATACTCATACATATGACGCAGGCTACCAGTTTATGAAAATGGCAATATAGTTAGTTGGTCAATTTCATTTGGATTTACACGCTGGTTGCCATCATTGTTAATCGGATCACGTAGATGTATGTTCTCTTCAGCCCGTAGCCTTTTCCGATGGAACCTAATATAATTCAAACGTTCAGTCTCGATTTTCGCATACATGTCGACAACAAACTAGTGAAAAAGTCTTTGGCATTTCAGAATATGATTGTCTTGATTTTGACGAGTCATCAATTTGTACGCATAATTCATTGCGCTACCGTTTTATTTTAATTTCCACACCTGTAATTGAATTTTAAACTTTCGTAAAAATTGTGTTATCCATTTGTGAGAATAAATTTATCTAACCAGTTGACGGATTAAGCAACTTAATGTTTATTTGGTAGCCGTCGTCGCCTTGCGAAAACCAAATTGGATATTGCAAAGCATCATAAGAGCGATGAAGTGATAAACGTTGAAGTTGATTATTTCTACGATGAAGGACGATATCGCGTGCATTAGATTCTTCTCCAACGATTACCACTGCTACATCGTCTATTGTTGGTACATTGTATGTTCTGGCGTGCTGTCCAGCCGGCGTTTTGTCAGCTCTTATGACAATTCTATGATTATCCGACGGCATTCTGTCTAATGCTGTTTTAAACAAAGTCGCCAATTCGTTGTGCTGATGAAAATAATCTTGCAAGACAGCAATTATTTCGTACGTTCGGAGAAATAGAATTTCATCATTGGAATTTCCAAGAAAAAAAAGTGCAAGAACTGATGAGAACTATCTAAAAATGGCAATAACTATCCGACTCTGTGGTACACCTGATCTTGAATCTTGATATCAAAAGATGTCAAGTTAAAATGTTTGTAAACATTGCAATTGTCGTTTATTTCTTCGATTACCTTAAATGTTGGCATGAAATTATCTCTGATGAATTGTATGCCTAAATATTCTTCAAGAAATGCTTTGATACTGTTGACGTTCCAGAAACCAAGGAATGCAATGGTTCTGATGGACAATTCAATGCCAGCAATTTAACTATCCCATTTGCTCAGCACAATCCACTTAACTATCAGAGTTGAATGCAGCATGATTGAAATTTATACGTGCTCGATTATCAGTCTTCCTTGCTTCTCGTAAGCGAGAACGCGACCGCGCACTGCGTTCTCGATCATCTTGTGTTCGCTGTGTTCGCTGTACTTCAGTTTCTTCTACTCTGACAGCAGCTTGCCTCCTGGCATTAGTAGATTGTCAACTAAGATTAAATAAATAAATAAATAAATAAATATATATATATATATATATATATATATATATATATATATATATATATATATATATATATATATATATATATATATACTCGTATATACGAGTATATATAAATAATTAATCCTGACTTATATATATATATATATATATATATATATATGTATATATATATATAGATATATATATATATATATATATATATATATATATATATATATATATATATATATATATACATATATATTTATATATACGAGTATATATATATATATATATATATATATATATATATATATATATAATTTCTGATGTGTTATTCGGTTTGTACGATTTCAAAATATTATGTTGCATCACTAACGCATCGATTTCGAAGCCGGTTGTAACTTTTTTGATATGAAAGAAAAACTTGTGAACTCCTTACACAATAATGTAATAATATTCAACCTTTCAGCCGATACCCTTAGCAGCTAGTGCTTTATATATTTTGTTATAATTTTATTTATAATAAAGATTTAAATAATAATGATAATAATATTCAATCTATCCTAATACATAATTTTGTATGCATAAATCATATAAAAAGCGTTATTTTGTTTTCCATGTATTTAGTTAGAAGGAAATATATATATTTTTCTTTTTCCTTTCAGATAAGTGATATTCATCAATTTTACACAAGAAATCACGACTTACTTCTTGATATAGACATGGAATATAAAATTGGAATATCTTATGGGAACAGAAATATATTCTCTAATTTATATATCGACACAGTAAGCGCAATAGTTGTATTACATTATCTTAGGTTTTAAAACTTTCCAATTTTTATATTCTTTTTTATAACAATGTGCCTTATACATAAAAAAACAATATATATATATATATAGATATATATATATATATTTATTTATTTATTTAATATATATATATATATATATATATATATATATATATATATATATATATATATATATAAATATATATATATATATATATATATATATATATATATATATATGTATATATATATATATATATATATATATATATATATATATATATATATATATATATATGTATGTATATATATATAACCATATGTACATAGGTTGTCCCAATAAATTATTTGATTAATTAATTATAAGCTAAGCCGAATATATATATGTAGTTTATCAAGAAGTTAAAAGTCTGGAATTTATTCTTAACAAAAAATTGTTTTTCGAATTCCAATTATGGTTAGAGTTACTATTGGGCTTTAAAGCACTTCTCAAACATGTCAACGAAATGAAACTGCTTCTATGCATACGATGCATCTCACATCTCTTTATTTGACAATGTTGAAGTGATAATAATGAAACATAGTTTGAGGCACAAAATTCTAATTATAGTGATTATGATTCTAATTATAGTTCTATAAGTTGACATTTAAAGAATAATATATTTTGTGAGAGCTATGAGGAGTTGCAAAGTTTGAATTGTGTTTTTATGAATTAAAGACTTCATTTCATAAAACGTGATCTGGCTTAAAATTCTCAAAAAAAATATTAGTCTTATAAAATGTAATAATGTAAATTAATGTAATGTAATAATATAATAATAAATAATGTAATTAAATAATGTAATTAAATAAATGTAATAATATAAATTATAGTTATAAAATATTAATAGTAATTCGCGTAAGAATCTAACTAACAATTTCACCTGTGTTAAATTCGCAAGTATCGAAATCGGAAATTCTAATGTTATACCTTATTAGAAAGTCAGTTCTTCAACCAAGTTTTTGTTCAAATTCGTTGATTTCAAATCATCTTGTTTTTAGGAATACTAGAGAATATAAGTTTCGATTTTCTTTAGTTTGGATATCACAATATTTAATAAGTTCGGTAGAAATTCAGAAACTGAAATTTTCTTAAAATGAAAAGGATTGAAGTCGAGTTTTTAAAATCCGCCTTTGTACTCATGGCTTATATGTTTAATTTTTTAATTCATTTATCCATTGCTTATAAGTTTAATTTTTTAATTCATTTATCCATTGCTTATTTATTAGTATTTCGAAGAATATCGATGTAACTTTATGAATTCAATCTTTCGTTTTTTGTGTATGTACACTAGCCAGAAAAAGTCTCCGCTCACCCAGCGCAAACATTTTTAAAGACGTATATTTCTAATTATGAAAATACAATGTTTTTCAAAAATGTTTTTAATTATAAATAATGCGTCTTATTCTAAATATAAGCTGTAATATATATTCAAATAGTTGATTAAAAAAATACATATAACTATTTTTTATTTCAAAGGTACGATTTAGGAACAGCAAAGGTGTCCGCTCATGAACAAAAAAAAAGAATAAAAAATGACGAAAAATACTTAAATATAATAAATAGCTAATATATATATATAAGCTTGTTGGGTAGCCGCTGGGTTTTAAAACTTCTCCAAACCTTTAGGCATTGTTGGAACCAGTTTTCGGGTATTCTCAAGTGAAATTTTCTCCGATTCCTGCAGGACTATTTTTTTACATTTCCTTGCTAGTAATTATGTTTGTGCGGAATATTCGCTCCAATATGCACAATAGGGTTAAGATCGGGCCATTGAGGAAGTAAGTGAATTTAGTTTTTTTGGGGAATTGTATATTAGCCAAAGCCTTACAATTTCTGAAATGTGCTTCAGGTGGTTGTCTTGTTGAAAATAAAATTAACTTGGCAACCCTAATATTTTAGCACTTTGCTTCATATTTCTTTTTAAAATATTTAAATAATCAAATCTGTTCATTTTGCATTCAAAAAATTCCACAATTGCTACTCTCCAATCGGACAAGCACCCCACAAATATACTCCACCAACGTAAAGTTTTACTGTTGGTGAAAGGTTATTTACATCTAAGGTTGTACCGTTTGCTAACAAGGATATAAATAAGTCTTCATCATTCTGAAAATTTTTTTTATGGATATATGAAACAAAATTTGGCATTTTTGGTATAAAATGAAGACATATTGTGATATACGACCAGCTTTACTTTTAAGAATTCTATTGTCAGAATGAAATTCGCGACTGCGGTCAAACGAGAGTGAGGCACCGAACTATTTTGAAGCTTCGAAATTACTTTTTCTGTTGAACATATGCATATAATATATGCTACTAATTAAAGTTTTTAGATGACATTCGCATAATATGTCACACAATTCTCGTTTTGTGAATTCATATACTCGTATATATATTTTTTGTTTAACGATGGGGAAAGCTCAAAAACTCAATTAGTGAGTGTTTGATTTTAAACCACTATAACCCTCTCACTGTCTTGTCGGGACCACACATGTTTTTTCGCCCGAAGCCGTTCGCAACAAGTTGCGTTGCGGCATTTTCGCAACGCCGTCCAGTAGAAGAATCCGCACAAGCCACTTGAACTTTAAACGCCTTTTCACTGACTGCAGCCTGGAGCTCCTCAAATGAATGCCTCGTGTCGATAATAGCTCCCATAAAGTTGATCCTTACATACGACTTGATACGATGGTCTCCCATTTCCACCAACGTCTCCTGACAGATTTTCCAGTGCAGAGTAGGACTACTGCTATCTTTTGCGCTATATAGGTTGCCCGATTGGAGCAACCTGCACACCCTTGCAATCGCATCTTTGCATATCATTTCCAGATGCTTCAGTTGATTCGTCACCACTACAACTACGACATTGTTAGTATACCCGATTACAGTCGCATCTGCCGGAATTTTCAGCTCCAGGATCCATTGTACATGGCATTCTAGAGTATTGGCACTTGTGCAGAAAGTTGAGGAAAACCACCTGTTACCTTGTGAGGCTTCAAATCCTCTTCGGTGTCATATAGCAGCACCCTGTTACAAAAGTGATTGCCGATCACGCGCAACAGGCATAATAGTACACCAAAAATGCCTAGCGCCTACATTATCTGGACCCAATTTGGAGTACTGGGAGCATTTTTAATGTCCAGTATTGAATAGCTCAGTACACTTGTGTGCTGCACTGCCATATGGTCCCAGTGGTCGCTTCCCGCGCAATGCTTATGAATGCAGTGATCATGTCGACTGTAGACCTCCCATTTCGAAAACAGAATTGTCTGCCAGAGAGTTCTCCAGGAATTTCGAGAATCTTCTGTAGTCTATCGCAGTCGTTCTAGTACCTTTTCCACTGTGTCCATCATTGAATGGTGCAACGAAGTCTCCAAAATGAAATTGTTTACAAATTTATATCTTCATTCTCACAAAGGAAAAAAAATGTTTATAAAATCTGAAAAAGGAACCCTTTCTAACTTATTTTTTGGTGTTGGGAAAAAAGCTATATTACAAAGTGAGTCTATTCTATCAAAGAGGATTTTTCTTTGAACTATTCTTATTAAGTTCATCTCAAACACACGATCGCAGCTTCCAACATTGTAAGATAAATCAATATGAATTATTTTGCTGTTATACAGATTCTAATGCCACTTTTATGCTAATACATTAAAGTCGTTTATTGTAGCTTATTATTCATTCTTTGAATTGTTGTTACAATGGTTAATAACTACTCAAGCATGGAATGCATGTTTGGATGTTGTACTGTGAAATAAGAGCTAACAAATATATGTTAACAGCATCGAGATTATTTTTTGTTGGAATTGCTTTAATCTTGTTTAAAAGTCTAGTGCGCCATACTTTATCGAATGTGCATTCAGAAATATTATTGATTTATAATGATGATAACATTTTTCTCTGTTTGTTATTTTCTAGTATATGTGTTTTTCTACACTACTACGTTGGGTTTATTATCGAATGATTATTTTAAAAACATTTTATTGGTGTGTCATTTGAAACTATTTAATTTAAAGTTTTTCATACAAATTTTCTCTTCGAGTCGAAAGCCTCTTTAGCCAGTACTCATTCCCCAAAAACTTGCACTCATAATTAATTATGGTGTTAAGATATAATAATAATAATAATAATAAAATAATTTTTTTTCGACCATAATTGTTTTAGTCTAAAAATGGTGTTGATTATTTTGTTAGTTTCACGATACTTTGTATTGTATTTATGTCTCATGTTTTTATCTCATGTTTTGTATCGCGCTTTTAATTTTATAATGATACTCAAGCCTGTTCCGAAAAACTGTTCATTTCGTTCTCGATTTCGAAGTTGAAATCGAATTCGATTTCGCTCGGAATAGGCATGTAGAACCGAAATTTAAATCGAGTGAAACTTAAGTTCCACAAGGGCTGTTTTTGCTTTTAGCCGTCAAGTAAATCTGAAGTTATTTATAAATAATTTCCAATTGCAACACGAAATCATGAGTTCGGTGGTAATTATTGCGCTCTTAATAGAGTAGAATAAAAATAAAGAGGACAAAGTAAAGCGAAAGCTTCTTTGGGACTATAGCAACTCATTAGAAATCCCAAAATCGCAGTAAGTAAAAATATCCATAAATGGATGTGCTGAAAAAATATAAATACAATTTTGTTTACTGCAGCTTTATTCAACCATTCTAATTAATTACATCGTATTGTTGTTGCGTCTTATTTTTTCCCCTTTATTAAAAGTTATTAATAAAATGCAACTTCAGTAAATTTGTATTTATTTTACTTACATTGTGTACATAATTTGATCTTTTACCACGGAAAAATACAACGAAATGACAAATCAGGCAGCAGTCAGTTGACTATTTATTTTTTATTGTGAATACTTTATCCTCAGCGGCTGTGGAAAAAGCGGCGAGATGTATAGCAGGGTATATATAAAAAATGTATGGAATAGTTTTTGATAACCTTCCCTGTGGATGTAGGTTTGGATAATAACCTTTTAAGCATCCGAAAATTTCTTTCAGTAGACTTTCATAATATTTTGCAATAAACTAAACATTTTTGGATATATTTTTTTATCCGCCCAACAAAAAAAAAACAAACTACTATTTCCACTGTGTAATCGTAATTTTATTCATTGGAATACTTTTGAAAATTGAATACATTTCACTAGACTCTAAATCGGACTCAGGCACTTCAAAGGGCTAGAATCTTTGAAAGTGCAAAACCTTGTTTTTAAACCGTTTGCACTCCTTTTAAATTCGAGAAGCGATATTTTTATACACTTTACCTTTAAAAAAGTAAATAGATTATACTAATTTTGTGGTTTTGAGAGGGGATGCAATTTCAAGAAGGAGGCGTGGTTGGAATTGACATATACTCGTATATACAGATATGATAAGAATCGCTTTCTAAGCAATTTTTATTTTGTCTGCCCGTCTGTCCGTCCGTCCGTCTGTCCTCCCGTCCGTCTGTGGCCACTTTTTTTCTACACCGTTAGAGCTATCTTAACGAAATTTTGCAAAAGTATAGTCTGGTCAAAGATACAGAACCAGAATGCTATATGGGCCGATTATATAAGGAACTTTTCTCACCGTTTTTAAAGTGAATATAACTTTTGATGCAATAGTGACGCAATATGGCAGTTATGGAGATGTGGGTTCTACTAAACACTATGCAAAAAGTGGGCGGTATATATTAGCTGCTACGCCCACTATTAACCAATATAAATAACTTAAGATCTGGTAGAGACATTTTACGGGAAGGAACATTTGAAGATTATAAAGCTATCTGCAACAAAGGGGTTGTTTAGGGAAAGGGCACGCCTACTTTTGATATAAGGAGCTTTCGGATCTAGAATTAAACTTGGCCTACCTATGATCGTATTGATGCCATCGGAACAAAGAAGAAATATTCTCGTACATGGAGTCAATAATAATGTGTGTGCAGAAAATGGAGATCATAATACAACTGCCACGCCCACAATTAACCAAAAATCAGTTCTAGGTTCCTATTAAAGATTTATGAACGAAATTTCACAGGAAGGTTGCGGGTACCACACAAAAAATGGGCGTGTTGTTTTTGCAGCCACGCCAACTATTGCATATTTTTAGAACTTAACACCAATACAATATTTTTGGACGATATTCTATATTAGTACATATATTGATTCTACAAAGTCATATAAAAGAAATGGGGTCGATCAGGTAAAGGCCACGCCTTTCAGTAATATAATCAATTCAAGGTACCCCACTGAAATGTGAAATTTGAAATTTTATTCACCTAATGATGACTTATGAAGGAAACATCCCCATTGTTTAACTCGCACGCACAAGGAAAAGTAAAGGGTATTTCGAAGTCGGTCTAACCCGACTTCAGAGTTATTTACTAGTTTTATTTTGTTTTTGTACATATTAGGTAATATTCAATAAAAATTTATTATAGAAACTTTCACTAAATTCAATTTTTTTATTTACCTACACAAAATTATTTCACTTTTATGAGTGAATTCCTTTTTTGTTTTATCAGAAAACGGATATTTGAGTTGAAGTTTTCTGATTTTTTTGTTGTGATTATCATTTGTAGTTTTGTTTCTGTGATCATTCTATGATATATGACCCAACTATTTCCGAGTAACCGACAGATGTTATTTTTGATCAAATAGTGGCACTTAATTGCGAATAGCTCTTGCTAAAAACGAGTAATTAATAGATAAATTATAATAAAATAGGGACGATTGACCCACCACCAAATGTGTGCAGCAAACTTTTGAAATCGTTTCAATCGAAAAATATATATGAAAAATTTCAATGATGATGTGAGAAAAAAGAAAATCGCAAAAATGTGCATAGTTCCTCATTTTTACCTGGAGTCAGCTTATACGGAGAATAAAAGTTCAGTACGGCAAAATCGAAATCATTTTCTATAAATGTACAAAATTGTACTATAACAAGAGAATTTGCAGCCGGATGCTCAACAAAAGCGAGTTGTCGACGATGACACTTGCGGAGGGCAGTTCAACCGGTCGCCCTATGAAAGCGGCAGCACATATTATCACTCTTTTTTGACAACATCCTCACCATCAAAAGCTATACTTTCTATAAGGCTTCAGCAGCAGCCATACACTCCTCTATCAACGACAAAATTAGTTACAACGGCGTCATCCCCAGAACATCAGAAGCATAAACGGGTAGTTACTATTCATTCCATATTGACAGATAGTTAATAGCTGTGTTTTTTTTAACGCGAGTGTGAATAAAACGCCCGCTTATCCATACATATACACCGCTTAGTCAAGACAAGGTGCTTGTAACCGCTTATGGCTTAGCGCCTCAAACAGAAGTGCTGCCAAGACATTTTTGTTGTCTATTGTGAACGAAAAAAAAGACTAAACCAAGAATTAACCGCTGTAATTATATAAAAAGCTGTAATTATATAAAATATATAGTATTAATTAATATGTACACATTTAAAGTTAAATTACCAACGCTTGCTCAGAATTTGCCATTTTCAATTTTTCCTTTTCCTCTTTAAAAGTTGTATACAAATACGTATGTACGAGGTTTGCTCAAAGAGTATCGCGAATTTTGAATTTTCGCTGGATACGGATGTTCGATTTTCGATCTTTTTGTGCCGTTATGTTGGTACTCATGACCCTCACTTATGTTGACAGTCTCGGCCAGTTTGAATGTTCAGCCAGTTTTTGACAGCTATTGTGCGTGGACGTGTTTTAGCTTGTCTTCGATTCTTGTCTATCCTGAAAAATGGATCAAAGAATTTGTATCAAATTTTGTGGTAAATACAACATAAAGTGCGCGGAAGTATTCCGAATGTTGACTGTTGCATACGGCGAAGCTACTTTGGGCAAAAGCAATGTTTATCGGTGGTACAAAATGTTTTCAGAGGGCCGAGAAGATGTGAGCGACGAAGAGCGTTCCAGACGCCCGAGCACATTAACAACAGACGAGAACATTGATGAAGCAAAGAAACTAGTATTTGCCAATCGTCGAATCACTGTCAGAGAAGTTGTTGAGGACCTAAATATGTCGATTGGCTCGTGTCATTCGATTATCACCAAAAGTTTCGGCATGAGGCGGGTCGCCGCAAAATTCGTACCAAAATTGCTCAACTTTGACCAAAAACAGCATCGCATTAACATTGCTCAGGAGCTGTTGGAATCTGTCCGTGACGACCAAACTTTAGAAACCAAAGCTCAATCATCCCAATGGAAGCTGCCGCATGAGCCAAGACCGAAAAAAGCACGCCAAGTTCGGTCGAATGTGAAGGTTTTACTGACAGTTTTCTTCGATTGCAGGGACGGGGTGCATTACGAATTCTTGCCGCAGGGTAGATCGGTCAATAAGGAATATTATCTTCAAGTGATGCGCAATTTGCGAGAAGCAATCCGCCAGAAACGCCTGGATTTGTGGAAGAACAAAAATTGGCTTTTGCATCATGATAATGCCCCTGCTCACACATCATTATTTGTGCGCGAATTTTTGGCTAAAAACAACACTGTAATAATACCGCAGCCACCGTATTCCCCAGACTTGGCCCCTGTTACTTTTTCTTGTTCCAGAAACTGAAAATGCCCAAGAAAGGACGACGCTACGACACGATTGAGTGGATAAAGACTTCATCGAAGGAGGAGTTGAACAAGATCACAAAAGATGACTTTTCAAAATGCTTCGAGGATTGGAAAAATCGTTATCACAAGTGTATAATGTCTGATGGGGAGTACTTTGTAGGAGACAAAATAGATATTAATGAATAAACAAATAATTCTTGAAAAGCATGAAATTCGCGATACTTTTTGAACAAATTTCGTTAAGCATTTTAATTGTCAAAACCAGTGTTGCCAGATACTAAACTGTTAAGCGACGGGTAGCGTTTGATTCACAATCGTGTTAAAAGAAACACAGCTATTGTTGAGACATATACACCTAACATACAATGGCACATACAGCTCCTTTCGTCCAATCAATATTATTTGAAGAACTACAATAAATATATACGCGTATATGCCTCCTAGACTCCGATTATTATACCTAAGAATTTGAGCTTTTAAAGTGGCACATGAGCATGGAACAAAAACTTAGAAATTGAAAGCAAAAGATGTATAGTTATGTCTAAAAATATAGCGGCACGCAAAATATCACCGAGTTATTATCGACTTACAAAACACATGCATCACTTAAGAAATATCCAGGATGGTAGAAAAGAGCTGTGTGTACACATTCCGCAAGGATCAGCTAGTGGTCAAATCCATTGAATTTGGTCTGGACGCTCAAGGTATAGGAGAGAACCCCTATAATATGCTGATGTCATCAGGAGTATCCTTTGATAAAGTTTCGTATGCGAGATGCGAATACCTTGTACCATGAACCCCAAAGAATGTAGACCGATCGGAGGTCTCTACCGAAATAATAGAAGCAATATGAGATACAGTTTCACCGTTAAATAAATTGAGCAAACAGGAACAACTTAAAACCCCATACACTCGGTAACTCCCGAACTCTAGGAAAATGGGGATACCTAGTGTTATTTTTCAACTGTACATATTATTCTGCACGTGCCGGTCTAACTTTCATCGAGCAGATAGAGCTGCTAGCAGATATATTTGGGCTGAATGGAGCACATACAAGAGTGATATCCCAAAGTGTTTCTTGTTGACAAGGTACTTTGGAAAACTGCCGGATGAATTAAAAGAACGACGGCTACAACCACACGAGACGGCTAAAAATCCCTGGACGAACTGCAAACTCAGCCTACAAATGCTGAGATTGTCGAAAAACCCCTACAGTGTAGTAAACGAGCGTGACATACCCCAAAAAACACACACCACAAACATAGGTCCATCTCTTCCAACCATCCGTGGAAATGATAACTATCAACAGTTTTCGACTTACCCTAAACACTATGTGTCAATGATAGATTCGCGCGTGGGCTGATACGCCCGCCACACACAATTCCTTCATTGTTGGAAGTGAGGCATAATATAACTAAATCGGTAGAATGGTGTATATAACTCGTCTACAGTCTGTTCCAATTTTAGCTATGATGTCATATGTACTATATTATATATATATATATATATATATATATATATATATATATATATTCGTTACCCTTGTAACAACAAGGGAAACGAATAGGGCTACCAATCAAGAACAGAACCTCCCAATAAGTAAATGCACTATGTAGCGCTGGGCAACACATTTGTACCGCCATCCGTTTTGGTACATATGACATCATAGATACAATTGGAACAGACTGTAGACGAGTTATATCCGCGCGTAGCTCGTCCCCCAATTCTATGCTACCATCGGAAGAGTGACCTTTACATACATCACAACACATATTTCGGTCGAGCAAGGGAGATATTTCAAGCGCTTTTGGCATTTATTAGTTGATGGATATGCCAGCTATAGCTGTTCATGCCGTCCCACCCACTGACTACTTCCTTGCGATTTCATGACAAATTAGGCAATGACCGTGAAGACCGTGAACCAGGCAGTCATTCTAACACCTCAGATCAGTTCCGTGCAAGCCAAAATACTCCAATACTTAAGGTAAGACCAAAGTAAGCTATCATTACAGACCATCTATCGCTAAAGGGCTAAATTCGCTAGAGTGCTCTTCGGGACGCATAGAATGGTGGTTACTCGAGCCCAAATAAAATTTATTTGACGCACAGTACCGGAAAAGCGACCTGATTGTGATAGAAGACTGTCTTAAAGGCAACCGGTCGAGCATGCACCATTAATGCGCAGGTTAAGCTAGATTGGAGCTTTAACTTATTTCAAAAACTTAAGACAGAAGCTATTGACCGATCCCACTAATTTTGCAGACTACCTAATCTAGAAATTAAAGCTTTATAGTATCATCCCAAGTAATCACGATTACACTCCTTGGAAATTTTATGTACCTTGGCTCATTAGGAAGCGTATCCTGAGATAGAAGGATGTCGCTCTTACAGACATCTGAGAATTTCGAAATAATAGCCCACATTACTAATAGGTACTACTGGCCGACATTATTCAATCAATTCAAGACAAGTTACATCTACAGAAAAGTACATTCTACCATACCAATCGCATCTTGAATACAAGAGTTGCTCAATAAACGAGAAAGCAACGTTGAAATTAAGGCGATCCATTACCGTACTCAATAAATATCCGCACTTTTTCCGTCGTGCACTCCCACATTTTTGTCGCAAGGGTGCTTAACAAGCTTACACTAGATACCGCACAATATCATCACGTATCAAAGAACCGAATTAGAGAAGCGTACTAACTGGTGAAGCGGAACCTAGAGCGGGTCGCAACATACCAATGAAGGTGATACAATGTAGGGCGGAGATCACAGTCTGCGTTGTTTTTCTGTTGCAGTATGTAAATAATTTGTTCACCCAGGGAGTGCCCTCTTACCATAGACCTCTCGGAACTAGGAAATCATACAGGAGCACGAAGGAGTTAAGTTTGGCCGAACCTTTTGAAAAATCGTTAAATGCGGCTAGGAAACATCAATAGTTTATCAGCAGCGAAAGAAAAATTATATATTTACATATATTTACGAAGATAAAAATTATATATTTACAACCTATATATTTATTTTTTTTTCGTCAACACAAATTCCCACAGAGCACTTAAAATATCCTAGACTCTGACCACTGCTAAAATCAACTTATATGCTTAACAGCTCATAATTTGTAACAATAGCATTTACAGTATGCATGAGATGCACAAATATAGCACAAAAGTAAAGCGCTGAGAACATTCCGAAAGCGTCAATTAGTATAAAGCAGCTACTGGATCGTATTAGCTGCCTAAACCACCAAATGTGAGTTGTAGATACCGTTGCATTGAAACAACAACAATTTACACAATAAGAAGAGCAAGACGTAAATGTAGTAAGTTAACTGTGCAACACCTGGAAAAGCTTACACCAATAATATTCGTAGTAGTGCAACATATTACGGTGCGTTGCCAACAGTGGTAACGGGTACCTTAAATCAATGTTGAACGTGGCTCAAAGTCAAAATAAAATGGCAAAAAAAGACATGCCCATAGTAGCTGGTTGCACCACAAGTTGCGCCTGAGAGCTGGACTAAAACACATGCCGACAATAGCGCAACACTATAAAAGCGGCAACAACCAGGCATACCGCTTATCTTTACTCAATAACATCAAAATATCCACGCCACTTTCTCTACAACATCACCCTGTTCTTCTTTTGGCGATACCAGTTTCTCATGGGATCAGAATCAACAACGACTATTTATCCGATAATGCTCCATGTCATCGATCGACACTTGTGATCGATTTGTTGACTAAAATTCGCGGTTTAACTGTCAACCCCTCCCCGTATTTTCCTTATATGGCATGGTGCAACTTTAAACTTTTCGGAAAAATGCATTTACCTATGAAATGAAAGCGTTTTGTGGACGTAGAAGCCGTTCAAAAGGCTTATACTGATATCCTGAAGGATATCTCAGCCGACTATCTAAAACAATCTTTCGACATGCTTTTAGACCATGCAAAACGCTATATGGAGTTAAAATAAATCGGTTTTTGCCAAACAAATTGTATGTTGTTCTTATTTTTAAAAAGTCCTTACTTTACAATGCACCTTACAGATGCAATTTTAATATACCGTTTATGATTTGTATTTATTGTTTATTGTTGTTTATTTTTTTTATATGTATATTACTATTTTGTAACAGAATTCGCATTTTTTTTTCAATTTATAATCTGAATATAAAAAATTTTAGTTTCGTTGGCGTCGAAGTTCATATAGTACAGTACAGTCTTATTTGTGGTAAACTTTGCTACTTTCTATTAACATACAAGTTGAGAAATGATATATAAATCTCAAACTGAGCTATATTCGTTGAGATATAAATTTCCAATAGGAATCGTAACTAAGGCTTTAGTGGTAAAATGTGGACAACTTCCGTCGTCCATTCTTTCTACCCATGCACCCAAATTCATTGCATGTGGCAAACCATATCATCCACGAAAAGTTACATATTGCATGGACTAAAATCATTATATTTGCCCAGTATAGTAAAAGTCTCAATATCCTTATTCACATAAAATTTTGTTGACAAATAAGATTTCAACATGTTAGTCTTAGTTGTCATCATGTACCGCTCATTTTTTGTTTGTTCTATACTTCCGGAAAAAAATGCATGTGAAATTTTGTTGAAGTATCCTGCATAGGGACCTAGTAATAAATATTGTTTATATGAGAGTAATAACTTGCCCATTTTGTCAGTAATATTAATCTTCCCATGAATGCATCCTAGTATGGACCAAATGTACATTACTAGGGTAAATTTATTCATAGATCAACTTTCTCCTTTTATTCACGTGTCACTCAACAGTTGTAAAATTGTAATCATGGAACCTCCCGAATCGAATTTGTTTTCATAAATAAATTGCATGCCGATAAAAGTATGTTTTTAAGGGTTTATAAAAAGTATTATAGCATAATCAGTTTCATATTCCAATATTTCAACGTTGATGCAATGCGATATATGTCCATCCAGAAGAAGAAACGACTTTCCAGTGCGCTTTCTAGGACCCTTGGAAAGAAGAAGCTTATATAAAATAATTGTATGCAAATAATAACGAAAAAAATTATATAATAATTATATATGCTGGTAACAGAGAACCACGTAGAATCAGCTTCCTTATTGTTTTTACTGAATTTATAGGCAATTCTCATAGTCTCTCTTATATCATAAGCCATACAATAAACTTCTCTTCTTGTTTGTGGTAAAACTTGCTTGAAGTTTTTTGATGTGCCTACTTCCGAAACAAGAAGGAGATCCAGCGAGTGTTTTTTAGCTTCATTAGACTTTAGTCGCCCAAAAATTATTGTGAAAGTTATTGAATAATGTTTTGATGTTCACTACATAGATATTTCTTTTTGATTGATTGCACTGAATCTTGGAACATGCTCATCTGCACTCCACGTAGCTGATTCATAGAACAATGTAGTGTGGTTCCGATTTTTTACACATTGAGACAGGAATATTGAAAGGGGGAGAAATTCCAAAACTGACATATCACCAGCCTTAATATTATCATCAGTTTTAAATATACATTATTTTTACTATCTATATTTATTTTATATATATATATATATATATATATATATATGTATATGCATATATATATATATATATACATATATATATATATATATATATATATATATATATATATATATATGTGTGTATATATATATATATATATATATATATATATATATATATATATATATATATATATATATATATATATATATATATCTATATATATATATATATATATATATATATATATATATAGATATATATATATATATATATATATATATATATATATATATATATATATATATATATATATATATATATATATACTTTCTTATATATACGAGTATCTTATACTTTCTTCTGTCACGTTTTTTTGCAATACTTAATTCTAATTTCATTGTTGTTGAACTCACTGTCCAATTTCGACTTTTACTTCTCATACACAATAATCGGAGGATGTGAGAATTTCAGGCACGTATTTTTTCAACCAACGGTAAATGTGAAGCTGGATTATTTTTTTAATTGGTGAATTATTCCCAAAAGAAAAATAGCGACGATATTATAATAATAAAGTTCTCCATAATTGTTTGAGAAACATTTGTAGCTAATGACCGACAATTATAATCAAATATTTTATTGGGATAACCTATAACTAACAAGTAAATTAATTATACATTTTTCTGACAATCTATACATATTTATTTCAATTTATTTATATAAGTATTGATATATAATTTTTTTTACCTTTTAATTGTTTAATACCAATCATAATTTATATTTTTATGAGGAAAACATGAAATAATTAAAGAATAAATAAATGTAAGTAGTTTTCGGTATATCCATAAGCCATATATAAAATTTTTAGAAATAAAAATTAAAAAATTGTAAAACCATTTTTTTGTAATTTGAGGCACATCTTGCAAATTTATTTATTTATATACATACACAATTTTAATTAATATTAAGAAAAATATCTGTTGTTGCTATCATGTATGCCGTAGTGTTTGAAAATTTCCTGATTTTAAAATGTTTTATTTGTGAATATAAAAAATTTGTTAATAATTTAATATGTGAATGAAAAATGTGACTAGTATGAACAATGTAAGAAAATTTATATAAAACTGTCAAACAAAAAAAAAAAAAAAAATGTTCAAACAAAGCACATTCAAGCGAAGAATACTTGATTACATAGCGCACAAGCAAGTCTATAAATTTATCATTTTTTATTCTAAGAGCATTGTCATAAACTCCTTAACTGTGTGGAAGGCTATAACTTTTCAACATTTTGAAGTTATTCCCTAAAGAAATAGTTTTTAGGAAATATTTAAAATAGTTAATTTTGTAGTACCGGCATTGTTTTCAATTTAATACTATTATAATGATCAACTTAAATAATTAGAGAAAAATTAACGAAGCAAAACAAATATTATTATAATAAACAAACAAAAAAATGAAAAAAAATTGTGAATTTTGTTTTGTGAATACACATATTTAGTAATAATAAATGTAGCTAAATGTTTTACAACTATTTTGATTAACATTGCAATACAAAAATAAATTACATACCATTTTATATATAATTTAGTTTGAGAATATATGATGAGTGAAGTTTGTGCGTTGAAATGTAAAATAATTAATAAATAACACCATATTAGAAATAAAAAAAAGGTAATACTAAATATATAAAAATCACTTTTTCTAAGACATTTTTTTGCAAATTCGGTTCGGTTTCAGACATTTGGCAACCCTGATTTGAAGTGTACTATTATTAGGAATCTATTTTTATTTTTCCCTCTATTGTTTAAGATTGATACAATAATTCAAAACAGGGAACATTTTTATTATATATATTATCATACTCAAATATTTATTATTATGGTTTGCTCTTTATTGCTTTCTTAACCCTCGGAGGTATAACCAGGTCTGTGCAGACTTTTTGCATATAAAAGTGTGTATAACTTTTTTGTTTTTCATGTTAGAAAAAAAAGCCGCCCATGTTATCCTGCAGAAAAAGTACAGCTAGGGATCTATAATAAGTTGATATCATGCATCCTTCACTTCTTATTTTTGTCATTGACTGTATAGAAGTACAATTAATATACAATATATTAATTTAAAATATGCATTTTTTAATTTTATTCAAATTAACATTTTTTGGAGTACGAGTATTTCTAGTTAAAAATTTCTTGTCTTTCCTTAAAAAATTTGCGTGGTGAAAATACTTTTTTGTTTTATGTTCACAGAGGAAAGATTGGCAACACTGTTCTAATATGGCGCGAAATTTTAAGCACTCCTCAAATGTTTAATAATTTTATAATTGTATATAAAATAAGCTCATAAGTTGAATTGGTTGCGGTTTGTTTAATTATTCATAGTGCATAATCGTTAAATTGTTTAACTTGAGCGGTGAAGTTAGTTGTATAGTGATACTCGGCTGTGTCAGATAAGCTGTAGTGTAATAGCATTGTACCTGTGTATTTTGTTGTTGTATTTCAGTTTTATTATCTCAACCATATTTTAAAATATTTCATTTCTTCTAAAAATTTCCTTTTGCTCCGTCGTTTCCCAGTATCTTTCAAACTAGGATTGTTTGACATGTGTCACGGGTTCGGACATGTGCTATTTTTTTTAATTAAAATTTGTGTGTACTGGTTTTAGATACTCACAGTTTTATTTTTTATCTTTCTCATCAAAACGCCCGTTTTTTTTGTAGAATATTTTCTCTATAGATTTATTTTTATATTTTTTTGCTGTAATTCAAATTGTTTTATAATTATTTTGTGTGTTGATTTGAGAATTTAATAAAAAATTTTTTTTGTAAAGTCTTGCACTAAAATAGGCTGCAACATCACAAATTTGTCAGAGAGTTTTGCTGCTGGCTATGTGACGATGCTGAGCACCTTAAGTGTGCTGACTTGCCTGGTTGCGTACTCGACAACATCAATGATGGTCTTGCCATCAATGCCGTAACTCTGATGTTGATCTCTTCAAGATAATTATAGTGTTCGTAAGGCATTCATTGATGTTGCCAGAGACTTCGCATCGGTGCAAGCAAAGTTTGAGGAATGAGAAGTTTTTTCAGAGTTGAAGTTGAAGATACTGTAGTTTCTCCCAAGTGAAACCGGAATAAACCTGTTTCGCGAGGCGCTAACACTTTGTCTTCAAATGTGGTTGCATCAGCTGCTATGTCGGGGCTTCTCTTGACCCTTCTCTTAAGCCTGCTGTTTCCGATACGGTAACAAAGAATGTTCAGGATTTGTCAATAGTTGGAGAGCCTCAACTTAATGCAGAGCATTCTCTGAATTTGGCTGACTTGGCTATTCCGGCTGATAACAATCTATTAGTATTCAGCTTCTTACCGGGATATAATTCTTCTAAGCCTGTTGTGAGCAAAACATATTCTAACATTGGTTCATCCTCTTTTTCGCCTGCTAGTCTAAGTAACTCAGTTGGTGATATGTCTGAAAAAGATAAATACGTAGTTGGGAAAAATATATATATAGTAGCCCTCGATGAAAGCTTTATTTGTCTCGAGAGAGTTTAACTTGAAATTTGTTAGGTAAAGTTAATCTTTCAAAATGATGATACGACTAATTTGAAACTCTTGTTGACCTAAAATTTTGGCCTCTAAATGCAGTGGTGCGTGATTATGAGTCACAATCATATCCTAAACTTACAATTCTTAATGCAAAACCAGCTTCAAAAAACTAAACACCATTACTGATTTGTTATTGCTATACGAAAACTTGCGGGGTTTAAATACAAAGCTTACAAATGTTCTGCTAGCCAGTTCTGCATTTTATAACATGAAAGGCAGGGCCTCTTAAATGTCTACTCTAGGAAGGGGGTTTTAATTGCAGTAAGTACGGCCATGTTCTCTGAAGAATTAATTTTCTTGGAAGCTGTTAGTATTGAAATATGTTGCGTTGAAATCAGAGTGACAAACGTGAACATTTATGTGTCTTGTTCGTCTATCCCACCGCCGTCTTCTCCAGAAATATTCAAGCTTCACTTAAATGTTATCTCCTTATTGGCTGAGAAACTAAAGCCCAATGATAAAATTGTAATATTTGGTGATTTTAATTTCCCAACACTATGTTGGGTACTTTCAAGTGATGATCCCATTAGACTCTTCCTATTTTCAAATGATACTGAGTTTGTGAACTCTATTTTCAGTTTAGGGCCCTCGCAAGTAAATTCAATATATAATAAGAAGGTTCCTGAAGACCCTCATCATCCAACATTGGAAGTGTCTGTTGGATTGCTTCAGGCCAAATTATGTAGATCATTTACCTTTGTATTATAAGGGAGCTGATTCGCGTTCTCTCGGAGATATCCTCTCCTCAGTCCCCATGGGAAATTGACAGTGCAGTGGTTTAGTTTAACCTGAGATTGTTGGATGCATTCACGCAATGTATTCCTGAACGTTTGGGTGCTGATTCTCCCTCCCCCATTGGATTGGCTTCGCAGGCTACGTACCTTCATAGTTAAATATTATCGTAGATATCAATTTTCAGTTAAGGTAGAAGATGTTCAGTCCTATATATCCATTAGATATAACCGAACTCTTTGCAAATCAACTTACGATACCTATTTGAGAAAAGTTAATTTAAATTTGAAATTTGACCCCATATCTTTCTGGAATTTTATAAAATCAAAACGTAAGACTAGTTTGCTCTCGTGTTCAATAAATTATAATGACAAAGTCTCCAGTGATGATTTGGGAAACTGTAATCGTTTCGCTGATTATTTTAAGTCCAACTACTCCACTGGAGAATGGCCGAATATCCTTTTTCTATAACACCCGCCATAGTGAAACCACCGAATATTGATGAGGACATTGTGCTTAAGCATTTGTCTCAGCTGAAGTCATCTTTTACTTCAGGTCCCGACTTAATCGCTTATTTTATTCTTAAGCAGTGTTGTGTTGAGTTTGTCACTCCGATTACTTCACTCTTTAGTACTTCTCTTATATATGGAAATTTTTCCGACATTGCTGGCAATCGTAATATCCCAAATTTCGTTTTATGCTCATATGTTTATCAGTTCCCAGCAGCATGGTTATCTGCCTGGAAAGTCAACAGTCAGTAATCTGCTGGAGTTTTCTTGGCGAGTGATAGATGGCTTTGCTAAGGGTATGACAACCGACGTTATTTATACTGACTTTAGCAAGGTATTTGATTGCTGATGACGTAGCAATTTTTTATATATTTGATAGCCCTAATGAATCGCAGTTGCCTGGCTGGTGCAATGTAAATTTTATGCAACTAAACCATAAGAAATGCAAACATATGTATTTCTCCAGATCAACCCACTCTGCTAATGCTTACTTCAATGTTATTCAACCATTGTTATTCGTTGCTCATATGAGCGACGTAGATGTGACTTTTGACGAAAAACTTACTTTGGAAAACAGATTGCAACTGTATTTACAAAGCTTCTCTGACCCTAGGCTTCATAAACCGTAGGGCAAATGAGTTCAAAGACCCCTTCATTACCAAACTTCTGTACACTTTCTCGGTACGCCCATCATTAGAATACGCAAGTGTTGCATCCTGGCCTAGATATGTCTGTTACTCTGATGCTATTGAATCAGTTCAAAGTGGTTTTTATTGTTTTGCCTACATTCTTTTACATGGAACTCCAATTTTGAACTTCTCTCTTATGTGAGTAATGTTAAACTTATTCGTCTTCCCTCTCGTAAAAATGGTAGCACTATGTTTTAAGAATATTTTGTATTTTGTCTCATGAGTGGTGAAATAAAATATATTTGTTTGCTTGGTATTCTCAGCTATAATGCTCCTGCAAGAAGAATGAGGAATTTCACTCCCTTGTATCACGATCCTAGTAATCGAATCTATTTAGATTTTGTGCCGTTTCGTAGTGCGTATTGTGATTTCAATTTAGTTTCGGAGGTGACTTGTTTGAATGAATCCAAAGATATGCTGAAATCGAAAATAACACTTTTTCTTGCAAATCGTGAGTATTGGATATTTGTCTATTTCCATTCTTAAATCGCTATCATGCCATTGTTGGCTTTTCGTAACTGTTTGGTTAGAGAGGTGATTTTAGTGAGTAAAAATTTCATCATCTTGGGTGGTTAGTACCAGAGAGCTGCAAAAATCACTTTTTTCTGGATTCCATCATACACTAAAATTATTATTTAAATTTTTTATTTTTTTTGCATATTTTCTTTTAGTGGATCTTTTAATTTTAATTTAGAACTAATAAATACTTTATCAAAGTTTAAATAAAGTTCATATATACGAGTACAAAGACAAAAAGTTTACAGTTTTTAGTTACTCGTTGCCTCTGCTCTGAGCGAACTTGGTTGGTTTCAGTGGCTGATCCAAGTCACTCCTCACATGGATGACAATTATCGCCTTAGCGACGTTTTGATACCACAACCTCTCCTAACGCAGGAGAAAATTATGGATTGTTCACTAAATCCACTTTGTGTAGTTTAGGTATCTTAAAAGATCTTTCGGTTGTACACCCGAGAGATCGGATAAACGCGCTAGTAAATAGTTTCCTATTGTTCTATTTCTTGCGGCAGCTGAAGCTGGGCATTTGCAAAGAAACTGGATTAAGGTTTCCTTCTCTTCTGAGTTTCCACAACTTCTACAATGGGTATTGTACGGTCTTTGCAATTTCTCTGCATGAGTACCCATGAGCCAGTGACCCGTAAAGGCCGCCGTGAGGCAGCTGGTGTCCCTGCGGTCCCTGTTTATGAGACCCCTAGATCTCGCTGTGTTGAAGACTGGCCAGGTCGCCCGGGATGTATTACATGTTGTAAGTGTCCTCCATCTATTGTCCGCCAAGGTAAGACAGTGCATGTAGATGCCCCTCTTAATCGCACCCATGGAAACAGGTACTAGTTCCACATGGGTTAGATCGAGAGAGGCTCCTCTGCGCGCCAATTCATCAGCCTTCTCATTTCCATCTATATTCCTGTGTCCGGGGACCCAGATGATTTTGACGTCAGCATGATGACGTAGCGCCCCAAGCTCCTCCCTGCACTGTCTGACCAGTCTGGAGTTGATGGTATTTGATTGTAGTGCTTTTATGGCAGCCTGGCTGTCCACAAAAATAGCAACCGGGCTCCTCTGCCCTTCTCTAATGTGGTGGGTGATCTGTCGACATGCCTCTCAGATCTCGAGTACTTCCGCCTGAAGAACTGTAGCTGTATCGGGTAGGCGTGTACAGTAGTTACTGTTAGCGTGCGGAGAAAAGACCAACGCCCCCACGCCCAGGACCATTTTTGACCCGTCCGTATAAATGGGTATATCGTACTCCATTTGGAGTTTCCTTCTCGACCACAATTTTCTTGAGGGAAATATAACCTTGAAGTCCTTTTTGAAGTCCAGTTGTGGTACTATGTAATCTGTCATCATTTGTGTTAATTCCCTCGGAACTGTGTATAGCACCTTACCAAAACCGTACGTTCGCTCAGACCAGCAGTTTGTCGCTTTTAACCTTAGCGCACTGTTGCAGGCTACGTTCTTAATGTGCAGGACGATAGGGAGGATGTGTAGCAATACGTTGAGTGCCACCGCTGGACATGTTCTCAGGCTCCCTGCAATGCCAGCGGCAGCTGTTCTTTGAACTCTACTCAGTTTCTGAACGTTATAACCCTTATCTTGAGCTGGCCACCAGACTATTGAGCCGTAATTTAGTATTGGACGCACGATTGCTTCGTACATCCAGTGAGTGATATGGGGGCGTAGTCCCCATTTTTTCCCAAACATTTTCTTGCATGCGTAGAAAGCTACGTGGGCTTTCCTGACCCGTAACTCTATATTGGTTCTCCAATTTATCTTGGGGTCCAAAATAACTCCTAAGTATTTCGCTTTCTCGGCTAGCTTTAGCTGTTGTCTATTAAGTGTCGGAGGCTTAAAGATCGGAATCTTGGTCTTGCTAGTGAAAAGTATCAGTTCTGTCTTTTCTGGATTCACACCTAGTCCACATCCTTTTGCATAATATCACTTATTACACTGGGGAACATGCCTGATACAGCTATCACTACATCGTCAGCGTATGCTACCGTCTTAACTCCCATTGAATCTAGTATGCCGAGGATGTTGTCAATTACCAATAGCCACAATAGGGGTGAAATCACCCCACCTTGTGGTGTTCCGCTGATGACGTGTTTAATGACAACCGTGTTACCCAGCTCAGACTGAATGACCCTAGTCCTAAGCATTGTAACTATCCACTCCCTAAGAACTTCCTCAACCCCTACCCTGGTGAGATGGTCCAGAATTGCTTTGTTACTAACGTTGTTAAAAGCCTCTTCTATGTCCAGAAAGGCCGCCAACGTGTACTGCTTATGGTGGATTGTCTTTTCTACTGATCGAAGTACCTCATGTAAAGCTGCTTCCGTAGATTTATCCCTGAGATATGCGTGTTGCGACTTCGAGAGGGCGAACTGATCCACTGTATGCCTAAGGTGGATTTCCAGAGCCCTCTCCATTGTTTTGAGAAGAAACAACTTAAGAATAATGGGTCTAAAATCTTTTGCCGACTCATGCCTAATGTTCCCCGCATTTGGGATGAAAACTACCTTTACTTCCTCCAACTGAGGGGGATGTAGTTGAAGCGTATACATGCCTTATATATCCCTTTTAGCCATGGGATCACCACAACCTGTAACTTTTGCAGCATGATTGGGGAAATCCCATCCAAGCCCGGCGATTTATAAGGCGAGAAATAATTTATCGAGTGCTTGGTTTTTCGTCCGTGAATATCAGGTCAGAAACCGGTGGCATCTGATTGCCCATAACGGGTAATTGAGATACATGCGCGGTATCTTTACAGTCTGGGAAGTGTGTTTGAAGTAAGAAATCAAGTGTTTCAGAAGATGTTTCCGTCCATGCACCATCCGTTATCTAAGGAAAGAGGGGCTGGTGTGTTCCTTGGACAGTATTTTGCCAAGTCTTGCTGAAGTAGAGGTTGCCTCAATTGATTCACAAAATTCTCTCCAGCCATTTTTCTTGGCTTCCCTGATAGATTTTTTGTAAGTTTTGAAACTCCCTTTATATCGTGCCCAATCTTCGTCCCTATAACATTGGTTGAACAGTTTCGTGGTTCTCTTCCTGAGATCCGATAATTTTTTGGTCCACCATGGTGGAAGAGTTTTTCTACTCCTAGTGACGGGACAAGCGCACTTGAGCTTCCTCAAGATTCCCCACTTTTTTGTCTATCGCAACAGTAGATTCGAGTTTCATTGTTTTAGAAATTTTAAGTTGTGAGCTAGCTATCCTCGTAAAAGTATCCCATTTTATTCTCCTGGGGATTCTGTAAGAAATAGAATTTACGGTTTTCAAATTTACCTTGAAAACTATCCAACTATGGTCCGAGAAGGACTTCTTGTTGGATACCCTCCATTCTCCTACCTAAGCTGATGCGGCATCTGAAATTCGAGTTAAACTTTTTAGGACTTCTTCCCATCCAGCACGTTTATTAGAGCTGGGGAAGGTAAATGTGGGAGTATTCCCTCTATTACATATTGTAAGTTTCGAATTATTTATAAAGTTAAAAAGTGACTCACGCCTTTCATTATCCTCGGTGCTACCCCATAGCGTGTGCCTCGCGTTGGCGTCGCATCCCAGAAGGAGTGGGACGTTTTTGGCAGGAGCATTGGCGACCAGGGTCGCTACCTCTTCCGGTGGTGCATCACTGTTGTGCGCCATATAAGCTGATGCCGCAAGTAGGTCTGATCCGCTTGGCACCTCGATTTTTACGACTGTTAAATCGCCTGAGCTGTACTCTGGGCAGATAAAAGCATTAATTGTTTCCTTGACTAGGATACATGATCGAATCTTATCACCGTTCCTGATATAGTGCACATTGTATTTGGTCTGCTTGAGCCCCATAACGTCATTTCCTCTGACCCATGGCTCCTGCACAATGCCGATGTCCGCGTCTTCCTCACCCAGAAAAATGGCAAACTTATCTGATGCATTCTTAGAATGCTGCAGATTAATCTGCACCACCTTCAGCATCGGTAGCCTGTTGTGCAGGCACTTTGGAGACTTCTTCCAGTCGTGCATTGGCATATTGGGGTTTTGCCGCTGTAATAGCTGGAGCACCTTCCCGTCCTCGAGCTTAGTCGTCTTGGGATATCCCCGGCTGGTATCAGCTTAAGCCTTAAGCCTTCCCATGCTTCACTAATCTTGGCTATGCACTTGCCGAGTAGTTCCTTCGACGGCCGATCGTCGCACCTGAACACCTTGCATCCGCGTACCACATTGGAGGAATCGAAGACAGAGGGAGAAGCATCAGCATTGGACAAGAGGTGTTTCATCACCTTCTCTGCCAATTTGGATTCAATCTCGTCCCATTTCTCCAGGACTTTCTTCCCCCCCTTGGTTATATCGTCGATGAGCGCCACATGTAGCTCATCCCTAGCCACTTCGCTGTATTGTCGCCTTGTGCTCGTCGATGGACCCTCTGTTGGTGTAGATGTTTTGGCGATCTTGTGTCTCTTTGAAGCCGAAAACATCGAGCCGAACTTAGTTTCAAAGTTTTCTTACAAGTTTATTCATAATAATACTTAATAGTTCATCAAATTATCTCAAATTAAATGCTATTTGGAGTATTCTTCCTTTAAAGTCGGATTTAGCCTTCATTTTGTAATAAATTTCTGGCTAAAATATTTGGGTGTTTTTCAAGTTTAGAACTATAGCTTTTATCTAAGTGTGATATCTCTTTGGATGCCGAAATATTTAAATCCTTGAGGATATTTGCGTTTTTCATGTACGAAGGGGCTTTGGTAATTGTGCGCAATACTTTTCATTGGGTCCGTTGTAGTTTCTCAACATTGGATGGACACGTTGTACCCCAGAGTTGGATACCGTAAGTCCATATAGGCTTCATTATGGCTTTATAGAATAAGACCTTGTATTCCAATTTGAGTTTGGATTGTCTATTAAGAAGCCAGTTTAGCTCGATCATTTTTAATTTTATCTGCATGATTTTGGTGTTGATTTGTAGTCGGCGATCAACGAGCACTCCTAAATATTTTGTATCGGAGCACTGAAAGATAGGCTTCAAATTTATCTGTACCGGGCGCAAGTTTTTATACCCTTTACCTTTAAAAAAAGGTAAATAGGGTATACTAACTTTGTGCTTTTGAGAGGGGTTGCAATTTCAAGAAGGAGGCGTGGTCGGTATGGACATATACATACAGATATGATCAGAATAACTTCCTAAGCAATTTTTATTTTGTTCGTTCGTCTGTCCGTCTGTCCGCCTGTGGACACTTTTTTCTACACCGTTAGAGCTATCTTAATGAAATTTTGCAAAAGTATAGTCTGGACAAAGATACAGAACCAGATTGCTATATGGACCGATTTGAACAAAGACCACGCCTACCTCCCATATAAGGAGCTTTTTTCACCTTTTTTAAAATGACTATAACTTCGGTCCAATTGACGGAATCGTGACATTATCAGTCATGGAGATGTGGGTCCTACTAAACACTGTGCAAAAAGTGGGCGGTATATATTAACTGCCACGCCCACTATTAACAAATATTAATAACTTAAGATCTGGTAGAGATTTACGGACGAAATTTTACTTGCAGGAACATGTGGATAATATAAAGCTGCATGCAACAAATGGGGTTGATCAGGGAAAAGACACGCCTACTTTTGATATAAGGAACTTTCGGATCTAAAATTAAAGTTTGTCTACCTATGCTCGTACTGATGCCAGCGGAATAAAAATTTGCAGAAATATACATGGGGATCATAGTAGTGCGTGTGCAGAATATGGAGATCATAATACAATTGCCACCCACAATTAGCCAAAAATCATTACTGTGTTCCTATTAAAGATTTATCAACGAAATTTCACAGGAATGTTGCGGGTACTAACATTAAACACCACACAAAAATTGGGCGTGTTATTTCTACAGTCACGCCCACTATTCTCTTATTATTATAACTTACGACCTATACAATACTTTTGGACGAAATTTTATACTAGTACGTATATGGACCCTAGAAAGCCATTTACAAGATTCGGGGCCGATCATAGGAAGGATACGCCTCCGTCTCATATAATGAACTTTGGGGACCCCACTTAAAGACAATTACCCTATCTATGCTTCTATTGATGATATATGAAAACAAATTGGTAGATGTATACTGGGTCTGTACTAGCATGCATTCCAAATATGGGCAGATTATTACAATTGCCACGCCCACAATTAACCAAAAATCATTACTAGGTTCCTATTAAAGATTTATCAACGAAATTTCACAGGAAGGTTGCGGGTACTAACATTAAACACCACACAAAAAATGGGCGTGTTATTTTTGCTGCCACGCCCACAATTCACATATTATTATAACTTACGACCTATATAATATTTTTGGACGAAATTTTACGTTAGTGGTTATATTGACACTACAAAGCCATACACAGGAAATGGGGTCGATATAATCATTTCAAGGTACCCTACCAAAAATTACCGTAAATGCGCTCCTAATGATGATTTATGAAGAAAACATCCCCATTGTTGAACTCGCACGCACAAGAAAAGGTTAAGGGTATTTCGTAGTCGGTCTAACCCGACTTCAGACTCCTTTACTCGTTTATGCTCAATTTGTTCCTGAGCAAGGTCTTAGCCAGGATTTTCGATTAACATTCTACGCTTGGTTGTGTTTGACACGTTCCATTAAGATTTCATTTCTGTCAATAAAACGAAGGCATTTAGTGCTGAGATATCCACAATATTCCAGAAAAGGGTTACTGGCCAACGATTAGTTTGCTTCTTGCACGTATATGTTTCTACAAGCTGGTCAATTGTATTTACTCCAGATTTTGAAGAATTATAGTCGATAATTTTTGGCAATTTCTTCGGGTTATTTTGAAGAACGTTCTTATTGTGATGCATAGTGCTCCATACAGTAACTATCTTATATTTTTTGGGGATGTATTGAACAATGGTGACTGGTCCATTAAAGCGGTATCAATTGCTTGGCAATGGCAAGCGTCTCAATTCCGGTTCAGTGCCACAGATGGCAAGAATCGTTTATTACTTTTCACGGTGCCTACCAATGTTATATTTTTCTCCAGTAACACTAATGCCAAATCTCGACTGGTAAAAAAGTTATCTGTTGTCTCATTCCGTCCATCGTACCGACTACCTGGACACAATACAACACGTTGGCCTTGGTTCGGCTCGGGTGGAGCAGACTCTGACTCTTTCCCCAAACTAATCTGAATATTAGGCAAAGTTTTGTATGCCTATCCGCATATTGGCATGCAAACCAAGAAAGTGCATCTGCTTATAAAACGAATTAATCGCTCATCGACTGTCATATTTTTTTACGGCACAAATAGTAGCGGTAAGTTAGCCTCCCATTTCTCGTACAAATCCCGAATAGGAGCAAGTTTATCGTTTAATCTGCCAGTTCTGCGATTATCACTATTATCGGACCTCAGCACATGACTTATTTGCAGTAACCTTCCAAGTGGCATCACAGTACGAAATAGTTGTCGACCATTAATTTTATCATAGAGACTGCGGGGACTTTCTCCATGTGAACGATATAAGCATATAAATCTATATATTTGTATTATTGTAGTACTTATGTACACATAAGTATACTATTTCAAGTATTTTCTTTTCATATGCATTGTGAAGCATAGATCAAATGATTCCTTGATATTGGATATGCGATGTATTGCATATGTAGTACCAAACAATATTTACATATATTTGAATAAACTTTATAATTGAAAAAAATATAACTTTTTATTTGAAAAGATAACTTTATAATTAAAAAAGAATAACTTGATTCGCGCCACAGTCCGAATGTCGGTTCGAATATACAATAGTGTTTACCAATAGTTCAAGTGTTTTATCAATTCCAAAATGTCCCATATTATCGTGACAAAATCTAACGATGCGCCATCGTACAGCTGTTGGTATAACAAATATCAATTTCCCGTCCACACGTCGATAAAGACTGTTATTTTGTAAAGAGTAGTCTTTCTGAATTTGCTTTTTCTGATCAGATATGTGTAGTTCTTTTAGAATCATAACAATATTTCGCAGTTTTTCGTCCTTTAGTTGCATTGTTAGTAGCCAAGGTGGAGCTCCAGGCTACCAGCTCAATGGACACACTCATAATCATATTCGGATATGCGTATCCACCATCTAGGAATTAGAAGAATTAAGGGCGTATTATCTTTCAGACTAGTAATGGCTGAACAGTCCGTGACGATTCGGAAGTGTTTTCCTAGTAGGTACGAAAACGTTGCACCGCTTTCAAAACTGCATTGACCTCCAGCTTGTAACTATGGTACTGTGATTCTGATGGAGTGCAATATCGACAACAAAATTTTATTACGGCTGCCCAAGAGTTTCCATTGTCCTTTGATTGCAATAACACTGACAACGAATTGTGCATTTTTGTAAGTATTAGTCGAAAAGAAACATTAAACGAAGCAAGTCCACCTCAACTTAAATTTGTGATTTTTCCAACAAAAAGTTTTCTGTGCCAAATATTTGCACAGAAAACAAAAATTCAAAATTGTTTTGAAGTCGCTGGACCACCAAATCAACACGAGCGACAGTTATTCTAATGTCAAGTAGACTTAACAAAGCTATTTTCCCAATTAGAATAAAACGCAGAAAGTAGAAATGTAAAAAACATGACAAGCATGTTGATTTCGACGTTCAACAATATGGTCAACGAAAATTATTCTATTACTTGTGTTGATAAGTTTAACTATCTATTGAATTGTTTGTCGGGTCAGCGTTAGCAGTGGTGGAACCATATCGGGTAACTAGAACAATACAGTGGCTGAATGGAAGAACTGAAGTAAATAACTGCGACAGCGCGGTTGTTGTTATTGCTATTCTGTTTTGCATCGATGTCGTAACCAAGTAGTGCCAACAACATGCATACTGGTAAAAGCATATCGACAAACAACAGTATGTATGTATGCATGTTATTGTTGCTGTAATAAGATTTCAAATATTCTATTATGATGGTCCGCAATTATTTGAGTATACAAAGTATGATACAAAGCAAAATAAACAAAATATAATTAATTTAGGCGATCTCATCCGACATGCTCCCCCCGTTGAAAGGCCACTCTTTCAATCATCATATAGGGAAGGTAAGGGACCCACTTTATGTATAGGATAACGGAAGGAACTATTTTTTGCTTTCAGCTCGACTACTCGAACTCGTCCATCAGAGCCGGATATAGAGTTAATTACTAGAGCCAAAATCCATTATTACGGTGGGGTGTTGTCCTCATGAACAATGGCTAATTGGCCTTCTTTAATGTTTGGCTGGGTGTTCAGCCACTTTGTGCGTTGTTAAAGCGATAGGATGTAGTCTCGGGACCACGGCTGCCAAAATTGTGAGCGATATTTGCTTAGTGACATCCAAATGTTCATCTGGAAGAGCGACTAAAGATGAACCAATTAGCATGTGACCTGGTGTGAAGGCTTCGCCTTCATTGGGGTCATCTGACGTGGGTGCAATTGGGCGAGAATTCAAAATGGCCTCGATTTCTATGATGAGAGTTTGCATCTCCTCGAAAGTAAGATATGCTTGGTCAATATTTTTTATGAGCAGGGTTTTTGTCGACTTAACGGCTGCTTCCCACAACCCACAAAAGTGTGGGGCACGAAAGGGAATGAAAATAAATTCAAGCCCTGTATGTATGGAGTACGACTTCATTTCCCACAAAATTAGTAGCGTTATCGCAATACAATCTTTGCGGTATTCCACGTCGACCGCTTGAGACACATTATAAAATTATTACTCATTATTTGCTCCATTAGTTTGGGCTTGTATCGAAAGCAGTGAACACAATTACGAACCACTTTTCGTATGACATATCTGTCGTTAATTATCCATATCTTCTGACGCAGGATGCCCAGTAAGACCTTCGGACCAGCATGTAAATGAACTCGATGAAGATATTCGATATACAGCTTGACGAATCGATTAGTTTTGGGCAACAATGCGGGAAATCGAGCGTCGTATGGTATAGGTGCATTTGACAATCGGCCACAAACTCTAAGTATGGTTAAGGTGCCATTTCCAACGGTCGTATCGTGTAAAAATGGCGTTCACTTCTGCAATGATGGTTGAATTGAAGTTCCTTTAGCCATGGCAGTAAGGTCATCTCTCAAATTACATTGTTGTATATGGAAAACAATTCGCCATAAAATGTGTTTCAATTGACACGGTTGAATATGAATCAGATCCTTGGGCTATAACGAACGGTCTACTGGGCATCTGTTGAAGAAACGAAAAAAATAAGCGAGTATACGAATAATTTTAAGATATGAAGACTGCTCATCGATTATTTCCTCTATGATAGATGTGGTGACATCAGTACATTTGAACACTGCGGCTTTGCTGCATTCTAATGGATCCTTAGGTATTTCTTCCTCAGTTTTTGGCCATTTAGATTGACTCTCTTGACGAAAGGTTGGACCGCTAAACCAAACTGTATTGGGCAAATCTTGAGCACTCCAACCACGAGATACTATCAGCTGGGCTACTTCTTGAAGGAACGTGTCTCCAATAAGCTTCTCCAGTTTGCTCCTGAAGTTCTGAGATACGATTTTCGACCAAACAATTGAGTGTTGATGAGTGCAATTTCAGCCATTGAAGAGCTATTTTTGAGTCAGTCCAAAAAAAACTTGTTGATACGAAGTTTTTTTTTTATTTTTGATTTAATTTTGTGCCACGTCTTACTTAGCAAAACGGTGGCACATAACTCGACGCGAGGTAAAGATTGGGCCTTTATAGGGGCAACCTTTGACTTGACGATTAAGAGCGTTATTTTGTGCTTGCCTTGGACCCAAATACGAGAGGCAGCAGCGAAACCATGGACTTCTCCTCGATTTTCAAAGGACGTAAACACATATAGAGGTACTTCAATTTATTTTAATAAATTCCAGATCATTTTGTATTTTGAGCCACCGCATTCTGAGTTGACCAAGTATGACGTCATCCCAACAACAGTTTTGAACCAACTTTCTTGTAGAAACATCTTGCATCGAATTACAATGGGACTCAAAATTCCGAGTAAATCATAGATTTTGGCAACAACAGACAAAATGGAACTCTTTGTTGGAACGGGGATTTCGGGTAACTCGAAGCGGAAGCAAAATATATCTAACTTCGGTTTCCAGAACATCCCCAAAGTTTTGGTGACGTCATCTTCAGCCAATTTGATTATGGTTTCGTCCTCATGATTCGCTGCAACTCTAGTACAGTTGTTGCTCCATTTTGCTAATTCATGGCCATGAAATTTGAAAATGTGAACTGGTTCATCTTTCTTCGCCAACAGTGTATCGAAGTCATGAGTACCTGCGAGCCGAGGGAAAACGAGGCACCAAATTTTTTTGCAATGAAATCAAACTACGAATTGCTAAAAATGGAGCAGATGAAAAACCATAAGTGACAGTATTCAGCTGGAACATATTCAGCTCTTCTTCTTTATGGTTTCTCCACAATATGAGTTGGTATTTTCAATCTCTCTCATCGATTCGAAATTGGCGATACATTTTAGAGATATCAGCAGTGAGAGCAAACTTATTTAACCGAAACCAAAATAGGGGGGTGATGGGGTCCTACGTCGGGCCTACCATGAGTATATTATTTAATGAATGACTTGATGAACTTTTAGTCGATGCATCAAAAAAGACACGAATTTTTGTTGTACTACTTTGTGGTCTGAGAACACAATGATGTGGTATACTGTAATTCGGACCACTCAACGAACGATTGTAGGGTGACATGTGTTCTAATGACAAATATTCCTCCATGAACTGGACATACATGGACTTCAGGGCTGGATCGCGCTCCAGCCGTATTTCGAGCGACAAAACGTTTTCGAGCCTCTTCAAAAGTGTCTCCTAAGATATCAGAAAATTTTTTGAATGGCAAACGAACTTGAATTTTGTTATCTTGGTCGACGCAAACGTTTTGTACAAAGTGCCGTTCACATTCATCTTTTCATCAAATTGTTTCAAAATTGAGTCAAGAGTACAAGAGGCCGAACTAGTGGCGAAGTTACATGTGGGCAACGATGATCGTGTGGCCGACTGCAACGTACCGCCCACTATCCAACCAAAAACTGTATTGGTGAGACGCGGCATTCCATATCCCAACGAAATACGATCATCGAGCAACAAATCGAAAAATACTTCGGTACTAATGAGCAAGTCAATAAGCTGCGGCTTGTAAAATATGGGGTCGGCCAACTCTATCGATCGTGGTGTACTCCAATGAGATGTTTTAATGTATTCACCAGGTTGTTGCTTTGATATTGATTTGGTGACGGCGAAAGTCGGGGACCAGTGGAACGAACTAACTCTAGATTTCACTGTGGAAGCAACGGATAACCGTATATTCGTGCGAACTTCACCAATTCAGGATACCTCTTGATTATACGGCTGCAACTTTAACTGGGGCCTCTTTGCAGTTTCCTCCGAAATGAAATTTATTTCGAAACACGAATCAAGTAGAGCTTTTACCGATTGAAATGCACCACAAGAATCTTTTAGGAGGATCACCGCTGTTGCAATTATTGACCCTTTGTTACCATAATTATTTGACGAGGTTTGAGGTTGATCTTGATGAGCTGTTGAAGGACCAGTTTGCTCGGAAACACTAAATTTATGCAGCAGCCTATGGTGAGAAGACTGGCAAACTCGACAGCGAGATTACGGTGGGCATTTTGAAGTTAGATGGCCCTTACGAAAACAATTTATACAATGGCTTTACGAAGTTAAATCGTTCTAAAACCACGAGCGATGCTGCTGACATCTGTATGTACTTCATGCATAGCAGAGTATTTATATAGTGTCAAGACTGGATTGTTACATACAATTTTTATTAAAGTTTCGTAAGCCATAAGCTAATCTTCCGCCCACACAAAACTTTCTGCGTCTGCGTTCGTCGTTAATCTCGTAAGCGATTTTGCTAGTAACGAATAGTTCTTCACAAATTTCCTAAAAAATCCAGTTAGTCCCAAAAAACTTCGGTCCTCCGTTGGAGATGGTGGTTTTGGGAAATTATTTATTGCATGCACCTTGTGTTCTGCAGCTACAATACCACTACCACTCCCCTTGTGTCCCAAAAATCAAATTTTTGTGTCCAAAAATGTACATATTTTTCTAAAATTTCTAAAAATTTTTCTAGCTTTGCTAGACCTTCGTCCACTGTTTTGCTTGAGATTACAACATCATCCAGGTAAGCGATTGCTATGCTACCACTTTTTTCATCATGCTCTGGAATATTGTGGGTGCATTTAAAACTCCGAAAATCATCCTGTTATATTTATAATGCCTGTTATATTCATCGGTCGTTGCAAATGCAGTATATTGTTTGGAACTCTCTTCCATTTCCACCTGGTGGTACCCCATCCGAATAACATTATCTGATAACTGGGCGAATATCTCATCAATAATTGGCATGGGAAACAGCCGCTTGATTGTAACTTTATTAACCATTCTGTAATCGACACATATTCTGAACATGTTAGTTTTTTTTCATCAAAACTATTGGCATGCGTAAGCAGAAGTGGATGGACCTATAATTTCGCACTCTAGCAATTCCTTAACAGTTTTTTTTCACTATCGGTCTTCGAGCTTTCGGAAGATGATATGGTTTTACGTTAACAGGAATATCTGATGATCTTCCTACACCTGATTTTGTGGAAGTAAAACATTTTTGGTACTTCGTGAGAATTGTTTTTAAATTTGTGACTCAGTATTCATCAAATTTTCCGCATGTAATTCTCTGATATTTTCTTGAGGCCAATAATTATGAGCATCAATTATTAATCGCTTTCCATTGGAGAACAACACATCTCGACCTAACAGAATATCATACGACATTATACAGTCGTCCACCACTAACAATTCCGAGTCACACTGATATCCATCAATTTTTGTTATTATATTAATTTTCAACTTGCACAAATAACAACCACCTCCAAAACACAGAATTCCTCTTGTGGTTGTAAATTAATTGCGACACTTTTGCGAATCAATGTACGTTCACTACCCAAATCCCAAAATCCCGTTAACTCAAAGTTATTTATTTTAACCGTTTTTAATAGTCGATTGTTTACCATTCCATATACATTCGATAGATTTATGTCCCGTTTTATTGCATTTCATGCATCTTTTGCCTTTCTAAGGCTGTGGCAAATTTCTGGATACGCGGTCACTTATCTCTCTCGACAATTAAAACATATTATACCACTGTTATGTTTCTTCTTCAATTTTTGCTCGTTATGTTCTGTTTGGGTTTGCATTTGCAGTGGAGCTCGATTCCATTGCCGCACTTTTTGTACACATTTCACAGAGTATTTTTTTTCATATATATTATTTATTGAATCTTTCTTAGAATATAAGAAACTCTAATAAGTTTTCGAATCCAAAGAACTAATTTAAAATTAATATGTTCTTCGCCAATGGTCCGAACATAACATGAATTAGCATAGGATTACATAGGTACACATTACATTATACAGTACAGTTGAGATTATATATACAGAGTTAGTTTCTATTGTAGTAGTTTAATGGTATATTTCCTTTTTAATCGTTTGTGACCTTTGTTTGACAATAGCTCCCTTGCTAAGATGTTCGGGTGTAGCTTCAGCTTCTGTAAGTAACTTCTGCAGCATTTTTTTCTTCCTTTTTTTATTGTAGATACGTTTAAATCTCTATGGATATTCTCATTTTTTAAGTACCAGGGAGCACATGTAATTATCCTAAGGCATTTTGATTGGCTACGTTGGAGTTAAATAATATTAGATGGCAATGCGGTTCCCCACAACTGGGGAATAAAGAATATTGACCAACAGGAAGACTGCTGGGCAATATTCTTTATTTTCGAATGACTTCCTAATAATCGAGACAATGCGATGCACTTGTTCTATCGTGCTATGATATTTTCTGAAGCCAAACTGGTATTGAGGGATCATTTGCCCATCTGTTATTATAGGGGATATTGCCTTAACAAACAGTTTTTCAAATATTTTCGAAAGCAGAGGTAGGAAACTGATAGGCCTGTATGACGACACGAGCGTATGGTCCTTGCCGGGTTTCGCTACCATAATGATTTTGGACATTTTCCAGTATATTGGGTAATAGCCGAATCGAAGAATAGCGTTGAAGAGATGCACTAAACGAATACAAGCTGAATGGGGTAGTTCTTTTATCATCCTACCTGTTATTTGGTCATGTCCCGGGGCTTTTTTAATGTTTAGGTCTTTGTACACCGCTTGAAATACATTTTTCTTTTCTTGTGTGTGCTTCGAAATCAAAATCGGAAACTGGAAGCTCGTTGTTGGCGGATTTGGGGTGAAAACTCCTTTAAGGTGGCTAGCGAACAGAGTAACCTTTTCACTGCAACTTCTGGCCCAGGTTCCGTCACTTAAAGTTAGAGGCGGGTCGATGAGGACGGGACGCTTCAAGTTTCTCGCTGCTCTCCACAAGGAATAATCAGTAGATATAGTGGGGCATAGGTTTTCAAGATACTGCTGAAGTTACTTTTGTCGTTTTAAGGATCGTTCTAAGCTTCCTGGAGTAGCATGACAGTTGATTTTTAAGCATTGGTGATCTGGATTGTTGCCATTTCCTTCTCAGATTCCTTTTCTGCTTAACTAGAGCTTCGATCTCATTAGAACTGAAGATTGAGTTTCTAATTCTGCATTGGTTTTTTTTTACAGGAGTAGCTACTTTAGCCCCTAATAGCATCAGCTGATTTAATGCTTTAGTCGCACAATCTATGTCATGGGAGTTTGTCAGTTTACAGTCATGCTGAAGTACTTATGAATTTTTAGTAGTTTATCCAGTTGGTAAAAGTATTATGTAGCATTAAATGTGAATCTGGTGGGGGTGTAAAGTGGAGTTGATTTTGATTGTTGTTGGCGAGTGGTCTGCGTATAGATCATAGCACGGTTTCGCAGATATGTTCGATCTAGCAAGACCTTTGAATATCCCAAAATCGATCAGATCTGGTGTTTTCCGCCTGTCTGTCGGCCAGTATGTTGGTTGATTGGAAGATACTATGTCCAGGCCAAGTTTACTGACAACCGACCATTGTTTTCTACGTTTGTGTGTGATCAGGCGGGAACCCCAGTATTTGTGTTTCGCATTGAAGTCCCCGGCAACTGTGAATTTAGTCCCGAGGGATGCAAAAAAGTCGTTGTATTGCTGTTCTGTTATACTGCACCAAGGCGGACAATAGATCGCTGTGACTGATAAATTAGTGATGTACTCTTCATTGCATGCAAATAGTCTTTACTGAAGCTGGTTAGTGAATGGTGTTTTATTCTGCTTTTTATTAGTATTGCGGAACCTCCGCAGGCTTTGCCTTGAGGATTGTTTGTGGTATACAGTTTGTAGTGCGGGATTTTAAAACTATTTTTTCTGTGAAATGTGTTTCTCATATGGTCTTTCGTTTAGACCTCGTCGCGTATTTATTAGTTCCATGTGGATTTATAATTGACGGAAATTCAGTCAAAAATGCTTGCTCAGATTGTTGCCACTGTATGAAAATATGCGACAATGCATTCAACTACAATTTCGCCACACCTTATAATTTTGCCTGCACCGCGAAAAACTAAGCTATCGTCCCAACCATATGATTGCATCAATTTTTCAACTTGTGTCACAAATTGCACAGAACTTATTGTTTATAATGGGATCGAAAGATGGTAAAATGGCAATCACATCATTTTCATTTGCAAATGGATTACTAGCTCTCATTGCTTGTTGTGGAGCACCAATATTATTGTTATTCGCACTCATATTTGTATTTTGTTAAGGCGGCAACACCGATCGCTGTTCTCATGGAATCTGGGTCACTGGAGCATAATATGTAGGACAATTTTGGTTTCTTTCGTAAGAAATTCTATTATTGTTTGCTAACGGCGGCGATTTCGGCACCGTAGCACATAAATTATCTTGACACGCATATATAGATTCGTTACCCGCATGCGGCGATGCCTCTGTATTTGCACATTCTATAACGTTGAAAATCATTTAAAGATTCGATAATCGGATTATCTGATGTTAGTCTCTCTGGGAACGCGGTTGTATTGGAACGGGCCGGCGACGTTGCGCTGCTTTCTTACACTCTAAAATTTGCAGCAGCTTCCGTAGCGTGACTGGGATTGGAATCGACATGAGTTGCATCGTTTCGTACCGCTCTCTCACATCGAGATGGTGACGAAGAACTCATCGGTACTCCTCCCTCACTGGCGCTTGTAAATTTTTCGCTCGTGTAGTAGCCATCGAGTCTATTTAATAGCATCGCTTTGTTGCCGTGTGAACAGAGTCCAAACTCTTGCAGCTTTTTTCGTAACATTGCACTTCGTGAAGTTAAATATGACTACCAAGAGGATTTTGTTTTTTTTTTAAACTAAATTTGAAACGATTGGGTTTTTCTTTATTCTATGAAACTATGAAATTTTTCTTCTTTATAAACGGCGAGAAAAAATAATGTGAACACGCAGGTTTCTATCGCACTTCTGAAAATTTGTCAAACACTATCTACATATATTTAATTCTAGTTTGAATAAACGTTATAATTGAACAAAAAAAGATACCTTTATAATTGAAAAAGGATATTTTTCTAATTGAAAAAGAAAAACTTGAGTCACTGTGCTATCGCCAGCAATCTCTCCCTAACTTAACGATGGCCAGGGATGTAACAAACCATTATTGGAGAGGGCATAGAGCTACCAGATGACAGGAGTAACTTCCAGTCGTCCTCGAATTACTATCTTTTTCCGGCTCGGCCCTAGCATTATCGACTCCAGTCGATTCCGTTGACCACTCAATATCTTTATATTTCGAATAATACACGAAAATTCTGTTTTCATTTGCTGAGAGCGCTCCAACAATCTTTCCTCGTGAGTCTCTATATATTCGTCAGAAGAATCGTCGTTTTCAAAGTCTTTCCTTACATAGTCTCTGTCCTCAACGTCAGTACACCGATCAATATCCGCGTCTTCGTCAACGATCTGCTGTATATGGATTTCTATCTGAGGATGTCGTCGCTGAACCAAATTACAGCAACTAAATATCAAACAAAAATAAATCTAATAACAAATTTTAAATACTGAAACTAGTTCTCACTTCATTTTATAAAATCTAGTAGTTGTCTACTTTTTCACACAAAATGAACCCACAAAAAAGGCGCGAACTACACACTTTATGTATAAAACAGCTTATTGTCATGGAATTACCTTATAGTTCACACACCTAACTTTTGATATTACCACTTATTTCAAAAAACAAAAAGCTTCTTTTTATGCTTTCTTTAAGGGCTTTTTTCCCTTTAAGAAATATGGCAAAACTAAACAAAAAAAAGGTCACTAGATGAACTTAATGTAACAAAGGATTAAAAACCTTTTTCTCTTCTAATTATTTATTTTGAATCTTCTAAAACTATATTAGAACTCAAAGTAATTTTTCATAATTGATATTCTATATACTAAACCACTTTTTTCTACATTAACTTATCCATTGCCAACCTCTCAATGCCAGTATTTTCAGGTGTTAGGGTATATGAAAAGACGTAAGCGCAATACTTCAATAGTTATGGTAAAAAACTGAAAAACTAATTGTATATTAAGGACTCTTCCTCTTCAGTTGGATTTGAGATTGAATCTCTCGCTAAAGCATGGGGATGTTTGTCTAGTTTAGCTAAGTAGCTTTTAGCAAATTTGAGGTATCTTCATTCACACTCGGGATGTGTAAATCTTTGTGGATGTTTAAGATTTTTATGTACCAAGGGGCGGTAGTAATCATTCGCAGGATTTTTTCTGTGCTCTTTAGAGTTTCTCCACATTTGACGGTGAAGGGGTACCCCAGATTTGGATACGATATATCCAAATGGATTTAATTATTAGCTTATAGTCCAGTTTGGGTTTGGACTGCCGACTTAGGACCCACCCCAGTTCATTTACTTTGAGTCTGATTTGGGTGATTGTCGCGCTTATCTGCTTCGTCTAGGTAAGTCTAGGATCGACGTACATTCCAAGGTACTTTGAGCCTTGAAGCCTGTGGGATGGGCTTGGAGTTGATCTTCACAGGAGGACAAGTACTTCTGCATAGAGTAAATGTGATGTGTACACATTTGGGCTGATTGACTTTGATTCTCCAGGTGTTAAGCCATTCTTGTATGATGTTTACATGTTCTTAAAGGAGCTTTGATGTCATTTTTGTATCCGAGTGGGAATATTGTATGGCCGTATCATCAGCAAAAGTTGGGGTGACAGTATTGTCGTTAGTTGGCATGTCAGTTGTGTATAGTGTGTAGAGCAAAGGGCCCAGTACACTACCTTGGGGTACACCAGCCTTGGTTGGGTATTCAGTGGAAATGAAACCTTTTTGCTTCACCACAAGTTGACAGTCTGAGAGATAGCTTTCCAGAACCGTATAAATATTGAATTTATGGTTTTGAGTTTGTACAGAATCCCTGCATATCACACTTTGTCAAACGCGTGAGTTATGTCGAGGAATACTGCCGAACAGTATTGTTTTTTCTCGTATGCATTTTATATGGGGCTTGCAGTACGGTGAACTTGTTCGACAGTACTGTGTTTTTGATGGAAGCCAAAGGGAAAGTCTGGTGTAACATTTTTCTTCTCAGTTTCATTTCTTACACGCTTTACTATCAATTTCTCAAAGGGCTTTGAGAAAATAGATAGTAAGCTAATGGGTATGTAAGAAGACACATTTCTAGGATCCTTACCAGGATTCTGAATCATGAGCAATTTTTCATGATTGAGGAAAATAGCCAGTTCGAATTATTGTATTAAATATATGCAGGAGATGCATTTCAGCTACTGTTGGGAGTTATTTTAACATTTGACCTGTAATCAAATCGCGTCCTGTTGATTTTTTTTTGCATTGAGAATCTTGATAACGTAAGTTATTTTTTCTTAATTGATATATCTGTAATGCTCCGGCCTGCATTAAATTGTGGCAACGGGTTGAAACCAGCAACATTAGGGATAAACACTTGCTTTAAGTGATTTGCAAATGCAGTTCCTTTTTAAGCATCCCTTCTTGCCCATTCCCAGTTGGGAAGGCGTATTGGGGACTCCACTAGTGTTGGTCTTTTTAAGTTCTATGTTGCACCCAATAGTGAATAACTTGAGGTTTCTGTATAACAGAGAGTCTCTACATATTGATGAAAATCACAGGTTTTCTTCTCTTTTAAAAGACGACGAAACTTTTTAATATAATCTGAGAGTTCCTTTTTCAGAGATGGGGATCTCTGCTTCTGCGATTCTCGTCTGAGACATCTTTTTTCGGAGAGAAGTACTTGAACATCTTGGAGGTACATTCTTTTCGAGTTGCGGCTTTAATCAGGGGTGTACCTAATTTTACTGCTTGGGACATCAGCTCCGGAAAGTTGGTAATGACTTCAGGGGCGTCTTAATATTGAGATATGAGCTTAAAAATATTCTATATTTGAGCCAGTCTGTACGGATATAGTCGAGACGACCCTCCCTGACTTTCTATTGAGACTTTTCGGAAATCAGGGTTATTATCGAGAGTGAGTGATCATAGGATAACTCGAGTAAAGATTGCATTGTGACTTTTAAAATTTTAGTATTTGCGAAATCAATAAGGTCTGGCGTCTTCCGTCTATTTGATCGCTAATATATGGGCTTGCGGTTGGACAAGACTCAAGTCCAAGTTCATTTATCACTGAAAATAATGTTGTGCCTTTGGGTGTTATTAGCCTTGAGCCCCAATGGGTGTAATCCATTAAATCTCCGGCAGCAATAAACTTAGTATCGAGAGCACAAACAAAAACATCTATATTGAATCTTGGTGGGCAATAAATGGCTCAGATTGATAAGTTTTTAATGCATCTTTCTAACCGAATACTCGTTCCTTTCCGATGTTGTGAACCAAACTCACAATTTTCACTGTAGTAGCAATTAGATTTTATTAATAATAAAATAATAAACGTGCATAGCCATAAAGCGCACGTATAATCTAATAAAAATGTAATTTTTAAGTAAACGTCGATTGCATCCTTTTAGGTGCTCTCATTTGACAATTCAACTTCAATGAACTTTCACTACTGACTGGGCAGCAGTTTCCAAAAATCAATAGTTGCATTGGTAAACAATTGCAGAAGGTACAAACCAAAGGGTAGGGCAATTAGAAATAATAATGTGGAGTATAAAGAAATAATAATAAATGTCAATATTATATAAGCAGGTATTTGTACAATAAACAAAAGATTCTAACAAACAAACTCTAGAGCTTTTAAATTCTCGCGGTTAGAACCGGAATCAGTGGACTCAGGCTGCTACCAAGCGCTCACTAAATGCTCGGTGCATCGGTACAAGGATAACATTTTATCCATATATATTTGGCAAACACAGACATATACTCCAACATAATTGGCTCAGCCGGTGGGATCCGGCCAACATGAGGTTACATGTTGAGGATACGCCCCAACATAAATTGCGCAGCCTGTATAAGGACCTACCGTCCCAGGACCATGTAAGAATCATCTCGGAGGATTAGTTGAAAATAAAGAAACCTGAAACAACAACAACAACAGCATTTTCAGCAACAATAGGAGCAGAGCAATAACATCAACGAACCAGCTTCAAACATCTGAGCGAAGGAGGGAGCAAATAAAAAATTGTAAGTATTTATTTATTGTAGCGTAGTATAAGTAGATATTTCTGCGACCCTGAATTTGCCGTAGCGCTGCTCAAAGAAGCTGCAACCTACAGGCGCGATTGCGCTGTTGCATGCAGCTTTGTATGGGCAAACATAAACCGTCAGTATGATCGGGCGTTCTATGTATGTCGTCTTAGTTGTGAAGACTTTTTTTGTAGGGCATGTCTTTGTGTGTGTCGGTAGAGACATAAATTTTTTTTAGCACTGATTCTAATTTTGAAGGCCTAATTAAACAGATTAACCTTAGGGTATTAGGCAAGAATATATCAAGAGGTGCATACAACACGGGTTGTTGCATCAAAGCTTATTTAATTCCAAAACTACGATTTGCGAATAAATGTTTAATTAATATTTTGCACGGAAAAGCAAAATAAATAACCTGCAAATTAATCTGAAAATCGAGACGTGGTAGTAGTGCTGTAATCATTCTTTGTTTTTGAAAACTTTGTTTGGTAGGGAGACGAGCTGGAGAATAATTTCGTAAAATCGATCACCTTATTCAAAATGGGTTCATCGAAAAGCATTATCAATATAAACGGAAATATTTATTTGTGTAAATAATCTGTATTCACGTTCAGTAGTTGTGCAATTAAATAAGGTTAATTTTTATACTTAAGTAATCTGAGTACTTTTGTTTTCTCTACGGCATTACGCCACAGTTGTCTTTGTATGTTGAGTAATGATTTCTTTACTAAGTAATCTAACTGAAAACTTATTATTATTATATTGCGAGTTTTAGTTTAGAAAATGAAACTTATTGCCTTCAAGTGAAAAGAGGTTAATGGAGAATAATATAAACGGATACAAGAAAACGAAATCGTTTCAAATGAAAAATAATTTTAGTGAAGTAAAAACTATGGGTTTATGATGAGATAATGGGATTTATCGCGGGCGGACTTCAGTATGTATACATTGAAGTCGATGTTGAGTATAATTTGGTAAGTTAATATTGATTAAAAAAATTTTGTAAATTTATATCTGGGGACTCAATGATTTCGGGGTAGTCATATGAGATTATTTGAAATTATGAAAGTAAGTGGAATTATCAAGGCAAGTTTAAAAATTCCAAAACTAAATTGTAACATTTATTTTTTGAAATTCACGGGTTCGGAACTACAAGCCTTTTTGGATACATTTAACCATAATAACGAGGAACTGTTACATTTTAAGGAGTGTTGTGGTGACAAGGAGTTCTTTCGTATAATACTTGATTAGATTGAATGTAGAAGAGCGAAGAGAGAAATTTTTCAAGCCTTCAAGGATACAGAAGAGTTGAAGACAAATACGGAATTTTTCGAGAATAAACCTAGAGAGCTTTCTACGCAACTCCGAGAAACCGAGGAAACAGCATCATATTTGGAGAGGGAAAATTTAGAGCTCAAGAGAATCAGGGCAGGGGCTTAGCCAGGGACAGAGTAAGATCGGCATCAACTTCTAAAATACTTACACAAACAGTACTGCCTTTGGCACCAGAAGGGCGCTGGCCGGAGTACTTGTCACCCGAAGGAACCAATCGGGTTACTAAGCCGAAAATTGTGGATGATTGATTATCATCAACCAGATTTTTGGTCTAGGTATACTGAAGACGGAGTCGTGCTTTTATCACGAGGAGGTTAGGAATTTGAGCAGAAGTCTGCTGCTCCATCCTTTGAACCGAGCCTTCTAGAACCGAAGGAAATAGAGGTTGAAGTAGCCACAGGAATTAACGACAATTGGTTAATAACACAGGATAACATAATCACAGCTTGTAAAATGGGTATACTGGAGGTTACTCCTGCGGTGGAGAAATTAGTGCCCATGTTCTCAGGGGTCGATCTGTATGATCTAAGAACTGAGGGCAGGAGCATCAAAGAAGGTTGTGAGTTAGCGCAGCATAGTATCGCAGGGGCAAACAGGGAACACTTAATAAAGTGTATTAGGCAAAGGACCACAGGTGATGGGTTTGATTTACTAGCGCAAAACTCAGTAAGCGCTCTGTCGGATTTGTATGCACTTTTAGACAGAACATATCTGAAACAGAAATCTTTTGACACGCTCATTAGAGAGATCCAGGAGAGAACACAGAAACCCGCTGAGGACCTGAGAGCTTGAGGAGGCAGGCTTAGATCTTTGGGAACGCTGCTGAGGCGGAAGTCAACAGGTAGTTTCCAGGAAACAATGCAGCATACAAGGCTCAAGTGGAACGGGCTATGATTTCTGTGTTCAAGGCAGGCCTAATAAATAGGAAGTTAGCGAATTACATACTCAATCTAACACAGAGGAGTATAGCAGGGTTAGTTGAAGGGGTCTCTTCTGCTGAAGCAGCAATCCATCAGCGAATGACAACAGGTGGAATCTGCTGGACTAACACGCCTGCAGAAGCAGATGCGGTACAAGAACGGAACACACGATATGTCGGTAGATTTTTGGGCCAATTTCCGCAACAAAGATACCCAGGATTCCCGGTCGAGATATTCCAGCCAAGAAAACCCATTTGCTCATTCTGTCGTAAGCCAGGTCATACAAGGAATGACTGCTTTACACCCAAAAACACGCCCTATTGTATGGAATGCCAAACATATGGCCTTGAATCAAATCGACTGTGCCTAGGGGGCACAGAATGGGATCAGAGTAGGAGGCAGCCTGCGACGCGGCGCCCGGATCCGTCCAGGAGAGAAGGTGGGAATAACACAACATCCAATAAACTTACGAACTTAAATAATATTGTTCTGCTGTGTTCCTCGACATTACCCACGCATTCGACAAAGTGTGGCTTACAGGACTTTTACGAAAACTAAAAAGTATACTGCCTTAAATTTATATATGATACTAGCAAGCTACCTTTCGTGTAGAAAATTTGTTATAAAAGAACAAAAGTTTCAACTCAGCGGAATACCTCATTCACGCAGGAGTTCCCCAAAGCAGTTTTGTGCCATCTGCTCTACGCGCTTTATACTTCTGATATGCCAACCAATGAAAGAACCATCACCTCAACATTTGCCGATGACACTGCAATTTTATGTTTCTACTCGGACCCAAACATTGCATCCAAGCAGCTCCAAGAATTCATGTCCCGAGATCTCACTCCCATCATGGTAAAGTACGATGATGATGGGGTCTCTTGCAATATAGTAGTTGCATCGGCCTACTTTCCGGGAGATATGAATGTCATCCCGGAAGAATTTTATAAGCTGGCGAGGTATTGTCTATCCAAAAGGATTCCACTTTTGGTAGGCTGTAACTCAAACGCACACAATACCATCTGGGGTAGCAGTGACACCAATAAACGGGGTGAGTCAGTTCTAGAATTTTTATTACCACTTATTTTATATATACTAAATAAGGGGAACACACCCACTTTTAGATATGTAATTAGGGAAGAAGTTCTTAATCTAAGAGCTAACTGATGTTGTTAACAATTGGAAAGTTTCGGATGAACCCTCTATGTCGGACCACAGTATAATTGAGTTTTATATAGAAGGCATTGTCACAAAAACGGTAGTTTTTATAAAACCTTGGTATACTAACTGGGAATTCTTCTATAGTTCAGTGCATTCACTACTCTCATCCTCAAACACCCAAGGAATATATAAAAATCCGGCGGAGCTAGAGGAGGGTGTCACTGAGCTGAATGAAATTATTTCCGAATCCTTTATTTTATCTTGTCTTCTAAGAACAAAGAAAAACAGCTGGAATGTTCCTTGGTGGAACTCTAGTCTGTCTACTAGACGTTCTAAGGTGCTTAAGCTATTGAATCTAGCTAAGCATGCGGGGGACTGGGAAGAATATAAAAAAGAGTTGACGATATATAACAGAGATCAGACAAGCCAAAAGGACTAGCTTTAGATCCTTTTGTGAAAGTGGAGAATCGAACCCTGAAATAGCACGACTCCTTTGATCTCTTGCGAAAAACAAAGTCGATTTAAAGCTGGAATTGAGATCTGAGGATGGGACGTTCACGGCGAATGAAGAGGATCGCAGTCTCCTTTTGCTGCGTGTGCACTTTCCTGGCAGCTCGATCCAGTTACCGCCATCTTTGCAGATGGATGCTCTTGCTAGAAGAACAAGCAAGATTTGCTGGAAGGTGGCCAAAGAAATCATAACTACTGAGAGGTTGAGATGGGCCAGCAGCTCTTTTCAGCCATATAAATCACCGTGTGCGGATTGTATTTTCCCAATCCTTCTCCAAAGGAGTGTTGAGGTACTGATTCCGCGCTTGGACAAGTCTTGCTTTTGGGTATAAACTGGAAGCATGGCGCACAGCTAGAATGGTATTTATCGCCAAGGTAGGCAAGAAGGATATGGCCCATCCCAAATCCTTCAGGCCTATCAGTTTGACATCCTTTGTACCAAAAGCAATGGAGAAAATAGTTAATATACTCGTACATCTCCTTGAGACCGTATTGAACAGGGAGCCTTTACATCCTTGTCAGTTTGCATATATTGCGGAAAAATCGACTGAAACCGCACTATACCATCTGACTGATTTTATTCAGGCAGCACTGGATAAAAAAGAAATAGCACTTTGTGCCTTTCTCGATATTGAGGATGCTTTTGACAACACTCCTCACGAATATGTGATTAGGGCTCTTAACAATAGAGATATAGATAATACCACTTCCAATTGGATACGAGCTTTACTCAACAGTAGACTGAATGAAGCTGAAGCTGGCGACAAAACTGTTAAAGTCAAAGTAAATGAAGGATGTCTGCAGGGTGGGGTATTATCACCCATTTTGTGGAGCATAGTAGTTGATGATCTTCTGGTAAAACTCACAAATCTAGGCATATAATGTCAAGGATAAGCGGACGATATTGTGATAATAGCTAGAGGAAAATCTGAATCCACTATTTGTGATATTATCCAGAGGGGCTTATTAGCAGCTAGTGAATGGTGCAGGGGGCCAGAATTGAAAATCAATGCCTCAAAGACCATCATTGTGCCGTTCACTAGAAAAAGATCTCTACCATATATGAAACCTATTCTTCTAAATGGTACACAAGTCGATATTAGCTCTGATACCGAAGTCCACGGTGTCATTTTCGACAAAAAGTTATTGTGGAAGGCTCACTTGACAGCAACTACCAAGAGGGCTACAGCTTCCTTAATGATATGTAGACGGCTTGCTGATAAATCTTGGGGATGTAACCCAAAAATCGTTCGCTGGATGTATACCATGATGGTGAAACCAATCATCACGTATTGTTCTGTAGCCTGGTCAAATAGAGTTAGAGTTAAGACAGCGAAATCTGCATTAAATAAAGTACAACGCCTTGCCTGCCTTGTTATCACTGGAGCTATGCGCACCTATCCAACGATTGCATATGGTATTCTAAAATCTCACAAGGATTTTATGCCAAGAAAATTCAATTTTGCACACAAATACAGTACAATAATGAGCTGCAAAAAAGAATGGAAAGGTCAAACTGAGACGTATAAAATTAGAGAAAATTCCCTCTTATGACAATGACAGGGGCAGGAGTATTTGGGCCTAGAACCAACTACTGGGCACAAATGGGTTCTATCCCAAGCATTTTTCAAGCAGAAATTCACGCTATTGAAAGATGTGCCCAGATCAACATTGACAGGAAATATCGGGGCAAAAACATCGTGATACGTGATCTTAGAGTCAAGCAACAATCAAGAGTCTGAGTTCACCCTTATTGAGTTCTAAACTTGTGTGGGACTGTATTGGGAAGCTAAACTCCCTATGCAGTATGAACAAGTTATCTCTAATGTGAGTACCAGGCCACATAGGAGTAGAGGGAAATGAGAAAGCTGATAGCTTAGCTAGGAAGACTGCGGCCTCTTCTTTCAACGGCCATGAACCCTTCTGTGGACTATCATCCAATACCATTGGAGGTCTGCTGAAGAAGTATAAAGATGCAAAAAGAAGTCAAACCTGGAAAACTCTTCCGCGATTAAGACAATCCAAAGGTCTTCTGGGAGATTTTAATCCCAAAAGAGCTAAGGACTTAATAAATATGCCTCGGAGTAAATTAAGAATCATCACAGGCATTTTAAGCGGACATTGTAGACTCAACTACCATTTGAACAAGTTGGGTATATCTTCAGATGCCATCTATCGATTCTGTGAAGAAAGTGACGAAACCCCACTGCACCTGATCACAGACTGCGGACTGCATTGGCACATAATAGACTCAGGTATATTGGAGAATATATCTTAGATATGAGCAAGATCCCTCATCTTGATTCCTCCAAAATATATGAATTCTTGTCGAAAATTAACCTGACAGAAGATTTATAGATGAGACTTTCCTCATCTTTCAAATAAATAGGGGCATCACAATAGATCTTTCAGGTCGCATTGTATAACACCCTTAAATATATCTATCTATATCTATCTATATCTATCTATCATCAGCAAAAGTTCGGGTGACAGTATTGTCGTTAGTTGGCATGTCAGCAGTTTGTAGTGTGTAGAGCAAAGGGCCCAGTGCACTGCCTTGGGGTACACCAGCCTTGATTGAGTATTCAGTGGAAAAGAAACCTGTTTGTTTCACCACAAATTGAGGGTCTGAGATGTGAACAATGTTCAATAAGTTCAGTGAACGAGAATGAGCGGATGTTTCAGCTGAACGACCAAGTCCAACTCTGTAAATAACGTCGGTTTTCATACCCTTAGCAAAGCCATCTATTACGCGACCAGAATATTCCAACAGATTAGTGACAGTTGATTTTTCAGGCAGGAAACCATGTTGTTGGAAGCTCATAAAAGTATGAGCATAAAACGAAATTTGGGATGTTACAGTTGCCAGCAACAACTTAAGAAGAATACTAAGTTTCGCAATCTCGCATTAATTGGATATTGAAGGTTTGCTGTCCGATTTATGCAACCGTAATATATATGACTTTTTCCACAAATCGGGAAAATGAACTAAATAATCGGAACGATAAGCTCAAGACAACACTGCTTAATAATATAAGAAGGGGTTCAGTAGGGACCTGAAGTAAAAAATGATTTCAGCTGAGACAAATGCGAGCACAATGTCCTCATCAATAATAGGTTGATTCAGTATGGTGGGTTGGAAACAAGAAGGATAATCACCCACCTTATATTCTCCAGTAGATTGGCTGGGCTTCAAATAATCAGCTTAAAGATTACAGATACCCAAATCATAGCTGGATACTTTGTTATTATACTTTATAGAAACATGAGCGAACTAACCTTACTTTTTAATTTATAAAGTTCCAGAATAATTTAGGGTAAATTTCAAGGTTTTTTTAATTTTAGTCAAATAGGTATCATAAGCGGATTTGCAAAGATTTTGGTACTTATATCTAATGGATATATAGGACATAAAATCGGCTACCTGAGCTAAAAATTTGTATCTACAATAATATTTAGCTTTTAAGTTACGCAGCCTGTGAAGGCTATCAGTAAACCAAATTGGGGAGCAAGAATCTGCACCCAAACGTTCAGGAATACATTACGCGAATGCATCCAACAATATCAGGTTAAACTAAACTGTTAATTTTGCATGGGGACTTAGGAGAGGATATCTTCAAGAGAAATCAAATCAGCCCCCTTACGAGTATACTCAAAAGATTCGACAGGTAAATTATCTACATAACTTGGCCTGAACAAAGGCAATCCAACAGACACTTCTAACGTTGGATGATGAGGGTGTTCAGGAAACACCAAGTGATTAACAGAGAAAATAGAAGTAAATTCCATTTCTTATACAAAGATCAGATCACGAAGTCTACCCATCTAAATATATATTGAATTTATTTGCGATAGGCCTAATCTGAAAATAGAGTTGACAAACTCAGTATTATTTGAAACCGGAAAGAGTCTAATGGGGTCATCACTTGAAGATTCCCAACACAGTGTTTGGCAATGTAAAATCATCAAAAATTAATATTTTCTCATTTGGCTTTATTTTCTTAGCCAATAAGGAGATAACATCTAAATGAAGCTTGTGTATTTCCGGAGAACATCGCGGTGGGATATACGAATAAGACATATAAATATATACGTTTGCCACTCTGATTTAAACGTGAAATATTTCAATACTAACAGCTTCCAAGACTACTATTCTTCAGAGAACATGGCCGTACTTACTGGAACTAAAACCCCCGTCCTAGAGTAGACATTGAAGAAACTGAGGCCATGTCTTTCATGTCATGAAATTAGGAGCAAAAACTTCAGACGACATGGGTGAAGCAATGTTTCTGAAAATGCAATTATTTCAAGTACGAAAAGCAGAACTGGCTAAGAAAACATTTGTAAGCTTTGTATTTAAACCCCGCAAGTTTTGGTATAACAATAACAGATCAGTAACTGTATTTAAATTTTGAAGATTCTTTTGCATTAAGAGCTTCCAACTTGGGATACGATTGTTACTCATATTCACGCACCACTGGATTTAGAGACCAGATTTTTGTGTCAACATCAGTATCAAAATAATATTGATTTACTTGGTTAACAGCATCAGTGCTGTTTTAGTTCGATTCAGCCTTGCCACGCCATTACTGAAACGTTGCAAAAATTCAACAAATTTGATTTCCTCTGGTCTGGCTCTCATATTTGGGGTGAGAGTCACAATATGGAATGAAGCAAACTCGTTCCCAACAATACCACAATTTTCAATTAAGGTGGAACGTGTATCATGGGGGACAACTAGCAATATTTGCCGAAATTCTCCACAAAAGAAAATTGTTTTCCCAAACAGTTTATTTTTATTTTGATGAAACAGTTTATTTTTATGTTGATCCTCTCTACACAAATCTCGCAAAAACTTATCTATGGCTTTCAAAATTAAAACAGGGTACATAAAAATTGCATCGATAATAATTAATAATGATGACATTATATACCCGACATAATCACTCTTTTCGAAAATGGTATTGGTAACTTAAAAGCATTGTGTAGCTTTTTGACAGATTTCTCTGTTGCTTGGACTATGAAGTGTAGGTACATTGTGATGAGATATGTTGACATTCTGGCAAAAGCTTATCTTTAGAATATGATCTCCGTTGTCAGATAAAGTTGCTTTAGGATTAAACAAACTTTGAAGTTCGAGAAGCATTTGTCTTATGTCTATTATTGATAAACATTTAAGAGGCGTCACCACAGCAAATTTTGAGAACACTGATGATAGTCGTCAAATAAAGCTTATCTGCTGTCGAAATTTTGCATAAATATTTAGATATGAAAACGCTATCCGCATATTGACAACAAACCCAATCATTCACCGACTTCAAATTAGTTTTTGGGCTGTTTCGGAACAGTGGACAAAATCTGGATTCATCACAACAACAACATATAAAATAGCTGTCTATTGTAGAGTACGGATGTGATTTTGTTTGCTCCGCAGTTGGTGGTGAATTAATAAAATATTTAATGGTTTAAATTTTAAACCAAGCGAAAGAGGCGCATAAAACTGATAGTTTCAGTATAATAAAAAAAAGAAAACACAGAAAACATAACTTTTAAATTAAATGTAAAATAGTATAAGCTTGTACTAAAGAAGCGGAAACATAGCAGTCAGTGGATGAGCGTATTGCACTCTCCCACACATCCAGCGAGCTGTCCTACACAGCGAATGCGCTCTCAAAGTGTGTCTGCGCTAGCACTAAATTCTGACTTGACATCAATCTTACCTCAGACGCTTCCTGAGCAGCATCGCGTGATCGTACATGTGAGTGAATCCAATGCTTCCTTCTCTTCCCAAAGTAAAGCCGGACAACGTCAACTTTGCTCTGCCAAAAAATGTTCCAAAATTATTTTTAAAAAATTTGCGGTTCTCTCGTACATACTAACACACAGGAAGGCTTAAAAATGCCCCCAGTGATTGTAAACTCAGCTCAGCGCTCGTGGAAATATCAAAGCGCCTCACCGTACGGAGCAAGAAAATATGCGCAGATAGACTGGCAATATATTAAAAAAAGAAGAGTGTAACAAAGGAAATTAAATCATCTCCTCAGCGCACTCCAGTCTCGTGTGAAGAAATTACGGCTAGGGCGACATTAGAGACAGGCATAGATCGCTACATACATGTAAAGCGAAAATTAACTCCTCAAACTAAAGTGGGCAAACAGGCAGCAAAAATCCATAAGCCAAATAATAGTAATAATAGCAATCTCTCTAACCAAAATCGTTTTGCTATTTTATCGACAATGGTAGTCCAAAATCACACAACTTCCAAATCGTACAAGCCACCACGCATTTATCTACGTGAACGCAGCTCCAACGCATTAGGGCAAAGTTTGAGCCAGTTAATTGGTAACAAAAAATTCCATATAATTCCTTTAATGAAAATTAACATAGGGAGAACAAAAGTGCAAGTTTACACAGAATGCAACTACCGTATTATAATATCGCACTTCGATAAAAATAAAAGAGCTATTTTACGTACCAACAAAAAAGAAGTAAGGCCAAAGGAATCAAAATCTGACATAGATCCGGACGAAATCAAAGAGGCTCTTGACGATGCTAGTTTTAAAGCGAAGTCCGTTTACAACATAAAATATAAGAATAAAATACCACAACCACTATTTCGAGTCGAGCTTGAACCTGACACGCGAAAATTGAAAAGTAATGAAATTCACCCTATTTACGATATGCGGTATTTATTGCATCGACGTATCACTGTAAAAGATCCACACAAGAGACGAGGTCCGGTGCAATGCATGAATTGTCAAGAGGATGGCTATACAAAAACGTATTGCACGCTATGTTCAGTATATGTCGCCTGCGGGGATTTTCACCATTTGTCACAATGCTCGTCAGACAAATCTAATGCTGAAGCCAAAAAATTCAACAACTCTAAAGGCAATCACACTGCCAACTACCGCAGATGTCCAGTGTATATAGACCTTAAAAAAAGCCCTTCCAATGTCAACAAATCCAACTCAATCCTCCTTCTGAGTCAAAATCAGGTACCACTAACCTGCGGCAGTCTGAGTTCTTAAATAGTCTGTCTGCTCTGTCATACACAAACGTAGTAAAGACTAACATTAACCCCAATGCAGCCAATAGTATTAGCTCTTAAAGTCTAGAAGCTATGCTATAAGCCTACCTTGATATTAACACAGTTCATGATCACAATGCAAAATATGGTTCAAAAGGTCATAAAAACGCAAAACCAAATGATGCAAATGTTCATTTCCAAAAAATTAACTTCGTTTCTATTTGTCACTGGAATGCCAATGGTATCCGCCAGCACAAATTGGAATTAGAAAAATTTTTGTCTTCCAATAAAATTGATGTAAATGTCTTCAAAATGCATCTTACAAACAAATTGAACTTCTCCATCTCAGGTTATAAGCTGCATATGACGAATCATCCTGATGGGAAGGCCCATTGTGGAACTGGTATATTAATAAAAAATCAAATAAAACACTATGCTTTTCATGATACGGAAAAGACTAACTACAAGCTAATAATATAGGAATTGAATTTTTTGAGGAAAACATTATCCTAAGTGCGGTTTACTGTCCCCTAGATTTCCAGTCACTGACCTGCAGTTTAATGAATTTTTTTAAACGCTTGAGAAGAAATTTGTAACTGCTGGAGATTTTAATGCCAGCATACACTCTTATTATTATTATTCTGTAGACTTTTGAATCGTCGCAGGAAACTTGATTTCGTGTCCTCTGGCCATCCAACATATTGACAGATTCTGGGAAAATACCAGATCTTTTTAACTTTGGGATAATAAAAGGTATTAAAAAAAAATTATTTTTAGCGGAGCCATGCCTGCCGTGACTTATCTTCTGATCATTCACCGGTAATAATTCAATTATTTAGAAAAGCTATAGTGTACGAATCTGATCACTTAACCTCTTTAATAACTAACTGGCGCAAGTATCTAAAATATGTAAGCATCATCTCAATATCCCACCATGATTAAAATGCGAAGTCGAAATCGAAGTAACCCTTCAATATATAAATTTCCTCTAAATTCTCCTCCTAAATTACTATTACCATCGCATGGTGCCCGGAAAACTACAATGGACATTGAAAACCTAGTCAATGAAAAAATGTGGTTCAGAGCCCAGAAGCTTTACATGCAGAACTGGAAAAACACTTAAAAACTTACACGAGAAAATTATGCCCCACAGAAAATTTAAATTATTCCTTGTGGCAAGGTAATAAAAACATAAAAGTTTTAAAGGAATCAGAGCCACCACTTAGATTGAGCAGGGCGAGTAGCGACAAAGATAAAGCCTTAGCGCTTGCTTATCATCTGGAAAAATTGTTTCAACCTAATCCTGGGACCAATGATTTCGTAATTCCACCTCCAAAAAACATTTAAACCAATTAAAGTTAAGGCATAGGAAGTAAAGTACACTGTGCAATATCATTTCAACTTGAAAAAATTTCCAAAATGGTAGCTGATTTACCAGACATAGCTTTCAAAATTCTAACACACCTGTTTAATGCTATATTTCGAATTGGCTATTTCCCTTCAGCTTGGAAGATATCACAGGGAATCATGATATCGAAGCCCACAAAAGATAAAACACAACCGGCGTCATACAGACACATTAGTCTACTGCCGATGCTGTCAAAACTTTTTGTAAGACTGCTGCTGCTAAAAATATTACCACATGTCGAAGAAAGTGGTGTTGGCGCTACCTCGAAAATCCGCATGATTTATTTAAGATTTGGCAACTCTAAAAATTTGTAATCGATAACTTTGTAATTTTCAAGTAGCGTCCCTTGGCTTTCGCCATTTTTCACATAAATCCATAAGAGCAAGTTGGCTTAAACGCATTGCCATTGTAGGGCTTTATTTAATTAATTGGAAAAGAGATTCTAGCGGTTTCCATACCAAAAAGTAGGTTATAATTTAATAATATTTTTTGCATAAATTCTTATATTATTGTTTATAAATAGGAATTTTAATATAAACCCAGCCTGTGAAATAAATCAAGTCTTTTGTGAAGCTTGCTGCGTTTTATTCAAAATCCCTGTGGAATCCATTAGCTCCGGCCACCTGCCTTCTCAACAAGTGGTATAATTCCAAATCATCAATTTGGATTTCCCCAAAACACAGTACAATAGAGCAGGTAAATCGCATCACCAGCGAAATAAGAAACTCTTTCGAAGATAAAAAGTACTGCTCTGCAATTTTTCTTGATATTGCTCAGGGGTTTGATAGGAACGTGCACCAGATACTAAAATTGCATTTGTACAATCGCAAGTATAGAGTGACTATAACATTAAAGCCACAGGGAAGTGTACTCGGGCCGATTCTATACCTAGTGTTTACTTCGGATTTACTAACATACAGTCGCCTTATGCCGTCAACATTTGCTGACGATACTGCCATCCTGAGCCGCCATAAAAATTCGAGAATTGCATCGAAAGATCTTAGTGAGCAATTTAAACTAATTGACTGGCAATTGGCGCATTCGGGTAAACAAAAACAAAATCTCCCACATCACATTTACTCTTCGTAAGAACAATTACCATAAGGTCACATTAAATGGCGTATCTATTCCACAAGCTTGGGGTGTATCTCGATCGTAGACTGACTAAGCACAAGCACATCGAAGCAAAAAGTACGCAAGTGACATTGAAATCACACGGAATAAATTGGTTACTAAATAAAAAATCAGGACTGCGCCTAGAACACAAAGTTCTATTGTATAATGGAATCATAAAGCCAATATCGACGTATGGAGCCCAGCTGTGGGGAAATGATAGCTCATCTAACATTGAATTCATCCAGCGAGCACAATCGAAAATTCTTCGAAGCTCCCCCTGGTACATTAAAAACGATAAAAAGCGATGTAAATATACCACTGGTGAAAACTGAGCTAAAATAAATTAAGTGTAAATACAAATTCAAACTCCGACATAATTCCAATTATTTGGCAAGTCACTTACTTCAAACTAAAATACACACACGGTTATATAGGCAAGACTTAAATCATTTAATTGAATTGTTCTCACTAGTTTAAACGGTTATAATTAAATATTTAAATATTACTTTAGATACTCAAGAACTCCAATACAATGGTTGCGGGTTAATATTGCTATTAGTTTTAAGATTTGAATAGTTATTGTTAGTATTATTATAATAGAATTAAATAAATAAACTAACTATAAAAAAAAATTATATATATGGGATATACATTGTTATATTCATTTTACAACTCTATCCATTAAGTAATAAAAACAAGTTTTTTCTAGGGCTGCGGCGATTTCGTCTTTGCATTTTAGACATGGTGTATGAGGAAGAAATAAATATGTATAATTATTGTTACTTTATGCTCCTAACAATTTTCGTTTGTTATCTAATTCATAAAAGAAGTGCGTAAAAAACTTGAAGAGTTAGGATTTAAATACACGTCCATGTTGGGAACAAAAGGACGTTGCATCGTTGAAAGCAGAACGGGCGACGCATTCATGCAAGGAAGCAGCTAGTACTTTTGGTAGACTCAGGGGCGATTACCGGCCTCGGAAAATCTAGTGTTTTACGGGAAGGGCAGGGTATTAATCAGACGGACGTAAGAACGCTTATCGTTTTATGATAATAATAAGAATATAATCCTCACTCTTTCATTAAAATCATGGCAGGAAGGAACCGTGAATAGGGTTAAGAATTGTAGTATGGAGGTAGTAAACGCAAGGTCAACCAGACTAGTTACCTTACATGGAAACACGAAACTTAGGACTGTGTATATATGTGAGAGACCATAACGCACGTTGACACGGGTAAGGTGTATGCTTGCATACTCAACGCATCTGAAAAAGTTACGATAATTTTAAGCAACGGAATTATGGATCGGTTAATCAGATTAAGCATGTAGATATACGAAAAAGAATGGAGAGAGTACTAGAATCAGTGAAGTTAGACCCAAGTGTAAATTCAGAAGAGCAGGCATCAATAGAAGCCATTTGTACGTCATTCCATAACATATTTTTGCTGGAAGGAGACCAGCTAACGTATACACCGGAAGTAGAGCATGAAATACCTACTAGAGTGGATCAACCACCAATTAGCCACAAACAGTACAGATTGCCACAAGCTCTCAAAGATGAGGTAAACAGGCAAGTGGAAGGAATGTTAACAGATAACATAATTTCACCGAGAATATCTCTTTGGAACTCACCTCTGGGTCAGAAGAAGTGGAGAATGGTCGTCGATTTTAGGAAATTGAACGACGCCATTATAAAGTAGGTGTTCCCGATACCAAGGATAGAAGAAATCCTGGACCAATTAGGACACAGTAGATATTTTTCTACACTTTATTTAGTGAGTGGCTACCACCAAGTTCTGGTGGATACCCAAGATAAGCAAAAGTCCGCGTTTAGCATCGGTTTTGGGTATAATGAGTTGAATAGAATTCCATTTGTATTAACAGGAGCACCGGCTACCTTCCAACGGCTAATGAACCATGTGCTAACAGGATTACAAAGGTTAGATTGTTTTGTGTATCTCGATGATATTGTAATTTATGGGAAGAACTTGCAGCAGCTATCACAACGCTTGTGCAAGATGCTCCAGAGATTGCTAGAACACAATTTGAAATTGAAGAAGAAGTGTTAATTTTTGCGATGAGAGGTGTTAATTTTTGCGATGAGAGGTGGCTTTTCTAGACCATCGTTGTTCAGAGGCAGGCGCATAATGTGGAATGCGTAAAGCATTTGGCCTTTCCAAGAAATAGAAAGGAAGTGCAAGCATTCCTAGGACTAGTGAACTATTACAGAAAGTTCGTAGAAGGACTAGCCGGAATTGCGTTGCCAAATAATAAGTTGCTACGAAAAGAAGCAAAGTTCGACTGGACAGAGAGCTGTCAGCAAACATTCGAGAGGCTAAAAGAGATTATTAGCTCGCCACCAATTTTGGCGTACCCGACATTGGACAGACTTTTTTGTTGACCACCGATGCTAGTAATGAAGCATTGGGGGCAGTGTTGTAACAAGTGGAAGTCGGGAATGACCGACCTGCATTCGCAAGCAGGGCGCCTAGCGATACGGAAAAGAGATACTCCAAAATAAAGAAGGATATCTGCTAGATCGCCCATTTAAAATATATACCGATCACCAGCCGTTGAGAGGCATAGCCAATTTTAAAGACCAAACGTCTAGGATAGCCAGCTTCAGACACAAATTGTCTGAGTATGATTTTGAAATCATATACAAACATGGGAATTAGAATTTAAATGCATATGCACTTAGCAGAGTGCCATAAAAGCAAAAGATATCGGTAGTTCAAACTAGAGCTAATTGAAAAGGCCGACAGGGAGAAGACAAATGTTAAACGGTCAGTAGTTGACACCGAAGCAGCAGAAGTAAAATAAACGAATGACGAAATATACAAGCATCTAGCCAATAGTGTGGAATGGCAGGTGAATGAAAGCCATATCAAGGCAGTACTGAAGGGTTTCCATGATTCACGTCTAGGTGGACAACAGGGATCTTTGAAAACCTACGAGAGAATCAGACGGGTATACGCCTGGAAAGGTATGCTCAGAGTCAAAAAAAATATGTAAATATTTGCCCAAAATGACAGGCCAACAAGAGTTCAAGGCTAACAAAAATGCCAATTTTGTTAACTGACACACCGAAGCAACCATTTGATAAAGTTCACATGGATATTGTAGGTATTTTACCTGAGATAGTTTCGGGAAATAAGTACATCTTGACGTTCCACGATGATTTCTCAAACTATATGGCATGCGTAGCAATATCTGATGCAGAGGCGAGTACGGTAGCTACATCATTTTTTGACGAAATTATAGCACGACATACCAAAGGTTTTGATAACCGACAATGGTTCAAATTTTGTATCGAAATTATTCTTAGAAACTTGTAAAATCATGGAAATCAAGAAATTGCACATAACACCATATCATCCACAGGCGAATGGCTCATAGGAGCATACTCATGGAAGCAAACTCCGTTCAGAACACTCTACGGGTTTTGATTTCAAGATTTCAAATTTGAAACGTAAATGTGCGCCAGTATATAATGCTGATGACCCAAATATAGTGCGAAAATATCAGCTACAGTGAGGTCAGGAGTTGGTTAGAGAAAACCAAGATCGTGCTAAATGGGTAGCCATGGAAGCCTACAACAAGGTTCTAATCCCAGTAGTCTTTCATGTGGGTGATCAAGTACTAATGAGGAATCAGGCTAGGAGAAAAAATGTCACACTTGTTTGGATAGGTCTATTTTTGGTAGCAGAGATTCGCAGCCCAGTTCCCACGATAATAACGATGAAAGGAAAACCCAAAAAGCTCCACAATAATTTAAAGACATGTGTTGACAGTGCTTTACAAGTGTAAACACAAGAAAAACAACGAAAACAAACTGATATCTTATACATATATCAAATACCACAGTTCCGACTTTCAAAGTTAATATCAGCAGAAGTGCCCCAAGTAAACTAGGGCGATTAAAAATGACGTAATATGAATATGCTCATTAGGCACTATAGCCGATTGAAGCGCAGTAGCGAAAATAAGAGATATATTTTTTAAATATTAAATACTAAAAAAAGGGTTAATTGAAAATAATTCGACAATAAATCACAAGACAGTAAGAAATATAAAACTAAACGTAAAGTATATACACACGGCAGTTTATGCATGGAAGTATGATGCGTAAGCGTTAACGCCGGGCACAAGCTTGACGGCGCAAGTAACGGAACCGCTAGTGGAGATAAGTATATATATATATATATATATATATATATATATATATATATATATATATATATATATATATATATATATATATATATATATATATATATATATATATATATATATATATATATATATATATATATATATATATATATATATATATATATATATATATATATATATATATATATATATATATATATATATATATATATATATATATATATATATATATATATATATATATATATATATATATATATATATATATATATATATATATATATATATATATATATATATATATATATATATATATATATATATATATATATATATATATATATATATATATATATATATATATATATATATATATATATATATATATATATATATATATATATATATATATATATATATATATATATATATATATATATATATATATATATATATATATATATATATATATATATATATATATATATATATATATATATATATATATATATATATATATATATATATATATATATATATATATATATATATATATTGTAATGATTAGACGTTGTTTTTAAATCCATGGTTTAAAATGTAACTTTATTTACCGAACATTAATCATTAACAGTTGACTATCTACTGTCTTACAATTACAATGTTGGACTTATATTTATACTTAAAATAGTTGAGTCGTCGATGACATCACTGTTCGATGACTCAAGAGGTATCGATGGATAAGGGTCAGTTATTTGAGACGTATGTGTGCTGGCTCACATTTCACGGTCGTTGACCGTCGCCTTGAATGTTGGTGTCTCATATCGGCACCACTTTGGAATGTTGCACACTTTGCAATTGTTAATTGATTTTAGGTCATTAGATTCATATGTCTGTTAGTTCAATGACCGTTATCCATGACACCTCCCCTTTTTGGGAAAAGAAAAAAAACTTTCTTTTTTTTTCTTTTATTTGTATATATATATTTATATGTATATGTATATATTATTTTTAACTTATAACAATTACATGATTGGATAAATTATATTTTGAAGTAAGGGTTGTAATATATAAAGTTATTGGCATCGTGTGGGATGCTGGAATATAGAGCTATCGGCCGATAGTTATTTTGTAAAAAAAAAATAAATTATATATAGGTATATTTATTTATATTTTAATATCTATTATTTCTTATGCTAGTTTTAGTCTATTTTTGTGCACAATAATTGATTTAGATTTTGTGTCAATTTTGCAATTTCCAAAATGGTCAGTCTCAATCACCTTGTATGGACCTTTAAAAATACTATCTAATTTGTGATTGGTTTCATCTTTTAGGTATACCATATCGTTTGGCCGAATATTTTGTGGATTTACACTCTTGTCATAAATGAGTTTTGTCTTTATTTTAGCCTTTTCTAGCATTTCTGATGCTCTCTTCTGAGCTACTTGCAATTTGAATTGGAGTTCGTTTTTGTAGTCGTCAAAGTTGTATACCGGATTTATTTTTCCATTTAGTATAAAGTCGTATGGAACTGGCGCTTTTCCGAATACTAATTCGAAAGGTGTGTAACCATGAGTTGTTGATGGTGTCGTGTTGGTACAATACGTGAAATATTTGAGCCAATGGTCCCAGTCTAATTTGTTAGTTGAAATGTATGATCTTATGTACTCGTTAAATGTTTTATGGGATCGTTCTACTGTACCTAAAGTTTGATGGTGATAAGGGGTGGATGTTTTTCTTTCTATTTGTAAAAGCTTGCATATTTGGTCAAATATTTGGTTTTTATATTCGGTACCCATGTCTGTTAATATTTGTTTTATGGGTCCGTAAATTAAAATAAGGTTCTCTACTATTGCTTTTGCAACTATATTAGCGGACTTAGCTGGGATGGGTACTGTAATGAGAAATTTAGTTAAATCACATATTATTGTGAGCGCGTATTCGTTGGAATTAAATGACTTTGGTAATGGGCCTACAGTGTCTATTTGTACACATTCAAAAGCTCTTGCTGGTGTTGGTGTTTTTATTAAAGGTTCTAGGTGATTAGTACTGGCTTTGTTTTGTTTACATTTTTGGCAGTTTTTGACATAAGACTTCACGTCTGAAGCCATGTTTTTCCAAACATAATGTCGTTGTAGTTTTGATAAGAATCGGGTGACTCCTGGGTGGCCTCCAAAAACAGGGTCATCATGATATTTTTGTAGTATTTCAAGTTTTTGCGTGGGTGAAGTGATTTCAATAAGCTTTGGTGTTATAGCTATTGTTATTTCTTTCAATTGTTCATTGCCTTTCTTTTTAAATTCCTTTATGTCGACATATTCAAATAAATTATCATTGATTGCAATCCTTATACTCTTAAAGTTTGTTTTGCCAACTATATTTTCAAGTTTGGGAAATAATTGCGCTAGTTCAATTTTCCCATAAGCAATAAAATCTTTAGAGTTTAATTTAAATATTTTCTTTTTTCCATGGAACAAAACTAAATGTGAGGAATTTTCTAATGTTTTATTGTGCACATTTGTGGTTAATTTTAGGCATGGTAATTTTTTCACTTCTTGTAACGTAATCGTGTTATATACTTGTTGTTTTAAGGTTTCTTTGGCTTCAATAATGTTCTTATTAGTTTCGAAATGAGTATGTTTTGATTTTGATCTAGTAATCATCTGTATGATAGCAAAGTTTTCTTCCCTAAGCTGCTTGATTTGCCCAAAATCAATGCGCGATAAAGCATCTGCACCGCAGTTATCTTTTCCTTTAATGTATTCAATTTCGAAATCAAATTCTTCCAAATCTAGCCTCATTCTTGTTAACTTTGAGGAAGGGTTCTTCATAGCAAATAGGTATGTAAGTGGTTTATGATCACTTTTTATTAAAAATTTTGTTCCATAAATGTATGGTTTGAAGAAATTTATTGCCCAGTGTATAGCGGTAAGTTCTTGTTCTATGACCGATTTATTACTCTCTCCTTTAGTAAAGGTTCGAGAGGCGAACGCTATTGGCAATTGTTTACCATTGTGGTTCTGACTTAGAACTGCGCCACATGCAATTTTGCTTGCATCTGTAGTAATGCAAAAAGGTTTTTTGAAATCAGGGTATTGCAATATTTTTGGGGATAGCAGACAACTTTTAAAATATTGAAATGCCTTTTCGCATTCAGGTGTCCATTCGAACTGGGATTTTTTCCTTGTTAATTTTGTTATATGTACTGCATGATTTGCGAAATTTGGTATGATCTTCTATAATAGTTTACAAATGCTACGAACCGCTTACATTCATCGGCGTTCGTTGGTTTTGAGTATGACAAAATCTTGTCGTATTTAGATTCATCTGGAAGAATGCCTTGGTCTGTGCATTTATGTCCTAGGAAGGTGACTTGTGAGTCGTAGAATTTACACTTGTCCGGATGCAACTTAATATTTGTTTTCCTGCAGATCTCGAAAACTGATTTTAAATTTGCTAACATATGTTTTTCGGAGCATCCAATGACTATGAGGTCGTCCATATATATAAAAGTTTTCCCGGTCCTAGTCCAGAAAATGCAATATTCATCATCCTTTGAAAGGAGTTTGGGGCTATTTTTAATCCAAAAGGTAATCTTATGAATCTAAAGGATCCTTGTTCGGTTGAGAATGATGTAACGTTTCTTGAATTTTCCTCAAGCTCTATTTGATGAAAACCTGAAATCAAATCCAAACACGAAAAATACTTCGCACGACCTAACTGGTCAAGGATATCGTCAATTCTAGGCAATAGGTACTTGTCTGATGCTAATTTTTTATTGACTTGTCTATAGTCTATTACAAGTCTCCATTTTTTCTCCGAGGAATTTGGTAAGGATTTCTTCGGGACTAAAAGTATAGGGCTATTATACTCTGAGACTGACGGTTCAATGATATCATCTCTAAGCAGTTTTTCTATTTGTTTATTTATTTCGGCTTTATGAGTATGAGGAGTCCTATAGTTTTTTATGTAAACCGGATTATTTTCGTTTAAGTGTAATTTCTGTTTATAAAAATTGTTGTATGTACACGCATCGCTTTCTAAAGCAAATACGTCTGTGTAGTTTGAAACGAGTTGAACTAGTTTTTCTCTATGAAGTATTGGGCAGTTGTTTGCTAATTTATTCAAAATTTTGGTTTGTCGTTCTTGATTGTTATTTTGTTTATCTATTTTAACAATGTAATAGTCATCAAGGTTTTCTGTTCTTATTGTGTTTTGCTGCAAAAAAAGGTTGTTATCCGTTGTATTAATAATTCGAACATATGGGTTTTTTGTATTAACGATTGTATTTGCTATGAAAACACCATCTTCAAGTTCCTGATTGGGTATTAAGAGGTCATTTTCCGTACTTGTTATGTCGATTTTTCTAATGACCTCCGCTCTTGCTGGGAGTGAGAGTATTTTCCCCTGATGTGAATCCAATATTTCGATTTCTAGTTCAATATTTAAACAGTTTGGCCTAATAATGAGCCAACTTGGACCAGAATTTTGATAGTCTAATACACAATTATAATTTTTTATGAAATCATAGCCTATTATACCATCACAAGGTAGCGGGAAAGAATCATCCACTATGTGGAAATTATGAGATATTGTTAAATTATTTATGCTTGTGTGACACCGAGTGTTTTTATTGTACCACTGCCTATACCTCTGAGGTTGAATATTTGATTTATATTTATTGTAGCATTGTCTACATGGTTTGTTTTGAAGAGACTTATATCTGATCCTGTATCTAAAAGAAATGTAGAGGTGGACTGACTTAAGGATGATTTTATTCTGATGTAATTGTTTAAACAGAGGTTTACATTTAAAATTCTGTGCTCATTTAATTCGATACATTCCCCAGTTGGGCGGACTGGGGGACATCCCCGTTTTCCGACGCCTCTGTATACCGAACGTTTCCATTATTATGTCTGCGTCCTCTATAATTATTGTTGTGTCCATAATTTCTATTTCTATTATTGTTGTCTCTGTTATCAGAGTGAGAGTCGTTACGCCGTGTATTATAATTCCGGTTCGCAGAGCTTCTTTGTCCACGATATGATCTGTTTCCACGACCCCTATATCTTACGTTGGAATTTCGATATTTGTTGATGTAATTTACTTGTAAAGTTCCTGAACTTTCCGAACTTAACTCAAGAAATTTTGTAATAGCGTCTCCTACTGTTGGGAACTGACCTGCCCTCATTAGCAATTTTACCTCTTCAGATTTCGCATTTGTTTTTATTGTTTTCACTGCATGTTGAGTGTAGTAGCTTTTTGCTAGTGCAGTCGTCAAACCGTCCGCAATAAATGATTGCTCCAATTGCAATGATAAAGTTTCAATTTCTTTGGCAAAATCACTGTCGCTTTTATTATGCTGCTTTACGGTATTAAGTCTGGTTTGCAAGTAATTTGCTTTTGATTGCTTGAATAGTATTCTCGTTTGTTATCAATGTACTTGCTGAGTGAGTTAATTTCGTTTTTATTAATGAAATTGCTCTGTTTTCATGGGTTTCTTTTATGGTTTCCAATAAATCAATGGCGTTTATGAATTTATTTAAATTTTCAATTTTGCCATGAAACTCTGGAAGCAATTTCGTTGCAGTGTTAATGAACTCGATAGGTGTCATATTGCTGAGATTGTTTATTTCGTTTTGTTCTTTTAATGTGTCTTCTAATGAGTCAGTATCTGTGTCAGAGCTTTCGCTGCAAAGTAATGAATGAATAGTCAGGTCAAGTAATTTTGTTATACTTGTTGGTACTTCTTGTGGTACTTGTAATTTATTAAAAAGTACTTTCAGTCTATTTTTAATGGAAGTGAAATAATTTTCGAATTCTAGCTTATGGTCTGTGCTAAGTACCGGGTAAATTCTCCTACCTAAATTGGCAATTGTATTATGCTGACATGCAAGAATACCAATATGTTTTAGTTGAGTAATTTTGGATGGTAGGGGTGTTTTATTTAAACATTTGTACGATTTGTCAAAAGTGATCTTTATTTCATGCAATTTTCTCAAAACTTTGTCCCATGTGATTGGTGAGGACATAATAAATGGACCATACGTAATTAGGAAATTGCAACATTGATAAATTTACATGTTTTAATAAAAAGCTTAATTTTGTCTATTTGTTTATATTATTTTCTTGTCATTTGTGTGTTGTTGCTTGCACGGTGTTTTTAATGTGAATACTTAGTTGTAACTATTAGTTTTATATTGTGAAATTGAATTTAATAATATTTCTTATCTTATATGATGATGATTTTTGTTGTCCTTTACGAAGCTGCAATTCTTCTCCAGATAGTTTTTCAGATAGTTTAGATCCTGACCGCTGGTGTTTCCACACGTTGTATCCTTCGTTTTAAATAGTTTTTGAGTGCCGAATGTATTGCCATTATTAGCACCATGGCTCCGATCAAACACATAATTTCCCAAGGTATTGTTTTGATGTTTTGATAGTCACTTTTCTCTTGGTATTTGTCTATATATTTTACAACTTCTGTATTCTTCTGTTGCACTTCTTTTCCCACTTCATAGCCAGAAATTGCTATCATCACTATACTTATTGCTTTTTTCCACCAACTCATGGTGTTGATTGAAGTTTTTCATGGATATTTCTATACTTTATCTTTTTTAAATTTTTCCACTTTTTTATGCTTAGCAGTTCATTTTCAGCAATTGTCTATTGTAAGCAAATATTCACTGAAGTTACACTTTTTGTTATTAAAAAAATATTTATTTTTAAAATTTATTTATTTTTAGCGTCACTTATGCCAGGGTCGCCATGTAATGATTAGACGGGGTTTTTAAATCCATGGTTTAAAATGTAACTTTATTTACCGAACATTAATCATTAACAGTCGACTATCTACTGTCTTACAATTACAATGTTGGACTTATATTTATACTTAAAATAGTTGAGTCGTCGATGACATCACTGTTCGATGACTCAAGAGGTATCGATGGATAAGGGTCAGTTATTTGAGACGTATGTGTGCTGGCTCACATTTCACGGTCGTTGACCGTCGCCTTGAATGTTGGTGTCTCATATCGGCACCACTTTGGAATGTTGCACACTTTGCAATTGTTAATTGATTTTAGGTCATTAGATTCATATGTCTGTTAGTTCAATGACCGTTATCCATGACAATATATATATATATATATATATATATATATATATATATTTATATATATATATATATATATATATATATATATATATATATATATATATGTGTGTATAATATACAGAATGAATGTACGAACGTATTTTTAAAAATTAAGTATTCTTGTTAAGAGGAATGGGTATGTATAAGTAAGTATATAGGGACATCCGATGAGAAAATGGGAATTTGCAGATATATACATACTGCATCAGGATACTTGTAAACATACATAGATTTTTCGCTTAGGAAATTAGCGAGTGGGAAATAATATGTATGTATATGTTGAAATAGAAGAATACGAGTATATTTAGCTTAACATTCCAATATTAGGTAATAACTGTAACAATTAATTATAAGTAATTGAAAGTGCCTTGAATGTATGTATGTAGCCATATACGAGCGGGTTACATTGTGTAGGAAAATACACTCGTTTATGAGTATATACATACCAGGCGATAATGAAAAATAATTAAAATAAAGTACGTAATTGGATGCGAAGAAAAATCGAGTCATAAAATTGACAAAATTTTGACATAAACAGGTTTATCTCAAGTATTCTTGCTTATGGATTTGCTCAGAATTGAAAAATTTTAAAAGATGTGATATAAAAAGAAAAATGATATGAAAGGAACTATGAAATATTTAAACAAAAAAAAAGTAATAATAAGAAACCAATATATGAAGAACAAATAAATATAAATGCAAACGAATGACTTAAAAGAAATTATATTTTTCTAAACGAATTTTGGTTCTCGCAAATTTCACAAAATAAGCACAGATTACTGCATATTAAATATGCATAATATACTCGCATTCATAAATTTAAAAACTATAATCTGTGAAAAAGTACAAATTAAAAATTAAAAAAAAAAAATAATTAGAATTACAGAAATTAATTATTTAAAATCTGAATTTATAATAAAATAAATGTATAATTCAAAGAAAACAAAAATTATACTAAATAGAATAATTATACCCAAGAGTATATATATAATATAAAGTATATTTATTTAATTATTATACAATATTGAAATTGATTTATTAAATTAACTTCTGAAGTGTTCGACTAAACTTAAATATAGAAAAATATCAAACAAAAAGATTACTAAAAAATTAAGAAAATTATTATAATTATTCAGCTCTGATGATGTGAATCGAAGCAAGAAGCTCCAGGAACAGCGCATATTTTAAGACGGTGCGGACTAAGGGACCAACGTATTATTCGATGGATTGGGGATGAATGGCGACTGATGTAATATTTCTCGAAACAACATATGGCCGCAGTATTTGAGTACGTTGTGGATGGGATTATTGACAAGGCACGAAAAGATAAACAAGTTTCCTTACGGAGTCATATTTTGCATTGGACAATTTTATTTTACAATGTCCATCTAGTGTATCACAACCTCAACAGAATCGATTCTGAATAAGTTGAAGATGGGCTTAAGGAGGGTGACTGAAACCATCACCAAATATAGTAAGCAGAACACATTCGGCTCACGGAAGTCAATTGCTTCATTAAAGTATATGTCCAATCTAGAGGATGAATATATGAAATATTATTCGCATCTGAAATTGATTTACTAGAAGAAGACACAGAGACTGGCATCTGATCGGAGTACGCAAATTACGTCATTAAACGTGTATCTCAGAGAAATACCGGAAGTCTACACATCGAGGCCAACAAAGCCAAATTCCATTATGAGGAAGCTCAAGAGAAACACTTCCACCATAAAACGCATTGCTGCAAAGTAAACACGGGGGAGTATTGTAATCTCTCATGTATTTCAAATGCATTTTACTAGCTGCATACTATGAGCAGAGGCAGTACCACGCTATATAAATCAAAAGAAGACGGCCACAACAAGCGAATTTTTAATGGTAAACCGAATCGCCAGCCTAGAATATCATATGTACCGGTCCAGAAAGAAGGGAGGGGTATCCAGAGTTCATCGAGGGTCTTCACTCCGACAACGGCGGCCGTCATCCGGAAAAACAGGTAGCAGAGGTCGCAGTGTAAAATAAGATATTTTAATATATATAATAGAATTATGTTATTGTTAAAATGCTTTAATATTTTGTTTGTACGCCAATGAGAAAACAATCAATGAAGGACCAAAACACAAAAAGGGGAAATAAAAAAAATAATAAAATAAAATAGAAAATAAAAGAACAAGTATAAATAAAAAAGAGAGAGAAAACTACACAAAAGAAAAGGAAAAATTAAAACATATATCAAGAGAAATACAAAATATAAAAGAAGAGGAGAACCCAAAATAAGGCGATTTAAAAAAAGAGACAAATATATATATATACATATATATATATATATATATATATATATATATATATATATATATATATATATATACGAGGTGTGATCAAAAAAGAACCGTTATTGTGTCTCGTCCCCTTCAAAGTAATTCCCCTCAGATATAATACTCTTTTGCCAGCGTTTTTTCCAATCCTCGAAACACTTCTGAAACGCTTTTTTTGGTATCACCAACAGCTCCTGTTTCGATTTTTCTTTTATCTCCTCAATCGTAGCAAAACGCTTTCCTTTCATCGGTGTCTTCAGTTTTGGAAAAAGGAAAAAGTCAGCGGGGGCCAAGTCCGGTGAATACGGTGGTTGAGGCATGATAACGGTTTTGTTTTTGGCCAAAAACAGCTCCTGAGCGATGTCCATGCGACGTTGTTTTTCCTCAAAATTTAGCAATTTTGGAACAATATTCACTGCCACACGTTTCATGCCTAAAACATCCGTAAAAATTGCTTGGCATGAGCCGAACGATATGCCAACATCATCAGCAACCTCTCTGATAGTGATTCGACGATTATCCAAAATCATTTTCTTCACTGCGTCAATGTTTTCATCGGTTGTTGACGTGCTCGGGCGACCAGGACGAGCATCGTCATTGACATCTTCTCGGCCTTCCTTAAACCGGTTATACCACAATTGAACTTGTGTTCTGCTCATAGTAGACTCGCCAAAGGCCACAGTCAACATTTCAAATGTCCTAGCGCATTTAATTTCATTTCTTACACAAAACTGAATACAGTTTCTTTGATCCATTTTTTCGAATAGTACAAAATCGAAGAGCACACCAAAACACGACTAACCTTTTTATCTGTCAAAAACAAACTGACAATCCAAAATGGTTGATATTGCCAACATATATAATAGACATGGGTACCAACATAACAGAAAAAAAATGCGAACATCGAACATACGTAACTCACGAAAAGATGAAAATAACGGTTATTTTTGGATCACATATATAAAATAAATATACAAAGATTTATTTCTTTTTTTAATAGCCTTTATTACAGCACTATGTGCTTCTACCAGTTCTGATTTAGACTAAAACTTAAAACTAATTTGTTTCTAAATAAAGCTTTCGTTCACCTGCACATTTGCTTGTTCATCAAAATTGAGTTGCGCGTGTAGCGCAAGCAGACAGTTATCGTTGACAAATTTTGGTGGGAAAGGAATGTGCAATTAAACACTTTTAAATAATAAAATGATAAATGCAATTAAGCACCTTTAAATAAAGTAATAAATATTTCGTTCACGGTGGAACGAAATGTGGAAAATAATGAAATAATGGATGGGGTGTTAACTCCTCCGAAATTCCAATCGTCCCCGATTGGTTTAAAAGTATGGAATATCGTTTAGACTCTTGTGCCTTGAAACTGTTTTAATTGGCAACTGGAAAGATTCATTGTTTTGAATAATACTTTCCGCTGTATTGCGTTTATGAAATTTGAAAATCAAAATTAGGATTACTATGAAGACTATTAGCCCGAAATGAGTAAACAAGCTAGACTTAACCAGCAAGTTTAAGGAACTAATTTTCTTTATATTTTTAATATTTAGATCCTTCATCAATCTTAATGATAACACTTCTTCATATTCTGAACGAGAATTTGAGTTTTATGAGTGCAGGTAGTGGTCTCAAGCTGTGCATTTCGAAAGCTGTAAAACTTAAATTATTAATTTTAATAGTTTCGTTAAAAAATTTTATCAAAAATGATCCATTTATATTTCTTGTGTAATTTTTTATACAAATATTTCCATCAAAATTATTTAACAATATTAGCCCATTATCAAGGATTTCGAGTTTTTTAATATGGTCTGAGTTTGATACAATGCAATTATATGGTTTGTTTTCTAATAAGTTCTTTGTACAATTTTCATTTTCCAAGTTTACAATCTGATCTTGTTTGCAAATTTTTATCTTATTTATTGATTTGCAATGCTTTTCTATGCCATAATAATTATCACATTTCAAAATTTTTTCAAAATTAATTTTTAAAATAGTATTATTTCTACTTAATGGTTTAATTACAAATGAATTACAAATTTCTTTCCCTGTTTTTGGAATTTTTATAATATAAATGACAATATTTTCTCTTATAGCAATTTGAATGTCGGCAAAATTTAATGATTCTTCTAAAGAATCGAATGGCATATTTTCTTCTATAAAAATCTTATTAATTCTTTGAGCTTCCTGATTTGATATTATGAATGTGTTAATGATATCGGCTTTTGTTAGGTGAATTGCATTATTAATGTTTCCTATTTCTTCTTTTATTATGTCTATTTTGAATTTAAATTGGAGAATTAGTGCAGTTTGAAATTCATTACTGTTGTGGACCGTTTTAATTATTGAGTTGCTTATTTGGGTAATCTTGTTAATTCTGTCAAAAATGTTTTTGTTAATGACTATTTGCTGGCTATTATTTTCCACTAGTTCCTCGAATTTTTTGTGTATGGCGATCAGATCATCATGGTCGGGATTTCCAGCAACCCATTTTATTGCTGAACCCAAGACATTTATTGATCGTTTGATTTTATTTTTCGGGAGGATGTTGTTAATGGAAATAATTATGCTGTTAATTTCATCAGTTATGAATGGATGTAGGGGATGGGATGAGGGTATGTTTTTGCCAAAGTTTTCCTGTAGGTCTCTTATTGCTATGGAATATTCCGTCAAATTGATCATGTGTAGGATCCTGTATGTCCCACTCTGGATTTTTCCTGTGCCATCTTCGATGGTAACTATTTCGGACTGCGTATAGTCAAGTATTTCGACCGATCCGAAACAACAAACAAGTTTTAGGGAAAGCAGTAATCTAAAAAAAAATTGCAATTGTATTAGTTTCTTATGCGGTCTTTATGAACTATTCTTCCTGATTCTGTTGTAACTGTAGAATGTTTGTTTTCTTTCACTACTTCCTCCTTGTATCTTTTTGAGAGTTTGGTGCCTAATCTTTTGTTTTGTTTAACGAAAATTCTTTGCCCTATTTCATAATTTGCTATTTCTTGTCTATTTTTATTGTGATATTGTAGGTCCTTGTCTTGTTTTGCCTTTAGTTTTCCAAAAATTTCATTCCTTATTTCTTTTATATTATCGGGGTTAACTGAAGTGGGTCTGCCAAAAAATATGTCCACGGGCTTTTTCCCTATTACCGAATGAACGGAGTGATTGTACTCGTTGACAGACCATTCTAATAATTCTTCGAAATTTTTCCCAGGGTGTTCTAGTTTTAGGCATCTCATAATTTCCCCTAGGGTCGATTGAAATCTTTCGATTTGTCCGTTCACAGTACTTTTATAGGATGGTGCCGTAAATATTTGAATATTGAATTCGTTTTCGAGCATAAACTTTATCGGTTGGGAACAAAACGTTTTTTCGTTGTCAAAAACTATTGCCTTTGGAACTCCAAAGTAAAATATTATTTCCCTTAGTGGGTTTTTTATACTTTCTATACTTTTACCGTCTACCATTTTGACAACAGCTAGCTTTGAAAATTTATCAATTGAGGTGAGTACTTTGTGTTTGTCCGTTGAAAAAATGTCAATATGGATAGTGTGACCTGGATATTCAGGTAGGGGTGTAGCACCTAATTTTGGATTATTTGGGTGTCGGTCATATTTACATTCCTTACAGATTTTGCATATTTTTATTATATTTCCAATTTTTTTCGCCTTAGCGGGAAAATAGTATTTCTCTAGTATCTGCAATCTATTTTCTTTTTCATTTCTATGAGCACGATTATGTGTTTCGATTATAATTCTAGTTTGGTCTTCTGTATTGGTAACGTCGTCGACCATTTGTTGAGTAAACCGAATTTTATAATTGCTGAAGTATGTTGGATAAATGCCTTGGATTTTTAGCATTATTGGCTCTGTTGTTTTAATACCATTTATTACTGCCGGGTTCAGGTATTTCCTGAGAAGTGATTTCAATGATTCTTCTGAGAACGTTTTCTCGGTTATAAGATGTCTATGGTAAGTGGGGAAAATAATTTTAAATTGATATGAACTATTAGAATCTTCTGAGATAAGAAGTTGGTTTTTAAAGACATTGACTGGTATTTCTACAGACGGTATCAGATTTTCAGAAGAGCTATCACTGCTATGAACTGTAATCGAATTTATATTTGGTATAGGGGGTCTAGAAAGGAAGTCCGCAACTATGTTCGTATTGCCTGGTTTGTAAATTAGCTCATGATTATATTCCTCTAATTGCGCTTTCCATCTTTTCATTTTCGCATTCGTATTCTTGTTGCTTAGAGCGAATGTCAGGGGCTGGTGATCAGTGTAAATTTTTACCTTTTTTGATCCGTATAGGAAACATTTGAGTGACTGTAAGGCCCAAATTATTGCCAGCATTTCTTTTTCGTTTACTGCAAAGCTTTCTTCTGCTCTGCTTAACGTTCTGGAAAGGAAACTGATCGGTTTTCCATCTTGCGAGAGTACGGCTCCTAAGGCGTAATTAGAAGCATCTGTAGTTAGCTCGAAGGCTTTTTCGAAATCGGGATAATGAAGCATTACATCATCTGAGATCAAACAATTTTTCAATTGATTAAACGCTTCTATTTGTTCCGCTGTTAAATTTAGCAATGTCCTTTTGGACAAGTTCTTTGGAATTCTTCCAAACTCTCCTCTAAGTATTTCAGTGAGTGGTTTTGCTATTTGCGCGTATGCTTCTATAAATCTTCGGTAGTGCCCCGTCATTCCCAAGAAGGAACGTAAGTCATGAACATTTTTTGGTTGTGGAAAATTTATTATTGCTTCTATCTTTTTTGATGTAGTGCGAATACCATTTTGACCGACTATGATACCAAGGAATTCCGTTACATCTTTGATAAATTCACATTTATCAAATTGAACCTTTAAATGCGCTTTTTCCAGTGTATCGAAGACAATATTAAGGTTATTAAAATGTTCCTCTTTGGTTTTGCTGAAAATAATTATATCGTCGATATAAATATAACAACGGACTCCTATGTGTTCTCTTAGCACATCGTCTAAAGTGCGCTGGAAAATAGCGGGCGCGTTTCTTAGGCCAAATGGAAGTCGAGTGAACTCAAACTTACCATTAGCTACGGAAAAGGCTGTCTTCTCAATATCAGCTTCGTTGAGAGCAATTTGAGCTTTTAAGATCAATTGTTGAAAAATACTTATTTGATCCTAAATTGGCTAAAATAGTAGTAGTATCCGGAATAGGGTACTTGTCTGGTATGGTATCCTCGTTTAATTTACGATAATCGATAACCATACGAAACTTCTTTTCTCCAGAAGCATCTTGTTTTTTCGGTACGATCCACACCGGTGAATTGTATGGGGATTTCGATGGGCGAATAATGCCATATTTTAATAACTCCTCGATTTGTTTGTCAATTTCTTTTTTTAGTGGCATAGGGTATGGATACGTTTTGGAATATATTGGTCTATCGCTCTTTGTTCTAATTTCTGCTTTTACATTTGTGACATAGGTGAGGGCTTTGTCAGGCTCGGAGAATAAAGTTGGATAAAGGTTAAATATTTGTTTTAGCTTTTCATTATCGTTGGGGCAAAGATGATCTAGTCTCAGTGTGGTATGTGCTATAGAATTTATTTGTAACTGGTGCATAGGATAACTATATTTATTCAGTAATGTAAAATAGTTTTCCTTAGTAAAAATCACTGCATTTAAATTTTTCAAGGTATCATTGCCTATTATGGCATCAAAGGTTTTTAAATTGGGTAGAATATAAAATTTAAGTTTACCTATTTCGTTGTTAAAAATATCAATGTTTGCATGTTGAGAAATTTTAACTAGTCCACCAACTGAGTTTGCAAAAAAAGGTTTGTTTGGAATGGGATTTCGAATATAAGTTGAACTTACGTAGTTTTTATTAGAACCGGTATCTAAAAGAAATTTTAACTCATTGCCATTTTTCATTTTGAAAAGAAAATATGGCAATGAGGAGTTTAGTCTAAAAAATTAATGTCGTCATTAGTGGGTTCTACCTGTTCAAATTCATAGTTTTCTGTGTCATATCCATATTGATGGCTTTGGGAGTCCTCATAATATTCTATAGGGTACCCTTCACTATCGTTGCTGTAATCTGGCGGAATAACTTCTGCTGCTTCCGTATTAAAAACTCGTTGAACCTTACTGGGTTGTTGGGTATTTTGTGAGGGTGGGCGCTTATTAGCTTGGTTATAGTTATTTTGAGGGAATCTCTTAGTGGGATTTTGCCAAATTGGCCGTCCAAAATTTTGAGTTTGTTGATTTTGAGGTCGATTTTCATAATTGACTTGTCTTGTTTGAATTGATCTGTCAACTTCCATGGGTACTGGTGGTTTAGGTGGTAAGGGAGGTTTGGCGTTATTTTGTATTGGGAAGTTGGAATGGTTTGTGCCAAATTGGGTTTGGCTATATGGATAGAAATTATTTGACCTGGGAAATTGTCCATGTGGGTTGGTAAGCTCTGGATAAAAAGGACGTTTAATTTGGTTTGGTCGGTATTGGCCCACAGGTTTAATATTTGACTGTACCCTTACCATGCTGTTGGCATGATTTGTCCTATAATTCATATTACTTAATTTCAGGCACATATGGAGAGCTTGCGGTAAGCTGCTTGGTTCTTTTACGCTTAAAAGACTTGGTAAATTACCATTCAATCCCCGCACGAAGGTATCCAGGGCTTTCCCCCTGTAGGCTGCCGTCATTGCTGATAACGCTTCTTCTCCTAACTCAAGACAGTCTATTTTGTCCAATATGAGAGAAAGGTATTGGTAGACCTGTTGGTAAAATTCTTCAATAGAACTTCCACGCTGGGCAAGAGTAGTCATTTGGTACTCAAGGGTTCCGACGTCTCTTTTATCGGCGTAATGTAACATTAGGCATTTCTTAATTTTGCTCCATTCCAGTGGGGTTCTATAAGATTCTAAGGCTGCATCGGCCTCGCCGATTATTTTATGCCTTATAGTATGTAGAATTGCAAAATATTTTGGAGTTTTTTTATTTTGTCCGTGCATTAGAAGGATCCTATCTACCGATTTTCGCCATGAATTGAATTCGCCCGGTTTCCCGGAGAATTCCCTAAGGCACTTGACCACATCAGGTACCCTTTCTGATGAGTCACTGTTTATGGAAAAGTCTATTGTCAATTCCTCATCTTCTTCTGTCCTAGGGTTAAGGATGGAAGAGACTGTGTCTGCGATCAGACTCACAAGTTCCTTTTTTTGATTGTTAGTGAATGAGGATGTGAGGTTAGTACTCGTAGAAGCTCCTAAGTTTAATTTTGCCAAAGTCGCAGATAGTTGCTCACTTTCTGTCATTTTCTTAAATATTCGTAAATACTTTTTTTTAGGTAATTTAAAATTTTAATTAATTAATATTATCTTATTAATATTTTAAAAAATTTTTTTTGTTTTATCTTATATTCAATAGGTTATTTAAATTTTAAGCATGAAATAATCTTACATTAATATTCTGCTCGCCTGGAACATGTTGAAAATTCCGTTTCGCCGGGCTTGACTGGCTGCGACCATACGTACGCCCCCTTTCAAGAGTTTTACTAAGGAACCAATGTCAAGGCTTGATAACGATATTTGTTCTGGTTGCTCCTTATGGTGCTTGTGTTGATAAAATGTTGGTTTTCGTTGTTGGTTTACTTTGTCTTTGCTTTTTCTTAGCTGTTTGCAGAGTGTTCTGAGTTCAATTTACAGTTACTTCTCCTTTAATCGTATTTAGTTTTTAAATTAAATTAAATTAAATTATTAAAATTTTAAATTTTTCCTGGCTTTTTTTATTAAATGTTTTGCACAGTTTTCTGAATAAAATTTTATAGTGGTTTTTTTTTTTTCTTTAAAAAAAATTGGATTTTGGTACTCTTTTAAAACAATGGTTTCCACAATGTTTGGAATAAAATTTGAATAAAATTTTTCTTCAACTGAATTTAATTTTCAATTTTAAAAAATTGGATATTTTTCTGATATTTCTTTTTTGATTAAATATTTTCACAGTATTATTATTAGATTTAATTTTTTTCAAGGTTCACGTTTTTTGCTCGGGCGCCAAATAAAAATACAAAGATTTATTTCTTTTTTTAATAGCCTTTATTACAGCACTATGTGCTTCTACCAGTTCTGATTTAGACTAAAACTTAAAACTAATTTGTTTCTAAATAAAGCTTTCGTTCACCTGCACATTTGCTTGTTCATCAAAATTGAGTTGCGCGTGTAGCGCAAGCAGACAGTTATCGTTGACAAATTTTGGTGGGAAAGGAATGTGCAATTAAACACCTTTAAATAATAAAATGATAAATGCAATTAAGCACCTTTAAATAAAGTAATAAATATTTCGTTCACGGTGGAACGAAATGTGGAAAATAATGAAATAATGGATGGGGTGTTAACTTATATACTTACTTCACCAGCGGTGTCGTTGCCTGGCGTTAACGCTTATGCGTCGAATTTCATTGCATACACTACCGTATGTATGTATGTACATATTTGAAGTTAAGTTTCATATAACTTACCCACGACTGTCTTATAATTTTATTTTTTAACTTTTGTCCAATAAACCCGTTTCTTATTATTCAACATATTTTCCTCTACTGTGCTTCGTTCGGCCATAGTGTCTAATAAGCAAATTTTTCTTACGTCAATTATACTCGCCCGATTTTAAATGGCACACTTCTACTGGCCTTGACTTTGAATATCGGAGCTGTGTGTGTTATTTGATAAACAGACGTACATGTTTACGTTGTTATTGTTGTGTTTACACTTGTAAAACACTATTAACACATGTCTTTAGTTGTGTTGTCTAATGTGGAAAAATTTCAATAAATTATTATGTAGTTTTTTATTATTGCCCTTAATTGTTACGACTGTTGTAACTGGGCTGCTGATCTCTGCCACTACATACGGACCTATCCAAACAGTTGAGAATTTGTTTCTCCTAGCCTGATTCTTTATTAGTACTTGGTCATCCACATGAAAGATTACTGGGTTTAGTACCTTGTTATAGGCTTCACTGGCTACTCGTTTAGCACACTCCTGGTTTTCCCTGACCAACTCGTGCGCTCGCTGTAGCTGGTACTTTTGCACTTTATACTGGCGCACATTTGCGCTTCACGTTTGCTGGCATGTTGAAATCAAATCCGTAAAGTGTTCTAAACGGAGTTTGCTTCGTTGATACATGCACAGTATTATTGTGTACATGCATTGCAGTGGCCAACCATTGATCCCAATGCGAGCCGTCCTCTTTGGCAAAACTGTGCATGTACTCGGCCAGAGGTCGATGACTACGTTCCAATGAGCCATTCGCCTGGGGATGATATGGTGTTATATGCAATTTCTTGATTCCCAGCATTTTACACGTTTCTGAGAATAGTTTTGATACATAATTTGAACCATTGTCGGTTATCAAGACCTTAGGTATGTTGTACCGTGCTATAATTTCATCAAATAATGCTTTGGCTACCGTACTTGCTTCAGCATCGGGTATAGCCACGCACGCCATATACTTTGAGAAATTATCTTGGAACGTCAATATGTTTCCTGAAACTGTCTCAGGTAGAATACCTACAATATCCATGTGAACTTTATCAAATGGTTGTTTTGGTGTGCCAGTTAACACCATTGGCATCTTTGTCAGCCTTGAACTTTTGTTGGCCTGACATTTTGGACAACTCTTTATATACTTTTTTATGTCTCGGAGTATACCTTTCCATCCGTATACTCGTCTCATTCTGTTATGAGTTTTCGAGACTCCCTGGTGTCCAGCTAGAGGTGAATCATGGAAACCCTTTAACACTGCCTGGATATCGTTTATATCCTCCAGCCATTCCACACTACTGGCTCTTTGTTCATTGGCACCCGCATTGCTAACATTTCTTGTTGCATCAATTTTATTTTCTTGCATTCTCTCGGCCGTCTCCTTATCTGACCTTGCTCGGGCCCTAGTTTGCACTACTGATATCTTCTGTGTTTGCGGCACCCTGCTGAGTGCGTCCGCACTCAGATTCTTTTTCCCAGGTTTGTATATGATTTCAAAGTCATACTCAGACAATTTGTGTCTGAACCTGGCTAGCCTAGACGTTTGGTCTTTCAAATTGGCTATGCCTCTCAACGGCTGGTGATCAGTGTATATCTTAAATGGGCGACCCAACAGATATGCTCTAAAATTCTTCGTAGCCCACACTATGGCTAGAAATTCCTTCTCTATTGTGGAGTATCTTTTCTCCGTCTCAGTAAGCGCTCTGCTTGCGAATGCTATTGGTCGGTCATTACCGACTTCCCCTTGTGACAATACTGCCCCTAATGCTTCATTGCGAGCATCAGTGGTCAACAAAAAAGTTTGCTCAGAGTCGGGGTACGCCAAAGTCGGTGGTGAGTTTATTATTTCTTTTAGCCTCTCGAATGCTTGCTGACATCTCTCTGTCGATAAGAACTTTGCTTCCTTTCGTAATAACTTATTTATTGGCAACGCAATTCCGGCTAGTCCTTCCACGAATTTTCTATAATAGTTCACTAGTCCTAGGAATACTTGCACTTCCTTTCTATTTCTCGGAATCGCTAAATTTTTCTGCGTGTCTGGCAGTGCTCCTACTTCGGAGCAACGATGGCCTAAATAAACCACCTCTCTTCGCAAAAATTGACACTTCTCCGTGTTCCATTTCAAATTGTGTTCTCGTAATTTCTGGAGCACCTTGCACAAGCGTTGCGAATGCTGCTGCAAGTTCTTCCCATAGATTACAATATCATCCAGAGACACAAAACAATCTAACCCTTGCAAGCCTGTTAGCACATGGTTCATTAGCCGTTGGAAGGTAGCCGGTGCTCCTGTTAATCCAAACGGCATTCCATTAAACTCATAATGCCCCAAACCGGTGCTGAACGCGGTTTTCTGCTTATCTTGGGTATCCACCAGAACTTGGTGGTAGCCACTTGCTAAATCAAGTGAAAAAAATATCTACTGTGTCCCAATTGATCACGAATTTCTTCTATCCTTGGTATTGGGAACACTTACTTGATAGTGGCGTCGTTCAATTTCCAAAAATCGACGACCATTCTCCACTTCTTTTGACCCTGAGCACCTCCCTTCTTTGGTACCAAAATTATTGGTGAGTTCCAAGGCGAGATACTCGGTGAAATTATGTTATCCTTTAACATTCCTTCTACTTGCCTGTTTACCTCATCTTTGTGAGCTTGTGGCAATCTGTACTGTTTCTGGTTAAGTGATGGTTGATACAATCTAGTAGGCATTTCATGCTCTACCTCTGGTGTATACGTCAGCTGGTCTCCTTCCTGCAAAAATATGTTATGGAATGACGTACAAATGGCTTCTATTGATGCCTTCTCTTCTAAATTTACGCTTGGGTCTAACTTCAGTGATTCTAGCACCCTCTCCATTCTTTTCCTTTTATCTACCTGTTTAATCTGATTTACCGATCTATAATTCGGGTCTTTCAAATTATCATAGCTAGTGAACTTAGGCATAAAATCCTTATCCATAAGGTAGTCCTTTTCTGATGCGTTGAGTTCACATGCGTACACCTTACCCTTGTCAACGTGCGTTATGGTTTCTCCCATATATATGCCCTCCGCTAGCTGGTGCTTGTGCAAAACAACAGTTATAAGTTTTGTGTTTACATGCATGGTAACTACTTTGGTCGATCTTCCGTTTACTACTTCCATACCTCACTTCTTAACCCTATTCACGGTTCCTTCCTGCTATGACTTTAATGGAAGAGTAAGGATTCTATTCTTATTATTATCATAGAATGATAACTGTTTCTCGAGCGCATCCAGTATGGTGTGGCCCCAAAGATTATCGCGGCCAATTATCCCATCAGCCGGGATACCTCTCCTATCCATTTCCACTGCGTGCACTCTAAAACTCATACCCTTAACTTCACCGTGTCCTATTCTGAGCGACCCCAATGTCCTGATGCACCCTCCAAACGCTCCGTTAAGCGCTCTTACGTACATTTGATTAATGTCTTGCCCCTTCCGTAAAACACTAGATTTTCCGAGGCTGGTAATCGCCCCTGAGTCTACCAAAAGTACTAGCTTTCCATTCGCTGCTTCCTCGCAGGGTATCTCGATGAAGGCATCACCTATCCTGCTCATAGCGATGCAATGTCCTTTTGTTCCCAACATGGACGCGTATCCACTTCCAAACTCTTCGCGATATTGGAGAGCCTCTTGCTCCTCCTTCTAATGGACTGTAGTTTCTACATTACTACTCACACGTACTTCCGGCCTAATTATTACATCCTTTCTTTTGGCTCTTCAGTCTACTGGCCTCGACTGGGCCGCTGGAAGTTTCCCTGGTTCCTTTGTTGCGATTGTCTATCCTGCATTCCGCTGCTCGATGTGCCATTCGACCACATGAGAAGCATCTCAACCCCTGTATGTTATTGCCTATCCTAGGTTCACTTCTAGAATCCCAACTTGGTCGCTGCTGACCATTCCCAGTTTTGAAAGGATTTCTTCCTTGGTTAATTCTTTCCGTTTAATTAACCCGGGGACTACTGAAGTTACCTCTGCTGTCCCTCAAGGATGGAACCGGGAGCCTCGTAGCTGGCTGCCTTCTACTTTGATCCCATTTAGTGTCTACTTGGCACTGTCCACTTGCCTCATGACCATATGTTTGGCACTCCATACAGTAGGGCGTGGTTTTGCGTGTAATGCACTCATCCCTTGTATGACCTTGCTTACGGCATAACGAACATGTGGGTGCCCTCTGTAAAAACCCCCTGTACGGATTTCTCGGATTCGCGGCTCTGCTGTCGGAGACACCTGGATTATACGCTCCTCTGTATATATTGGGGACGGAATTGCTTCCATCTCTGTTCACGACAGCGGCGGTGAACATGTCCTGTCTATTTTCCAACATTTGTACCTCGCCTAACCCAGCCGTACTCCGTTGGACGAGAACTTGTGCTCTAATCGCTTCTTCTATTAATTCCTCCAGAGATCCGGTTCTGCTATTCAGCATAAGAATCTTTAGAACGGAGCTGCGGAGGCCCACCACGAAAGTTGTCAACACCGACTCGTCAACTTCGTGAAATAACGCTGTATCTCCAATGCCATTGTACTAATTCCTGATTATTTCCTGGGCCATCATCTGAAGTGACTCTAAACGCCTGGCAAAGGCAAGTATTTCTTCACTTGTCAGCTGCTTCCCGATTCTTATTTCTTGGGTTATGTCCTCCAAAGTTCTCTCCTTCAAATAAGTTCTCCTTATAAGACCGTAAAGCTCGTCCACACTGGCGAATTGCTTTCGCAATACAAGGTTGTACGCGTCTCCAAATAACCTTTGCTTAACACAGTCGAAAAAGTCCTGCAACTCATCAGGGTTTATGCTTCGCTTTGCAAGCTCACAACCTTAAATGAATCTGTTAACTACTGACCGTAAATCTTCTGAAGCTGCACCAGTAAACACAGTTACTAGCCTGGCCACTGTCTTTGAAATCTCCTCTATACCCATTTTGCGTATTTTTGTTTTACTTATGACCGGTAAAACTTGAGCGCTATCTTTATGGGTGGTTCCTAAATTCACTTCTCCCGGATCTGAGAGGTAATTGACCAATGACGGACTCAAACTAATTAGTCTTCGATCGTTTGTTGGTACAGGCGAAATACTGTCCACAGTATTGGGACTTTCCTGTACCGTTACTGCTTCTGGCTCTTTTGGCGGATATCCCTTATTTTTATTAGTTATCGGACTTCCTAGAGAAAAAGGCTTGACACCGATTTCAGATGAGCCAAACAAAAATCCCACTTCCCTCTCTTCACTCAATACTAATCTGGGCTTCACCACGCGGTTTATCCCTTCTGGTGTTAGATACACCGGACAGCGCACTTCCGGTGGCATTGTCAATACCGTCTGTGTAAAGCCAGCCGATGCTGATTTTGATCTCTCCCTATTTAGTGAGGCCCTATTGGTCGCCCGTCCTCTTTTTAATTCTGCACACTCCTTTTTCAACAGCGATGCTGCTTCCTCTGTTTCCGTCAATCTCTTACAAATTTCCTTTACCTTATTCTCAAGATACTCCTTTTGTGCTCTCAAATCTTCCGTTTTCTCATGAAATTTGAACAACTTTTCTTCTGTCCTCTTTTTGATTGCCGTTAAGGCTTGATCCGCTACTTCTAATGGTGACACAGATCCTCCGGCATTCGCCTGCTTCCACAATTCCTGAGCTTCTTCCCTGCTCGTACTCGCTTCGAACTGGTCAAATATTTTCCCAGTAAACAGTTTCACTTCTGACTGTATTGATTTCAATCTGTTCCTTATTTCCTCGCTGGCGAAACCAAACTCACAATCTGTTGTGTTAGTCCCTCTAATTCAGAACTATATGTATCTGCCCGTTCGTTGATCAGGCTATTTATGTAGTCTGCATAATTTTCCGCAAAATATTTTCCTTTGCCGTACTCAACTGCGTGAGGCAACAACAGCCCGGGATTACTGTTGAACTCTCTCCCCAGATTTTGCAACGGTGTTATTCGCTTGCGGTAATACACGTTGTGCTTACGTAACCTGCCGTCTTTCTTAAAGTTACGGACCAGTTTTTCAATAGCTTCGCCAATTTGCTCCTGTATCAGCAGTAATCCTTGCGCTTCCTTCGTCATATCCCAAATGCCAGAACAGCTCGTGTATCCCCATTACCAAAACAATTTACAAATAAAACCCAATAATTTTTAAAACTTGTTATTAACTTATCCCAATTTTTTTTTATTTCATCTTACTTAATGATAAATAGAAATTTATTAAAAAACATTCCACAGTAAATTCTATCTTAATATTCTTTCTGTACTTATCATCCATCACAAGTTCCATATCCGCTGTCTACCGGCGTCCATTATGTCCTTCCATCAGTGCAAATTGGTCCTTGACTTCCTCACAGATACTCCTCGATTTCCTCTCACCATTTTTAATACTCCCAAAAATCCATAGAAAAGGCTATATGTTCGCAAAAACCGAAATTGGATTTACAGGCAAAAATGTCTTGATTCATTCCCGGAAATTTGAATCCATATTTAAAAATAAACCCGTAACGTATGCGCCACGTAATAATAGCATTTAAATGTGTTCTTGAACATTGCTACACAAATCGTAGTTTCCGAACTACAAAAACTTTGATGCAACAACACGTGCTGTCTGCACCTCTTCACCTAATACCCTAAACTCAAAATGCTAAATATTTAAATTAATCTTTATTTTGATTTCAAAACAATATAAATTGAATCATATAAATGTCCCTACCGAGAAACAAACACAAATCCCCTATCATAACCGTGGCACGTTCTTTCCGAACCAAACCAACCGGTATACACAAGTTCGCAGTTCAATAAAATCCGTGAATAAACAGACACGTCCCATATCCCTCGAGAATGCTGAAACAAGAAGTAAGAAAAAATATGAGCCTAATCTCAGTGAAATAAACCTATACAACCTGAACATCAAACATTTTTGAGGATCAACCTAGTGTCACCTAACCGCAGCGGCTATTCAGCCCCGATGCTGCTTCTTCTGCATGACCGGCGCAAAAGCGCCCACACGGCCACCGAAGAATCGTCGACAAAATATACTTAAATACTGCAGCATCCTAATATAAGCATACTCACCAATATTCTTGCTCCCTCCATGTAACTCCTTTGGGTACTTTTCCAAGTGGTTTCCTGTTGGTGGATTCCCGCGTAGGAGTGCTATTTTCCTGGCACTCGACGTTGGATCCTATCGGCTGCGCCAAAATGTTGTGGTCCGTATTTGTTGTCCTCGGGAGCGCCCTTTTCGCTACTTGTCCTGGGCGCGCGTGTTCCTGAAAACCCTAAGTCACTCTTTGGAAATCACACTACATTACACTTTTAGTTTTTAAATCACAAGCCGATTTATTCTTAAAATACTAATTCTTATATAATATTTACAATTCACAATTACAATACAAAAACTGATCTTTCTGGTGTTCCAGTTTCGCACCTGCTAATTGGTGTCAGTTGGACAAGCCAACTGACCTACGCCATTCTGAAAGTGTTGATGGTGCATTCTAAATTTCAATGCCCTTCGGTGGCTCGACTGCGAAACTGTAACACCCTAAAAGTTTACATAATAAATATTACATAGGTAATATTAATTCAAAATACTCGTACCCTAAAAATATGTGCTTTCTTAAGTAACTTTAACACATGCTAGTCACACAGAATGAGTGGCATCTGTTAAGAGTCGATGATGTGGGACGCGCAGGCAGCTTGATTCTAACTCACAACAAGTGCTTTGCGAACGAGATTTTCGGGTTGTTGCCGGAATCTCGCTCTCAATCATTGTTGCCGCTTCTTTACGGAAACGATACGTTATTGGGGGTAGATTAGAAAAAAAAGTTCATTTTATTGAACGGTTTGTCGTGACATCTAGAGTAAATTTTATTTTTTTTTTTTATATATACTTGTATAAGTTAACACCCCATCCATTATTTCATTATTTTCCACATTTCGTTCCACCGTGAACGAAATATTTATTACTTTATTTAAAGGTGCTTAATTGCATTTATCATTTTATTATTTAAAGGTGTTTAATTGCACATTCCTTTCCCACCAAAATTTGTCAACGATAACTGTCTGCTTGCGCTACACGCGCAACTCAATTTTGATGAACAAGCAAATGTGCAGGTGAACGAAAGCTTTATTTAGAAACAAATTAGTTTTAAGTTTTAGTCTAAATCAGAACTGGTAGAAGCACATAGTGCTGTAATAAAGGCTATTAAAAAAAGAAATAAATCTTTGTATTTTTATTTGGCGCCCGAGCAAAAAACGTGAACCTTGAAAAAAATTAAATCTAATAATAATACTGCGAAAATATTTAATCAAAAAAAAAATATCAGAAAAATATCCAATTTTTTAAAATTGAAAATTAAATTCAGTAGAAGAAAAATTTTATTCAAATTTTATTCCAAACATTGTGGAAACCATTGTTTTAAAAGAGTACCAAAATCCAAAAAAAAAAACCACTATAAAATTTTATTCAGAAAACTGTGCAAAACATTTAATAAAAAAAGCCAGGAAAAATTTAAAATTTTAATAATTTAATTTAATTTAATTTAAAAACTAAATACGATTAAAGGAGAAGTAACTGTAAATTGAACTCAGAACACTCTGCAAACAGCTAAGAAAAAGCAAAGACAAAGTAAACCAACAACGAAAACCAACATTTTATCAACACAAGCACCATAAGGAGCAACCAGAACAAATATCGTTATCAAGCCTTGACATTGGTTCCTTAGTAAAACTCTTGAAAGGGGGCGTACGTATGGTCGCAGCCAGTCAAGCCCGGCGAAACGGAATTTTCAACATGTTCCAGGCGAGCAGAATATTAATGTAAGATTATTTCATGCTTAAAATTTAAATAACCTATTGAATATAAGATAAAACAAAAAAAATTTTTTTAAATATTAATAAGATAATATTAATTAATTAAAATTTTAAATTACCTAAAAAAAAGTATTTACGAATATTTAAGAAAATGACAGAAAGTGAGCAACTATCTGCGACTTTGGCAAAATTAAACTTAGGAGCTTCTACGAGTACTAACCTCACATCCTCATTCACTAACAATCAAAAAAAGGAACTTGTGAGTCTGATCGCAGACACAGTCTCTTCCATCCTTAACCCTAGGACAGAAGAAGATGAGGAATCGACAATAGACTTTTCCATAAACAGTGACTCATCAGAAAGGGTACCTGATGTAGTCAAGTGCCTAAGGGAATTCTCCGGGAAACCGGGCGAATTCAATTCATGGCGAAAATCGGTAGATAGGATCCTTCTAATGCACGGACAAAATAAAAAAACTCCAAAATTTTTTGCAATTCTACATACTATAAGGCATAAAATAATCGGCGAGGCCGATGCAGCCTTAGAATCTTATAGAACCCCACTGGAATGGAGCAAAATTAAGAAATGCCTAATGTTACATTACGCCGATAAAAGAGACGTCGGAACCCTTGAGTACCAAATGACTACTCTTGCCCAGCGTGGAAGTTCTATTGAAGAATTTTACCAACAGGTCTACCAATACCTTTCTCTCATATTGGACAAAATAGACTGTCTTGAGTTAGGAGAAGAAGCGTTATCAGCAATGACGGCAGCCTACAGGGGGAAAGCCCTGGATACCTTCGTGCGGGGATTGAATGGTAATTTACCAAGTCTTTTAAGCGTAAAAGAACCAAGCAGCTTACCGCAAGCTCTCCATATGTGCCTGAAATTAAGTAATATGAATTATAGGACAAATCATGCCAACAGCATGGTAAGGGTACAGTCAAATATTAAACCTGTGGGCCAATACCGACCAAACCAAATTAAACGTCCTTTTTATCCAGAGCTTACCAACCCACATGGACAATTTCCCAGGTCAAATAATTTCTATCCATATAGCCAAACCCAATTTGGCACAAACCATTCCAACTTCCCAATACAAAATAACGCCAAACCTCCCTTACCACCTAAACCACCAGTACCCATGGAAGTTGACAGATCAATTCAAACAAGACAAGTCAATTATGAAAATCGACCTCAAAATCAACAAACTCAAAATTTTGGACGGCCAATTTGGCAAAATCCCACTAAGAGATTCCCTCAAAATAACTATAACCAAGCTAATAAGCGCCCACCCTCACAAAATACCCAACAACCCAGTAAGGTTCAACGAGTTTTTAATACGGAAGCAGCAGAAGTTATTCCGCCAGATTACAGCAACGATAGTGAAGGGTACCCTATAGAATATTATGAGGACTCCCAAAGCCATCAATATGGATATGACACAGAAAACTATGAATTTGAACAGGTAGAACCCACTAATGACGACATTAATTTTTTAGACTAAACTCCTCATTGCCATATTTTCTTTTCAAAATGAAAAATGGCAATGAGTTAAAATTTCTTTTAGATACCGGTTCTAATAAAAACTACGTAAGTTCAACTTATATTCGAAATCCCATTCCAAACAAACCTTTTTTTGCAAACTCAGTTGGTGGACTAGTTAAAATTTCTCAACATGCAAACATTGATATTTTTAACAACGAAATAAGTAAACTTAAATTTTATATTCTACCCAATTTAAAAACCTTTGATGCCATAATAGGCAATGATACCTTGAAAAATTTAAATGCAGTGATTTTTACTAAGGAAAACTATTTTACATTACTGAATAAATATAGTTATCCTATGCACCAGTTACAAATAAATACTATAGCACATACCACACTGAGACTAGATCATCTTTGCCCCAACGATAATGAAAAGCTAAAACAAATTTTTAACCTTTATCCAACTTTATTCTCCGAGCCTGACAAAGCCCTCACCTATGTCACAAATGTAAAAGCAGAAATTAGAACAAAGAGCGATAGACCAATATATTCCAAAACGTATCCATACCCTATGCCACTAAAAAAAGAAATTGACAAACAAATCGAGGAGTTATTAAAAGATGGCATTATTCGCCCATCGAAATCCCCATACAATTCACCGGTGTGGAGCGTACCGAAAAAACAAGATGCTTCTGGAGAAAAGAAGTTTCGTATGGTTATCGATTATCGTAAATTAAACGAGGATACCATACCAGACAAATACCCTATTCCGGATATTACTACTATATTAGCCAATTTAGGATCAAATAAGTATTTTTCAACAATTGATCTTAAAAGCGGTTTTCATCAAATTGCTCTCAACGAAGCTGATATTGAGAAGACAGCCTTTTCCGTAGCTAATGGTAAGTTTGAGTTCACTCGACTTCCATTTGGCCTAAGAAACGCGCCCGCTATTTTCCAGCGCACTTTAGACGATGTGCTAAGAGAACACATAGGAGTCCGTTGTTATATTTATATCGACGATATAATTATTTTCAGCAAAACCAAAGAGGAACATTTTAATAACCTTAATATTGTCTTCGATACACTGGAAAAAGCGCATTTAAAGGTTCAATTTGATAAATGTGAATTTATCAAAGATGAAACGGAATTCCTTGGTATCATAGTCGGTCAAAATGGTATTCGCACTACATCAAAAAAGATAGAAGCAATAATAAATTTTCCACAACCAAAAAATGTTCATGACTTACGTTCCTTCTTGGGAATGACGGGGCACTACCGAAGATTTATAGAAGCATACGCGCAAATAGCAAAACCACTCACTGAAATACTTAGAGGAGAGTTTGGAAGAATTCCAAAGAACTTGTCCAAAAGGACATTGCTAAATTTAACAGCGGAACAAATAGAAGCGTTTAATCAATTGAAAAATTGTTTGATCTCAGATGATGTAATGCTTCATTATCCCGATTTCGAAAAAGCCTTCGAGCTAACTACAGATGCTTCTAATTACGCCTTAGGAGCCGTACTCTCGCAAGATGGAAAACCGATCAGTTTCCTTTCCAGAACGTTAAGCAGAGCAGAAGAAAGCTTTGCAGTAAACGAAAAAGAAATGCTGGCAATAATTTGGGCCTTACAGTCACTCAAATGTTTCCTATACGGATCAAAAAAGGTAAAAATTTACACTGATCACCAGCCCCTGACATTCGCTCTAAGCAACAAGAATACGAATGCGAAAATGAAAAGATGGAAAGCGCAATTAGAGGAATATAATCATGAGCTAATTTACAAACCAGGCAATACGAACATAGTTGCGGACTTCCTTTCTAGACCCCCTATACCAAATATAAATTCGATTACAGTTCATAGCAGTGATAGCTCTTCTGAAAATCTGATACCGTCTGTAGAAATACCAGTCAATGTCTTTAAAAACCAACTTCTTATCTCAGAAGATTCTAATAGTTCATATCAATTTAAAATTATTTTCCCCACTTACCATAGACATCTTATAACCGAGAAAACGTTCTCAGAAGAATCATTGAAATCACTTCTCAGGAAATACCTGAACCCGGCAGTAATAAATGGTATTAAAACAACAGAGCCAATAATGCTAAAAATCCAAGGCATTTATCCAACATACTTCAGCAATTATAAAATTCGGTTTACTCAACAAATGGTCGACGACGTTACCAATACAGAAGACCAAACTAGAATTATAATCGAAACACATAATCGTGCTCATAGAAATGAAAAAGAAAATAGATTGCAGATACTAGAGAAATACTATTTTCCCGCTATGGCGAAAAAAATTGGAAATATAATAAAAATATGCAAAATCTGTAAGGAATGTAAATATGACCGACACCCAAATAATCCAAAATTAGGTGCTACACCCCTACCTGAATATCCAGGTCACACTATCCATATTGACATTTTTTCAACGGACAAACACAAAGTACTCACCTCAATTGATAAATTTTCAAAGCTAGCTGTTGTCAAAATGGTAGACGGTAAAAGTATAGAAAGTATAAAAAACCCACTAAGGGAAATAATATTTTACTTTGGAGTTCCAAAGGCAATAGTTTTTGACAACGAAAAAACGTTTTGTTCCCAACCGATAAAGTTTATGCTCGAAAACGAATTCAATATTCAAATATTTACGGCACCACCCTATAAAAGTACTGTGAACGGACAAATCGAAAGATTTCATTCGACCCTAGGGGAAATTATGAGATGCCTAAAACTAGAACACCCTGGGAAAAATTTCGAAGAATTATTAGAATGGTCTGTCAACGAGTACAATCACTCCGTTCATTCGGTAATAGGGAAAAAGCCCGTGGACATATTTTTTGGCAGACCCACTTCAGTTAACCCCGATAATATAAAAGAAATAAGGAATGAAATTTTTGGAAAACTAAAGGCAAAACAAGACAAGGACCTACAATATCACAATAAAAATAGACAAGAAATAGCAAATTATGAAATAGGGCAAAGAATTTTCGTTAAACAAAACAAAAGATTAGGCACCAAACTCTCAAAAAGATACAAGGAGGAAGTAGTGAAAGAAAACAAACATTCTACAGTTACAACAGAATCAGGAAGAATAGTTCATAAAGACCGCATAAGAAACTAATACAATTGCAATTTTTTTTTAGATTACTGCTTTCCCTAAAACTTGTTTGTTGTTTCGGATCGGTCGAAATACTTGACTATACGCAATCCGAAATAGTTACCATCGAAGATGGCACAGGAAAAATCCAGAGTGGGACATACAGGATCCTACACATGATCAATTTGACGGAATATTACATAGCAATAAGAGACCTACAGGAAAACTTTGGCAAAAACATACCCTCATCCCATCCCCTACATCCATTCATAACTGATGAAATTGACAACATAATTATTTCCATTAACAACATCCTCCCGAAAAATAAAATCAAACGATCAATAAATGTCTTGGGTTCAGCAATAAAATGGGTTGCTGGAAATCCCGACCATGATGATCTGATCGCCATAAACAAAAAATTCGAGGAACTAGTGGAAAATAATAACCAGCAAATAGTCATTAACAAAAACATTTTTGACAGAATTAACAAGATTACCCAAATAAGCAACTCAATAATTAAAACGGTCCACAACAGTAATGAATTTCAAACTGCACTAATTCTCCAATTTAAATTCAAAATAGACATAATAAAAGAAGAAATAGGAAACATTAATAATGCAATTCACCTAACAAAAGCCGATATCATTAACACATTCATAATATCAAATCAGGAAGCTCAAAGAATTAATAAGATTTTTATAGAAGAAAATATGCCATTCGATTCTTTAGAAGAATCATTAAATTTTGCCGACATTCAAATTGCTACAAGAGAAAATATTGTCATTTATATTATAAAAATTCCAAAAACAGGGAAAGAAATTTGTAATTCATTTGTAATTAAACCATTAAGTAGAAATAATACTATTTTAAAAATTAATTTTGAAAAAATTTTGAAATGTAGTGATAATTATTATGGCATAGAAAAGCATTGCAAATCAATAAATAAGATAAAAATTTGCAAACAAGATCAGATTGTAAACTTGGAAAATGAAAATTGTACAAAGAACTTATTAGAAAACAAACCATATAATTGCATTGTATCAAACTCAGACCATATTAAAAAACTCGAAATCCTTGATAATGGGCTAATATTGTTAAATAATTTTGATGGAAATATTTGTATAAAAAATTACACAAGAAATATAAATGGATCATTTTTGATAAAATTTTTTAACGAAACTATTAAAATTAATAATTTAAGTTTTACAGCTTTCGAAATGCACAGCTTGAGACCACTACCTGCACTCATAAAACACTCAAATTCTCGTTCAGAATATGAAGAAGTGTTATCATTAAGATTGATGAAGGATCTAAATATTAAAAATATAAAGAAAATTAGTTCCTTAAACTTGCTGGTTAAGTCTAGCTTGTTTACTCATTTCGGGCTAATAGTCTTCATAGTAATCCTAATTTTGATTTTCAAATTTCATAAACGCAATACAGCGGAAATTATTATTCAAAACAATGAATCTTTCCAGTTGCCAATTAAAACAGTTTCAAGGCACAAGAGTCTAAACGACATTCCATACTTTTAAACCAATCGGGGACGATTGGAATTTCGGAGGGAGGAGTTAACACCCCATCCATTATTTCATTATTTTCCACATTTCGTTCCACCGTGAACGAAATATTTATTACTTTATTTAAAGGTGCTTAATTGCATTTATCATTTTATTATTTAAAGGTGTTTAATTGCACATTCCTTTCCCACCAAAATTTGTCAACGATAACTGTCTGCTTGCGCTACACGCGCAACTCAATTTTGATGAACAAGCAAATGTGCAGGTGAACGAAAGCTTTATTTAGAAACAAATTAGTTTTAAGTTTTAGTCTAAATCAGAACTGGTAGAAGCACATAGTGCTGTAATAAAGGCTATTAAAAAAAGAAATAAATCTTTGTAGTTTTATTTTATATATATTTTATTGAATATTCTAAAAAATATCTTAGAACTAACAATAAATCTTCATAGTATATTTAACTTTTCACTTTTAAATTCATATCAATCATTACCAACCTCCCAGTGCCAGTGCTTTAAGGAGTTATGGTATATGAAAAGAAGTAGCGCAATACTTAAATAATAGCGTAATGAATAAGCTTAAAATCTAGTTTGTTGCTAAGCGTAGCGCGTCCATACTTTTCAGGCGGGTGTGTCCTTGATGCTGTAGTAGACGCCTCGCTAATGCATTGGGATGCTTGTCTAGCTTTGCTAAGTAAGATTCAGCAAGTCGGGAAACTTCTTTAGTTACTTACGGGATATGTAAATCTCTGTGGATGTTAACGTTTTTGATGTACCAAGGAGCATTGGTAATCATTCGAAGGATTTTCGATTGGGCTTTTTGCAGCCTTTCGACATTTGAGGGTGAAGCAGTAACCCAGAGTTGGATACCGTAGGTCCATATGGGCTTGATAATTACTTTGTAGAGTAGAACTTTAAAGTCCAGTTTGAGCTTGGACTGCCTGTTCAAAAGCCAGTTTAGCTCGTTTATTTTGAGTTTAATCTGAGTAATTTTTGCACTTATATGCTTTGCCCAAGTAAGTCTGCGATATAAATGCATTCCTAGATATTTAGTTACTGTCGCCTGAGGGATTGGCTTGGTGTTAATTTGCACAGGGGGGCAAGTACTCCTGCATAGAGTGAATGTGACATGAACGCATTTCGACTCATTGACTTTGATTCTCCAGTGGTCAAGCCATTCCTTAAGCATGTTGACGTGTACTTGGAGAAGTGTTGACGCCTCTTTCGGATTGGTGTGAGTACACAATATGGCTGTGTCATCGGCAAAAGTATAGGAGATAGTCTTGCCGTTTGTTGGCATATCTGCAGAGAACAACGTATAGAGCAGGGGGCCTAATAATTTGCCTTGCGGTACACCAGCTTGTATAGGGTATTCATCTGAGATGAAGCTTTTTTGTTTCACCACACAGCGTCTACCTGAGAGATAGCTTTCGAGCAATGTGTAGATGTTAAGAGGTAACATACATTTCAGTTTGTGCAAGATTCCTTCGTGCCAGACCTTATCAAATGCCTGAGTGATGTCGAGAAAAACTGCGGAACAGTATTGCTTCTTTTCGAACGTTTCTTGTATAGTGTTCACAATGCGATGAACTTGTTCGATAGTACTGTGTTTTTCTCTAAACCCAAACTGGTGGTTTGGTATAACATTAGACTGTTTGACAACGTCTTTAATACGCTTTATTATCAAACTTTCAAAGAATTTTGAAAAAATTGATAGCAGACTAATTGGTCTGTAGGAAGAGACGCTTGTTGGGTCCTTTCCAGCTTTGGGAATCATGGTAATTTGAGAAATTTTCCATGAGTAAGGAAAGAATCCAAAGTGTATTATAGCATTTAATATATGCAAGAGATGCATTGTGGCTATTGCTGGGAGTTCTTTTATCATTTGGCCCGTAATCAGATCACGCCCTGGAGATTTTTTGGCATTGAGTTCTTTGATAGCGTTTGTCAGCTCCTTTTTGGCAATCGAGATACCATTGACGCTAGAGATAGCATCAACCGCCGTTAGAGAACGGTCGGAACTAGGAAGATTACGGGTGAAAACTTGCTCCAAATGATTTGCGAATGCTATTCCCTTTTCTGCATCACTTCTTGCCCAGTTGCCGTTGGGAAGGCGTATTGGTGACTCCATTTGAATGGGTTTTTTTGAGTTTTTGGCCGTTCGCCATAGAGAATAGCTTGAGGCTTCTGTAGGACAGAGGGTCTCTACAAACTCGTGAAACTCGGAGGTTTCCTTTTCTTTTAGAAGGTGATGCAGTTTTTTAGTACATTCATTCAGTTTCTTCTTCAGAGAAGGTGATCTCTGCAATTGCCATTCTCTCTTAAGAGATCTTTTTTTCGGAGAGGAGCTTCAGAATGTCTTGGGGAGTACACTCTTGTCGGGTTTGAGCTTTAGAACGTGGTGTAGCAATTTTTACTGTTTGGGATAGCAAATGAGTGAAATTGAAAATAGCAGAGTTTATTTCCTGCTCAGACTTTAGGGAGCTCTTTATTTCAAGAACATCTTATATTTAAGCCAGTCTGTATTTTTGTAGTCGAAACTACCACTCACGTTTTTCTGATAGGAGTTTTCAGAAAAGATAGTTATTATTGTGGGAGTGTGATCAGAGGACAGCTCCAGAGAGGAATGCACAAGAGAGTGTACATTATTTGTACCTCTAGTGATGGCGAAGTCAATAAGATCTGGAATCTTCTGTTTGTCGGATGGCCAGTATGTAGGCTTACCATTGGACAAGAGCATTTATCGCAGAGAAGAATTTTCGGCCTTTGGGAGTTACTAAACGCGAGCCCCAATGAGTATGCTTTGCATTAAAGTCTCCAGCAGCAATGAACTTAGCATCGAGAGTACTAAAGAATTGTTTGTATTGCTGCTCATCTATATTAAACCTGGGTGAGCAATAGATGGATGATACTGTCAAGCCTTTGACGTATTCTTCGAGCTGTATAGTCGTCGCTTGTAGATAATCGGTACAGTATCCTTGCATTGGGAAATGCTTTATTCTATTCTTGATCAGAATGGATGTACCACCACGTGCTTTGCCACCGGGGTGTTTGGTGTCAGAAGCTTTGTATCCCGCTATCTGGAAACAGTTTTTCTGAGTAAGGTGAGTTTCAGAAATTAGCATCAAATCTATTGAGTTATCGTTGAGAAATAGTTTGAGCTCATTTTTGTGCTGACTTATGCCATTTGCATTCCAATGACAGATTTTCAGTGCGTTCATGGTTTTGTTAATAGTGATTGCAAAAGCATGTTCTGATTACGTATCATGTCTTGCATCATACTTTGCATTGAGCACATAAATTGCGTCATATTTGCGATGAGCTCTTATAAAGTCTTTTCAAGAGTACTCTCATCAGTTTTAGGGTTTGAGAATATTTGCGTAAGAGATACTTAAAGGCTGTGCTTCACGGGCAGAGATTTCACGCAAAACTGTTACGGGAGGAACAGTTTTAACTTGTTTTGGCTGAGGTGCAAATTTCTTTTTTATATGAGCGTATACAGTGCTCTGTAGTTTGCAGTGTGATTTTCACCACAGTTGATGCATTTTTTGACACTGGAGTCGTCTTTGGGCTTTGTGCAATTTTGTGACATGTGGAGATCACCACAAACGACACATACACTGGGAAGTGTGCAGTATTTTCTAGTGTGCCCGAATTCTTGGCAGTTCAGGCATTGAACTGGTCCAATTCGCTTGTGGGGTTCTTCTACAGAGATTTTTCTATGTAGAAGATAGCGGTTGTAGATCGGGTGTGATTCGCCTTTTCTCAGGTTCGAGTCGACTGGCTGTAGCTCAACGCGAAAGAGCGGCAGTGGAATCTTATCTTTATTGCGTATATTAAACACAGAGTTTGCGGTAAAACCCTCTTGGGATAGGGCTTCTCTTATTTCGTTTACATCTACGTCAGCTTCGATTTCTCTAAGGACAACAACAATGCCTTTGCTATTTTTAAGCTGGTAGGTGTAATAACTTTTTTTTTCTGTGTCAAAGAGATTGACGACTTTGCGATAGCTTGATTCGATAAATAATTGAATTTTGGTTTCATGTATTTTGCCTTTTAGTATTGGGACAACATGAAAGTTTTTAGCACCAATTAGAGTAGTTAGAGTTTTTACGAGAGCGTTAGAGTTGCGCTCCCTTAAATAAATTGTTGGGGGCTTTACCTCTTTTAGCACTGGGTAGAATTGTCTACGGCATTTGCAAGAGGTGCAAACCTGTTAGAAACGAGTGGATTTTTTCCAGGAGCAGAATCATTAGATTTAATCTGCTTTGCCGACTTTTGAGACAATTTTTGAGGACTCAACTTGCGCCTAACCACAATATAGCGGTCCATACCAGTCTGTATTGCCGAACCTATTCCTTGGTTGGCTGTAGCATGCATGTTTTTTTCTTTGCCTGTAGCGCTATGTGTATTAATGAGAGGTTCTAATGGTGAGGGAGAGTTGCTTCGCATACTCCACGGCAGAGTGTGACCGACCCAGAGCCAACAATAAGCGTACTTACGTTTTTGCAGCAGTCGTTACTTACTGTAACGTGCTCAAGCTGAGAGCCAGAGTTAGCAGAGCCAGTGAGGGAGAGCTGTTTATGGGAGCAATCAGACAATGAAAAGCTGCGCTGCCTACCGCTGCTGTCGAATTGCGCTATAAGTGTATTAATTTCACTTGGCGAGAGATCGCAACTGTTTTTATTTATGTTCACGCTGTTGTTATTGTTTTGTTGTGTTTGCGCATCGGTTGTTTTCTTTGCCGTTGCTGCACTAGCTGAACGCGCGGGTGGCGACCGCAACATGACCTTTCTGGTGATCCAGTTTCGCACCTGTTAGATGGTGTCAGTTGGTCAAGCCAACTGACCTACGCCATTCTGAAAGTGTTGATGGTGCATTCTAAATTTCAATGCCCTTCGGTGGCTCGACTGCAAAACTGTAGCACCCTAAAAGTTTACATAATAAATCTTACATAGGTAATATAAATTCAAAATACTCGTACTCTAAAAATATGTGCTTTCGTAAGTAACTTTAACACATGCTAATCACACTTTAACACATGTAGCACCCTAAAAGTTTACATAATAAATATTACATAGGTAATATTAATTCAAAATACTCGTACCCTAAAAATATGTGCTTTCTTAAGTAACTTTAATACATGCTAATCACACAGAATGTGTGGCATCTGTTAAGAGTCGATGATGTGAGACGCGCAGGCAGCTTGATTCTAACTCACAACAAGTGCCTTGCGAACGAGATTTTCGGGTGTTGTTGTTGCCGGAATCTCGCTCTCAATCATTGTTGCTGCTTCTTTACGGAAACAATACGTTATTGAGGGTGGATTAGAAAAAAAAGTTCTTTTTATTGAACGGTTTGTCGTGAGATCCAGAGTCAATTAAAACAAAATAATTTATAGGCTGAGTACTTCATAATCACATGTATCTAAATTGACTCCATTAACTTACGCCAGTAGGAAAAAAAACTTTATTATTATAATATCGTCGCTATTTTTTTATGAGTTATTCACCATAGTTGAACAATTATGTGACTCAAAATATTATATCCTGCGGATATTGCGTAAGATTACACAGTGAATACAACAACAATTAAATTATAAAGTTCAGAAAAATATATGCATTAGTATAAGTTGTGAGGGAAATTGGTGGTCAGGCAACAGTGCAAGCAATTAAAATCATTTGTGAAAATTGCTGTTAAATTACCAGTTAGACAGTGTGACGAACCTCTGGACATTATTAAAACTTTACCAGATTTCGACGTTAAAAAGAAAATTACATCTCATGGCGTTGGGCAGCACATATCGCACACCAAATTTTATAAAATTACGTAACAGCAAACACTAACAGGCTGTTGCCATCATTAGAAATAAGGTAAAGGGGCCGGGCGACATGGTGCTGGCATCCCTTAATACTGTAAACTTCAAGGTCATAATCAATCGTCTTGATTTTACGTACGCAGATAAACGACCAATTTATCTGATCGAGCAGGATATGTCATAGTAGCATCTGTCAATGAGAAGTATAGGATGGAGGCATTGCGGGTACTTACATCAGGAACCAAAAAGCCACTATGTGATGTGCTTTTTTCAGCATGACCAAGTGATCTCTCTACTGATGTAGCACTTGCTCAGAAAGTAGGGTCCAACCATGAGCGATACTTGTTCGCAAGTAAATACGCTAAGACCTTGTAGGACAAAGCACAAATAATAGTAATGAGGCAGCAGACTCGGGATAAAGGTACGGGTGGCAGAAATCAAGGGAGTGGTACCCAAAAAATAAAAAAATTCCCATTGTAATAAACTACACAGCTTCAAAAATATGTCTTCACAAAAGTTGAAACCGGTACAACCGATGGGTGTTGACCTTCCACTACGATGTGAGCACGAGACATCAATCTTCCATCCCGAGATTCAGTACAGTACCATAATAATCAAAGACCAAATAATGGATCCGCTTGGCTTATTGACCAAAAGCAAGACGATATTTTTCCATTCAGGAAGGCAACGAATATCAGGCCGTAGCAAATTCAGAAGCTACAGCAATTCATGACGAGCTGTCTGAATCGGGTCAAATAAATTTTTTAAGCAAATCTCCCTGCTACTGTTCATTGAAACGACAATTGTAGGGAAGCAAATGAAATTACTGATAAACACAGGGGCATCAAAAAATTATATCAAGCCACTTAAAGTGCTTAAGCACATATCACATATAACATCCTTCACAACATCCCTTTTTAGTAAAGCCAATTCATGGTTTTAATAAAATTAAAGGAAAATACATCATCAATTTCTTTGACACAAATTGTATATTTTTCATACTACTCTCTCATTAAACGTGTTAATGTACATATATTTTAATTCGATATTTTTAAGTTTCGGTTAATACTGCAATTTTGATTTCTGTTCAATTATTTCTGTGCTTCACTCATAACAGAGTTTAACAATTTAAATTCTCTTGCACATTAAGCAGACGGAAATTCGACACGTTTGTTTGTTGTTAGTCTCATGATAATATGCAACTCTATCATATATGTTGTGCAACGTGCGTCGAACTACAGTATTGCTGATCATATGTATTATTTGTATTATATAGTATTGATTTTAACATGTATATTTTGTATAAAAACGCAAGCAATGATTTAATAAAGTCAGTTAAAAATTAGAACTCTAAAGAACAATTATTGAATTATTATTTCTTCGTGGTTTTCTAGTTCAAGTACTAGAAGGTCAGTTTAAATTAACTTCAATTTTGTTTCGTCGTGAATTTTCAGTTCAAGTACTGAAAATTCAAACCTCAAATTCAAAACAAAATTTTGAATTAACATTTTGGTGACCCCGACGTAATATTTCAGTTTAAGTGCTGAAATATACCATGGCAAATATATCGGAGCTTGCAGAACGGCAAAGAGAGGTCGGCGAAGAAATCGCGAGGATTATTCGGAATTTCAACAAGGATGCCGCAGACAGAAAAACAAGGTCCTCCTATTACAGTGAGAAATTGCGTCAATTGACTCAGTACTGGGAGGACTGCGATGAAACAGATGGCAAATTAAGGGCATTAACCGATCATCCGGCTGACCATGAATATTTCACATCCGGATACTACGACCAAATCAGCAAGTTAGTCGATACCTATCAAAGCCGATGTCTCCAGGAAGCCATCCGTCTCCAGGCAAACGAGGAAGGTGGGACTATACCAGGCGAAAAGGTGGCAGCACCATCGGCAGCAGCAAGCTTATCGGCCATACTAGAACCCACCAAGTATCAAATGGAAGACATACATCAGCTCCTCATGTAGCGAAAAGGACATCGTTCATGAGGGAACCTTCTAGAACCTCTCTACAACACGGCATAGTGAGGACGATGACTGCTCGCATAGCTATATTGAGGCGAGCGATCGAAAATCTGGAAGCAGTCCAAGAAAACCAGTCATTGTAATTTTATAAATTAAAAATAAACAGCATCAGTCATCTTTGGACCCAAATAGAATTGGTGTACGACGAGCTTTGGGAAAAGTTGGAACATCCGGCAGCAGAAGGCTTTGACCAGGCAGAGTACGATCAATTAGATGAAATAGTACAACACCAGTTACTTGATCTCTCTATAAGAACAGATCAATGCCAAGGTACCAGAGTCAGTGTTTCAGCCGCGAGAGAAGACCAAACATTGCGAAGTTCAGTTTACCTCCCAAAGGTAACCATTCCACAGTTCAACGGTGATTACTTGAAATGGCAACAATTCTTCGATCTGTTTTCCCAAATGATCGACAAGCAGCCATTAGCAGCGGTGCAAAAAATGTGGTACCTAAAGGCTAATGTTACAGGAGAAGCTGCAAAATGAATCAACCACTTCTCCCTGACGGAAGACAACTATGTTGGAGCTTGGACGTTATTGCAAGAGCGGTACAACAACAGAAGGGTAATAGTAGCTATGCTAATCGAAAAACCACTAAATCAGCAATCAGGGACATCAACTGCCTCGACAAATAAAAATTTGCACGACACAACACGTGAATGCATCTTGGCTCTGAATGTGACAAAAAACACAATACGTTGCTATAGTTTGGAAATGAAAAACAACTAGTTCCAAAAATGCCGTCATCAGAAGCAAGGCAATCAGCCAATGAATCAATAAATCCCATTCCAAATGCAACAGTTTCATTAGCATCAGCAAGCAACGTGTCTATTCAAGGATACGTACTACTGGCAACAGCAAGGATAAGAATTACTGCGGCCAATGGCAACTCAGGGGAATTTAGAGCAATTTTGGATTCCGGTTCCCAAGTTAACATCGTCTCAGAACGTCTCATGAAGAGATTATCCATATTGGAATTGGCAATGCGCAAAAGACGGTCACTCAGAGGATTAACGTGAAGATGCAATCCACTAGTGGTCTGAAACATCGACGGAACATTGACATGTGCAGTGTTCGGGATAAAAACAGACACCGATAGCAGGCATGGTCCACTGGTCGAGGCAATTGAAAAATTATGAAAGATGGATGAAGTCGAAACAATTGGAAAGAGCATGTCACCAGCAGAATAACCATGAGAAACACACTTTGCCCAAAATATGCGCAAAAATTACCTGAGACGCTTTATCGTAAAATTGCCATTTCGTGAAAATCCAACAGCTTTGGGAGAATCAAGACTAATGGCTCATAATCGATTCCTTGGCCTCGTACAGCGACTTCAGAGAAACGTGGAGCTGCGAAAACAATATGTGGAGTTCATGAGAGAATACGAAAGATTGGGACACATGAAGAAGGTGAAGCTTGACTCAATGCTGTCTCCTAACTACTTCCTTTATAATCATTGTGTTCTCAAACCCGATAGCACAACAACCAAATTGCGAGTGGTGTTCGACGCATCCGCCAAAACCACGACAGGATATTCATTGAACGATTTAATGTATACCGGGCCCACAGTTCAAAGTGAACTATTTTCAATACTGCTACGCTTTCGATTGCCACGCTTTGTGTTTACGACCGATATCGAAAATATGTGTCGGCAGATCATAATACATCCAGAAGATCGACGTTATCAAGTCATCGTATGGAGGGAAGATCCAACAGCCAACATTGGGTACTATAAACTAAACACCGTTACATATGGAACACGGGCAGCACCGTACCTAGCAACCAAATGTCTGCAACAAATCGCTAACGACAACATGGGAGCAAAAATGTTACATGACAATTTTTATGTGGATGATGCACTTGGAGGATCAGATAGTCTGGCTACAGCCATAGAAATGCAACAACAGCTGATAAAAATGCTAAGCACACATGCATTTAGTTTGCGAAAATGGTGTGCAAATCATCCCCAACTATTAACAAATATTCCACAAGGTAACCAAGAAGTGAATTTAGATTTTTTTAATGACACTAATGAGCCAATAAAAACGCTGGGGTTATTGTGGTTGCCGAAAGTGGATGTATTCTGTGTCAGATCAACGCTGGATCCTGTGCGGGTTATCACTAAACGAACGGTCAGCTCCGATCTAGCACGACTGTTTGATCCACTTGGACTACTGGCACCGGTGATCGTCAAGGCAAAAATATTCACACAGCATCTCCGGCAAATAAAGTTATCCTGGGATCTGGCTCTACCATCAGATCTCAACGCTACATGGACGGCATTCAGAGAAAATTTTAACCACATAAACAATATCCGCATAGCCAGACACATATTCAAGGGAGAACTATCATCATCAACACAACTACACATCTTTACTGATGCTTCTGAAAGGGCTTTCGGCGCGGCAGCATATCTACAAGCAACGCTAAGGGATGGCAGGATAATGACGCGGTTATTATGCGCCAAAACCCGTGTTGCACTACTAAAAACACAAACTCTGCCTCGATTAGAACTTGTGCCCAACTTGCAGCTCGGGTAAAAACAGATTGTCAGATAGAGGATAAACCAATCTTCTTTTGGACCGATTCAGAGGTTGTGCTTCATTGGATAAATGCACAATCATCAGCATACAAAACTTTTGTAGCAAATAGAGTAGCAAAAATTCAAATGTTAACTCTACCCGAGCAATAGCGGCATGTCAGTTCAAAGGAAAATCCAGCAGATTTACTGTCAAGAGGATGTTTAGCAAATACATTGGCTGACAGTGCAGTCTGGTTTCAAGGACCAATGTTTCTGCACCCAAGGCAAGAGCTATGGCCCCCAGTATGGTCGGAACAGCTGCTAATTCCGTCTGACATCGAAAAGAAAAAGGAAACAGCCATTTCATTGCTCACTGGGTCCGATAACACAATTCAAGTAAATGGAGAATGGATTTATCAAATAAACCATCGCAACTCGTTTGTCACACTTCAAAGAATCACTGGATATGTCTTACGATTTATAAATAACACAAAGAACAAGCGGAATTCTAGAGTAAAAACCATTACTTTTACAACAGTCGAACAGGATCATGCACTAGCAGCCATCGTCAAGACCATTCAGGCAAGTGACTTCAAAGATGAAATCCAAAATCTGAAACAACACAGTGAAATCAAAATTAGCAGTGGCATCAGCAGCTTATCACCATTTTTAGATGATGGGACGATTAGAAGCTGCTGCACTGCCATTCGATGCTAAACACCAAATGTTGCTACCCTACAACGACCCGCTGGTCAAGTTACTCTTCATTAAAGTGCATGAGGAGAACAAGCACTGTGGTCCTCAAGCCTTGCTGGGAACCATAAGGCAACGATTTTGGCCAATAAAGGGAAAAACAACAGCTCGATCGACTGTTCAGCAATGTATCCGATGCAATAAAGCTCGCCCTCAATTCGCACAACAAATGATAAGACACCTGCCAGCTCCAAAAGTGACACCTGCTCGACCATTCATTAACACTGGTGTTGACTACTCTGGACCTTTGTGAGTGCATTATAAGGTCCGAGGAAAGAAGCCAACCAAAGCGTACTTCGCTGTATTCTGTTGCTTTGCCTATATAGCTGCTCATCTGGAGTTGGTAACGGATCTGTCAACATAAACGTTTATTGGAGCCCTCAAAAGATTCATAAGTTGAAGAGGTCGCTGCCAAAACCTATATAGTGATAACGCTACCAACTTCGTCGGAGCAAGAAATCAATTGACAGAGTTGTCATCAGCACTCCATTCATCAAGTGCCACTATCATCGGAAAAATTATATTCATATTTGCATTGGAAAGTTTTACGTTACAAGGTCCACCCAGTATATCACAACCTCAACAGAATCGATTTTGACAAAGTTGAAGATTGGCAAAAGCTTAAGGAGGGTGACTGAAACCACCACTAAATATAATAAGCAGAGGAAATTTGTCTCACGGCTTCATTAAAGTATATGTCCAACCTAAAGGATGAACATATGAAATATTATTATACCCTTTACCTTTAAAAAAGGTAAATAGGGTATACTAACTTTGTGCTTTTGAGAGGGGTTGGAATTTCGAGAAGGAGGCGTGGTAGGTATGGACATATATATACAGATATGATCAGAATCACTTTCTAAGCAATTTTTGTTTTGTCCGTCCGTCTGTCCGTCTGTCCGTCTGTGGCCACTTTTTTTCTACACCGTTAGAGCTATTTTAATGAAACTTTGCAAAAGTATAGTCTGGACAAATATACAGAACCAGATTGCTATATGGGCCGATCTGGACAAAGAGCACGCCTACCTCCCATATAAGGAACTTTTTTCAACTTTTTAAAATGACTATAACTTCGGGTCGCAATTTGGCATTTATGGAGATGTGGGTCCCACTAAAGACTGTGCAGAAAGTGGGCGGTATATATTAACTGAAACGCCCACTATTAACAAATATTCATAACTTAAGATCTGGTAGAGATTTATGGACGAAATTATACATGAAGAAACATGTGGACATTATAAAGCTATATGCAACAAATGGGGCTGATCAAGCAAAAGACACGCAAACTTTTGATATAGGGAACTTGAGTCAACTTGAGTGAACTGAGCCACGCCCACTATTCACATATTATTATAACTTACGACCTATACAAAAATTTTGAACAAAATTTTATACTAGTGGTTATATTGACACTACGAAGCCATGCACAAGAAATGGGGTCGATATAATCAATTCAAGGTACCCTACTGAAAATAACCGTAGATATGCTCCTAATGATGATTTATGAAGAAAACATCCCCATTGATGAACTCGCACGCTCAAGAAAAGGTAAAGGGTATTTCGTAGTCGGTCTAACCCGACTTCAGACTTCTTTTCTCTTTCGCATATGAAATTGATTTACTAGAAGAAGACACAGAGACTGGTATCTGATCGGAGTAAGCAAATTACGTCATTAAACGTGTATCTCAGAGAAATTCCGATAGTCTACACATCGAAGCCAACGAAGTCAAATTCCATTATGAGGAAGCTCAAGAGAAACACTTCCAACATAAAAACGCATTGCTGCAAAGTAAATACCGGAGGAGTATTGTAATCTCTCATGTATTTTAAATGCATTTTACAAGGTGAATACTATAAGCAGAGGCAGTACCTCCCACAACCGTTAGGGCACGCTATATAAATCAAAAGCAGAAGGCCACAACAAGCGAAGTTTTAATGGCAAACCGAATCGGCAGCCTAGAATATCATACGTACCGGTCGAAAAAGAAGGGAGGGGTATGCAGAGTTCACCCGGTAGTAGAGGTCGCAGTGTGCATTTTATTAATCCTATAATATATATAATAAATAAAAAGTGGGGAAAAAGAAATAGAACATTTTTATGATTTTGCGCTATGAACAACTGAAAATGGTAATTTATCAATATTTTCACGAAAAATTTGCACTTTCACAAGGCCAAAACTGCCTGAAGGAGCGTTCCAATGCTTTTGCGATGTACTAGAGAGTTCTTAACTATTGTCTTGGCTACAATTTTTGTCTGAGTATTGGATCGAAAATCTCAATGGTTTGGCTGTTATAGGCCATAATATCAAAAAAAAAACGTGTCAAAAAGTGGTGAATTTTCTACATTTTCGACTTTTCGACCATGAAAACGAAGTTTTTTCTAAGTAATATGTTCAGAGAAATTTTAGCTGTTTTGAAAATAAGTCAAAATTTCAAATACTTTACGAAATATGAGCCCAAGAAAATTTGCAAATTTTCCAAAAAAATAAAGTCTGAGAAAAAACTGCAAGTCAAAATCTGGAAGCTCGATTTTCACCGTAGACGTATGGTCTTTTGGACTTTTTTGCTCAGTACAATCCCAAGAATCAGAAACGCGAAGCGCCCATTAAGATTTTTTTCCTTCCATACTAATCGCCCCACCCTAATATATATACTCGTATATATATATATATATATATATATATATATATATATATATATATATATATATATATATATACATATATAAATATATATTATATATATATATATATATATATATATATATATATATATATATATATATATATATATATATATATATATATATATATATATACATATATAAATATATATTATATATATATATATATATATATATATATATATATATATATATATATATATATATATTAGGGGGGGTCAATTTGTATGGATCGAAAAAAAGTCACCAAGCTGTTGTCAAAATCGTAATCTACGAGAAATTCTAAGAAAGTTTACCCAAGAAACCATGGGTCTAAAATCAAAATGGAGCTTCCGATTTTTAACGAGAAAGTTTTATTTTATTTTTTTTATTTTTTTAAACTATTTATTTATTTGGATTGGATGATTCAAAAATTGGAAGGCCTTGTATTTTAAGTTATGTTACCTGTCCCCTCATTAAAATTAAAATAAACAATTTTGCGATGTTTTCTAAGTATACTGTGTATATATATATATATATATATATATATATATATATATATATATATATATATATATATATATATATATATATATATATATATATATATATATATATATATATATATATATATATATATATATATATATATATATATATATATATATATATATATATATATATATATATATATATATATATATATATATATATATATATATATATATATATATATATATATATATATATATATATATATATATATATATATATATATATATATATATATATATATATATATATATATATATATATATATATATATATATATATATATATATATATATATATATATATATATATATATATATATATATATATATATATATATATATATATATATATATATATATATATATATATATATATATATATATATATATATATATATATATATATATATATATATATATATATATATATATATATATATATATATATATATATATATATATATATATATATATATATATATATATATATATATATATATATATATATATATATATATATATATATATATATATATATATATATATATATATATATATATATATATATATATATATATATATACACAGTATACTTAGAAAACATCGCAAAATTGTTTATTTTAATTTTAATGAGGGGACAGGTAACATAACTTAAAATACAAGGCCTTCCAATTTTTGAATCATCCAATCCAAATAAATAAATAGTTTAAAAAAATAAAAAAAATAAAATAAAACTTTCTCGTTAAAAATCGGAAGCTCCATTTTGATTTTAGACCCATGGTTTCTTGGGTAAACTTTCTTAGAATTTCTCGTAGATTACGATTTTGACAACAGCTTGGTGACTTTTTTTCGATCCATACAAATTGACCCCCCCTAATATATATATATATATATATATATATATATATATATATATATATATATATATATATATAATATATATTTATATATGTATATATATATATATATATATATATATATATATATATATATATATATATATATATATATATATATATATATATATATATATAATATATATTTATATATGTATATATATATATATATATATATATATATATATATATATATATATATATATATATATATACGAGTATATATATTAGGGTGGGGCGATTAGTATGGAAGGAAAAAAATCTTAATGGGCGCTTCGCGTTTCTGATTCTTGGGATTGTACTGAGCAAAAGTCCAAAAGACCATACGTCTACGGTGAAAATCGAGCTTCCAGATTTTGACTTGCAGTTTTTTCTCAGACTTTATTTTTTTGGAAAATTTGCAAATTTTCTTGGGCTCATATTTCGTAAAGTATTTGAAATTTTGACTTATTTTCAAAACAGCTAAAATTTCTCTGAACATATTACTTAGAAAAAACTTTGTTTTCATGGTCGAAAATTCGAAAATGTAGAAAATTCACCACTTTTTGTCACGTTTTTTTTTGGATATTTTGGCCTATAACAGCCAAACCATTGAGATTTTCGATCCAATACTCAGACAAAAATTGTAGCCAAGACAATAGTTAAGAACTCTCTAGTACATCGCAAAGCATTGGAACGCTCCTTCAGGCAGTTTTGGCCTTGTGAAAGTGCAAATTTTTCGTGAAAATATTGATAAATTACCATTTTCAGTTGTTCATAGCGCAAAATCATAAAAATGTTCTATTTCTTTTTCCCCACTTTTTATTTATTATATATATTATAGGATTAATAAAATGCACACTGCGACCTCTACTACCGGGTGAACTCTGCATACCCCTCCCTTCTTTTTCGACCGGTACGTATGATATTCTAGGCTGCCGATTCGGTTTGCCATTAAAACTTCGCTTGTTGTGGCCTTCTGCTTTTGATTTATATAGCGTGCCCTAACGGTTGTGGGAGGTACTGCCTCTGCTTATAGTATTCACCTTGTAAAATGCATTTAAAATACATGAGAGATTACAATACTCCTCCGGTATTTACTTTGCAGCAATGCGTTTTTATGTTGGAAGTGTTTCTCTTGAGCTTCCTCATAATGGAATTTGACTTCGTTGGCTTCGATGTGTAGACTATCGGAATTTCTCTGAGATACACGTTTAATGACGTAATTTGCTTACTCCGATCAGATACCAGTCTCTGTGTCTTCTTCTAGTAAATCAATTTCATATGCGAAAGAGAAAAGAAGTCTGAAGTCGGGTTAGACCGACTACGAAATACCCTTTACCTTTTCTTGAGCGTGCGAGTTCATCAATGGGGATGTTTTCTTCATAAATCATCATTAGGAGCATATCTACGGTTATTTTCAGTAGGGTACCTTGAATTGATTATATCGACCCCATTTCTTGTGCATGGCTTCGTAGTGTCAATATAACCACTAGTATAAAATTTTGTTCAAAATTTTTGTATAGGTCGTAAGTTATAATAATATGTGAATAGTGGGCGTGGCTGTAGAAATAACACGCCCATTTTTTGTGTGGTGTTTAATGTTAGTACCCGCAACCTTCCTGTGAAATTTCGTTGAAAAATCTTTAATAGGAACCTAGTAATGATTTTTGGCTAATTGTGGGCGTGGCAGTTGCTTTATAATCTCCATATTCTGCACAAACACTATTATGGACCCCATGTATGTTTCTGCAAATTTTTTTTCCGCTGGCATCAATACGAGCATAGGTAAGCTAATTAAATTTTTTGACCCAAAAGTTCCCTATATCAAAAGTTTGCGTGTCTTTTGCTTGATCAGCCCCATTTGTTGCATATAGCTTTATAATGTCCACATGTTTCTTCATGTATAATTTCGTCCATAAATCTCTACCAGATCTTAAGTTATGAATATTTGTTAATAGTGGGCGTTTCAGTTAATATATACCGCCCACTTTCTGCACAGTCTTTAGTGGGACCCACATCTCCATAAATGCCAAATTGCGACCCGAAGTTATAGTCATTTTAAAAAGTTGAAAAAAGTTCCTTATATGGGAGGTAGGCGTGCTCTTTGTCCAGATCGGCCCATATAGCAATCTGGTTCTGTATATTTGTCCAGACTATACTTTTGCAAAGTTTCATTAAAATAGCTCTAACGGTGTAGAAAAAAAGTGGCCACAGACGGACAGACGGACAGACGGACGGACAAAACAAAAATTGCTTAGAAAGTGATTCTGATCATATCTGTATATATATGTCCATACCTACCACGCCTCCTTCTCGAAATTCCAACCCCTCTCAAAAGCACAAAGTTAGTATACCCTATTTACCTTTTTTAAAGGTAAAGGGTATAATAATATTTCATATGTTCATCCTTTAGGTTGGACATATACTTTAATGAAGCCGTGAGACAAATTTCCTCTGCTTATTATATTTAGTGGTGGTTTCAGTCACCCTCCTTAAGCTTTTGCCAATCTTCAACTTTGTCAAAATCGATTCTGTTGAGGTTGTGATATACTGGGTGGACCTTGTAACGTAAAACTTTCCAATGCAAATATGAATATAATTTTTCCGATGATAGTGGCACTTGATGAATGGAGTGCTGATGACAACTCTGTCAATTGATTTCTTGCTCCGACGAAGTTGGTAGCGTTATCACTATATAGGTTTTGGCAGCGACCTCTTCAACTTATGAATCTTTTGAGGGCTCCAATAAACGTTTATGTTGACAGATCCGTTACCAACTCCAGATGAGCAGCTATATAGGCAAAGCAACAGAATACAGCGAAGTACGCTTTGGTTGGCTTCTTTCCTCGGACCTTATAATGCACTCACAAAGGTCCAGAGTAGTCAACACCAGTGTTAATGAATGGTCGAGCAGGTGTCACTTTTGGAGCTGGCAGGTGTCTTATCATTTGTTGTGCGAATTGAGGGCGAGCTTTATTGCATCGGATACATTGCTGAACAGTCGATCGAGCTGTTGTTTTTCCCTTTATTGGCCAAAATCGTTGCCTTATGGTTTCCAGCAAGGCTTGAGGACCACAGTGCTTGTTCTCCTCATGCACTTTAATGAAGAGTAACTTGACCAGCGGGTCGTTGTAGGGTAGCAACATTTGGTGTTTAGCATCGAATGGCAGTGCAGCAGCTTCTAATCGTCCCCCCACTCGAAGAATGTTCATGTCATCTAAAAATGGTGATAAGCTGCTGATGCCACTGCTAATTTTGATTTCACTGTGTTGTTTCAGATTTTGGATTTCATCTTTGAAGTCACTTGCCTGAATGGTCTTGACGATGGCTGCTAGTGCATGATCCTGTTCGACTGTTGTTAAAGTAATGGTTTTTACTCTAGAATTCCGCTTGTTCTTTGTGTTATTTATAAATCGTAAGATAAATCCATTCTCCATTTACTTGAATTGTGTTATCGGACCCAGTGAGCAATGAAATGGCTGTTTCCTTTTTCTTTTCGATGTCAGACGGAATTAGCAGCTGTTCCGACCATACTGGGGGCCATAGCTCTTGCCTTGGGTGCAGAAACATTGATCCTTGAAACCAGACTGCACTGTCAGCCAATGTATTTGCTAAACATCCTCTTGACAGTAAATCTGCTGGATTTTCCTTTGAACTGACATGCCGCTATTGCTCGGGTAGAGTTAACATTTGAATTTTTGCTACTCTATTTGCTACAAAAGTTTTGTATGCTGATGATTGTGCATTTATCCAATGAAGCACAACCTCTGAATCGGTCCAAAAGAAGATTGGTTTATCCTCTATCTGACAATCTGTTTTTACCCGAGCTGCAAGTTGGGCACAAGTTCTAATCGAGGCAGAGTTTGTGTTTTTAGTAGTGCAACACGGGTTTTGGCGCATAATAACCGCGTCATTATCCTGCCATCCCTTAGCGTTGCTTGTAGATATGCTGCCGCGCCGAAAGCCCTTTCAGAAGCATCAGTAAAGATGTGTAGTTGTGTTGATGATGATAGTTCTCCCTTGAATATGTGTCTGGCTATGCGGATATTGTTTATGTGGTTAAAATTTTCTCTGAATGCCGTCCATGTAGCGTTGAGATCTGATGGTAGAGCCAGATCCCAGGATAACTTTATTTGCCGGAGATGCTGTGTGAATATTTTTGCCTTGACGATCACCGGTGCCAGTAGTCCAAGTGGATCAAACAGTCGTGCTAGATCGGAGCTGACCGTTCGTTTAGTGATAACCCGCACAGGATCCAGCGTTGATCTGACACAGAATACATCCACTTTCGGCAACCACAATAACCCCAGCGTTTTTATTGGCTCATTAGTGTCATTAAAAAAATCTAAATTCACTTCTTGGTTACCTTGTGGAATATTTGTTAATAGTTGGGGATGATTTGCACACCATTTTCGCAAACTAAATGCATGTGTGCTTAGCATTTTTATCAGCTGTTGTTGCATTTCTATGGCTGTAGCCAGACTATCTGATCCTCCAAGTGCATCATCCACATAAAAATTGTCATGTAACATTTTTGCTCCCATGTTGTCGTTAGCGATTTGTTGCAGACATTTGGTTGCTAGGTACGGTGCTGCCCGTGTTCCATATGTAACGGTGTTTAGTTTATAGTACCCAATGTTGGCTGTTGGATCTTCCCTCCATACGATGACTTGATAACGTCGATCTTCTGGATGTATTATGATCTGCCGACACATATTTTCGATATCGGTCGTAAACACAAAGCGTGGCAATCGAAAGCGTAGCAGTATTGAAAATAGTTCACTTTGAACTGTGGGCCCGGTATACATTAAATCGTTCAATGAATATCCTGTCGTGGTTTTGGCGGATGCGTCGAACACCACTCGCAATTTGGTTGTTGTGCTATCGGGTTTGAGAACACAATGATTATAAAGGAAGTAGTTAGGAGACAGCATTGAGTCAAGCTTCACCTTCTTCATGTGTCCCAATCTTTCGTATTCTCTCATGAACTCCACATATTGTTTTCGCAGCTCCACGTTTCTCTGAAGTCGCTGTACGAGGCCAAGGAATCGATTATGAGCCATTAGTCTTGATTCTCCCAAAGCTGTTGGATTTTCACGAAATGGCAATTTTACGATAAAGCGTCTCAGGTAATTTTTGCGCATATTTTGGGCAAAGTGTGTTTCTCATGGTTATTCTGCTGGTGACATGCTCTTTCCAATTGTTTCGACTTCATCCATCTTTCATAATTTTTCAATTGCCTCGACCAGTGGACCATGCCTGCTATCGGTGTCTGTTTTTATCCCGAACACTGCACATGTCAATGTTCCGTCGATGTTTCAGACCACTAGTGGATTGCATCTTCACGTTAATCCTCTGAGTGACCGTCTTTTGCGCATTGCCAATTCCAATATGGATAATCTCTTCATGAGACGTTCTGAGACGATGTTAACTTGGGAACCGGAATCCAAAATTGCTCTAAATTCCCCTGAGTTGCCATTGGCCGCAGTAATTCTTATCCTTGCTGTTGCCAGTAGTACGTATCCTTGAATAGACACGTTGCTTGCTGATGCTAATGAAACTGTTGCATTTGGAATGGGATTTATTGATTCATTGGCTGATTGCCTTGCTTCTGATGACGGCATTTTTGGAACTAGTTGTTTTTCATTTCCAAACTATAGCAACGTATTGTGTTTTTTGTCACATTCAGAGCCAAGATGCATTCACGTGTTGTGTCGTGCAAATTTTTATTTGTCGAGGCAGTTGATGTCCCTGATTGCTGATTTAGTGGTTTTTCGATTAGCATAGCTACTATTACCCTTCTGTTGTTGTACCGCTCTTGCAATAACGTCCAAGCTCCAACATAGTTGTCTTCCGTCAGGGAGAAGTGGTTGATTCATTTTGCAGCTTCTCCTGTAACATTAGCCTTTAGGTACCACATTTTTTGCACCGCTGCTAATGGCTGCTTGTCGATCATTTGGGAAAACAGATCGAAGAATTGTTGCCATTTCAAGTAATCACCGTTGAACTGTGGAATGGTTACCTTTGGGAGGTAAACTGAACTTCGCAATGTTTGCTCTTCTCTCGCGGCTGAAACACTGACTCTGGTACCTTGGCACTGATCTGCTCTTATAGAGAGATCAAGTAACTGGTGTTGTACTATTTCATCTAATTGATCGTACTCTGCCTGGTCAAAGCCTTCTGCTGCCGGATGTTCCAACTTTTCCCAAAGCTCGTCGTACACCAATTCTATTTGGGTCCAAAGATGACTGATGCTGTTTATTTTTAATTTATAAAATTACAATGACTGGTTTTCTTGGACTGCTTCCAGATTTTCGATCGCTCGCCTCAATGTAGCTATGCGAGCAGTCATCGTCCTCACTATGCCGTGTTGTAGAGAGGTTCTAGAAGGTTCCCTCATGAACGAAGTCCTTTTCGCTACATGAGGAGCTGATGTTGGTATGTCTTCCATTTGATACTTGGTGGGTTCTAGTATGGCCGATAAGCTTGCTGCTGCCGATGGTGCTGCCTGCTTTTCGCCTGGTATAGTCCCACCTTCCTCGTTTGCCTGGAGACGGATGGCTTCCTGGAGACATCGGCTTTGATAGGTATCGACTAACTTGCTGATTTGGTCGTAGTATCCGGATGTGAAATATTCATGGTCAGCCGGATGATCCGTTAATGCCCTTAATTTGCCATCTGTTTCATCGCAGTCCTCCCAGTACTGAGTCAATTGACGCAATTTCTCACTGTAATAGGAGGACCTTGTTTTTCTGTCTGCGGCATCCTTGTTGAAATTCCGAATAATCCTCGCGATTTCTTCGCCGACCTCTCTTTGCCCTTTTGCAAGCTCCGATATATTTGCCATGGTGTATGTATTTCAGCACTTAAACTGAAATATTACGTCGGGGTCACCAAAATGTTAATTCAAAATTTTGTTTTGAATTTGTGATTTGAATTTCCAGTACTTGAGCTGGGAATTCACGATGATTAAATAATTCAAGAATTTAATCTGAATTTGAGGTTTGAATTTTCAGTACTTGAACTGAAAATTCACGACGAAACAAAATTGAAGTAAATTTAAACTTACCTTCTAGTACTTGAAGTAGAAAACCACGAAGAAATAATAATTCCATAATTGTTCTTTATTAAATCATTGCTTGCGTTTTTATACAAAATTTACATGTTAAAATCAATACTATATAATACAAATAATAAATATGATCAGCAATACTGTAGTTCGATGCACGTTGCACAACATATATGCTAGAGTTGCATATTATCATGAGACTAACAACAAACAAACGTGTCGAATTTCCGTCTGCTTAATGTGCAAGAGAATTTAAATTGTTAAACTCTGTTATGAGTGAAGCAAAGAATAAATTGAACAGAAATCAAAATTGCAGTATTAACCGAAACTTAAAAATATCGAATTAAAATATATGTACATTAACACGTTTAATGAGAGAGTAGTATGAAAAATATACAATTTGTGTCAAAGAAATTGATGATGTATTTTCCTTTAATTTTATTAAAACCATGAATTGGCTTTACTAAAAAGGGATGTTATGAAGGATGTTATATGTGATATGTGCTTAAGCACTTTAAGTGGCTTGATATAATTTTTTGATGCCCCTGTGTTTATCAGTAATTTCATTTGCTTCCCTACAATTGTCGTTTCAATGAACGGTAGCAGGGAGATTTGCTTAAAAAATTTATTTGACCCGACTCAGACAGCTCGTCATGAATTGCTGTAGCTTCTGAATTTTCTACGGCCTGATATTCGTTGCCTTCCTGATGTAAGTACCCGCAATGCCTCCATCCTATACTTCTCTTTGACAGATGCTACTATGACATATCCTGCTCTATCAGATAAATTGGTCGTTTATCTGCGTACGTAAAATCAAGACGATTGATTATGACCTTGAAGTTTATAGAATTAAGGGATGCCAGCACCATGTCGCCCGGCCCCTTTACCTTATTTCTAATGATGGCAACAGCCTGTTAGTGTTTTCTGTTACGTAATTTTCAAAAATTTGGTGTGCGATATGTGCTGCCTAACGCCATGAGATGTAATTTTCTTTTTAACGTCGAAATCTGGTAAAGTTTTAATAATGTCCAGAGGTTCGTCACACTGTCTAACTGGTAATTTAACAGCAATTTTCACAAATGATTTTAATTGCTTGCACTGTTGCCTGACCACCAATTTCCCTCACAACTTATACTAATGCATATATTTTTCTGAACTTTATAATTTAATTGTTGTTGTATTCACTGTGTAATTTTACGCAATATCCGCAGGATATAATATTTTGAGTCACATAATTTTTCAACTAACTCATAAAAAAATAGCGACGATATTATAATAATAAAGTTTTTTTTTTCTACTGGCGTAAGTTTATGGAGTCAATTTAGATACATGTGATTATGAAGTACTCAGCCTAGAAATTATTTTGTTTTAATTGACTCTGGATCTCACGACAAACCGTTCAATAAAAAGAACTTTTTTTTTCTAATCTACCCTCAACAACGTATCGGTTCCGTAAAGAAGCAGCAACAATGATTGAGAGCGAAATTCCGGCAACAACAACACCCGAAAATCTCGTTCGCAAGGCACTTGTTGTGAGTTAGAATCAAGCTGCCTGCGCGTCTCACATCATCGACTCTTAACAGATGCCACACATTCTGTGTGATTAGCATGTATTAAAGTTACTTAAGAAAGCACATATTTTTAGGGTACGAGTATTTTGAATTAATATTACCTATGTAATATTTATTATGTAAACTTTTAGGGTGCTACATGTGTTAAAGTGTGATTAGCATGTGTTAAAGTTACTTAAGAAAGCACATATTTTTAGAGTACGAGTATTTTGAATTAATATTACCTATGTAAGATTTATTATGTAAACTTTTAGGGTGCTTCAATTTCGCAGTCGAGCCACCGAAGGGCATTGAAATTTAGAATGCACCATCAACACTTTCAGAATGGCGTAGGTCAGTTGGCTTGACCAACTGACACCATCTAACAGGTGCGAAACTGGATCACCAGAAAGGTCATGTTGCGGTCGCCACCCGCGCGTTCAGCTAGTGCAGCAACGGCAACGAAGACAACCGATGCGCAAACACAACAAAACAATAACAACAGCGTGAACATAAATAAAAACAGTTGCGATCTCTCGCCAAGTGAAATTAATACACTTATAGCGCAATTCGACAGCAGCGGTAGGCAGCGCAGGTTTTCATTGTCTGATTGCTCCCATAAACAGCTCTCCCTCACTGGCTCTGCTAACTCTGGCTCTCAGCTTGAGCACGTTACAGTAAGTAACGACTGCTGCAAAAACGTAAGTACGCTTATTGTTGGCTCTGGGTCGGTCACACTCTGCCGTGGAGTATGCGAAGCAACTCTCCCTCACCATTAGAACCTCTCAATAATACACATAGCGCTACAGGCAAAGAAAAAAACATGCATGCTACAGCCAACCAAGGAAAAGGTTCGGCAATACAGACTGGTATGGACCGCTATATTGTGGTTAGGCGCAAGTTGAGTCCTCAAAAATTGTCTCAAAAATCGGCAAAGCAGATTAAATCTAATGATTCTGCTCCTGGAAAAAATCCACTCGTTTCTAACAGGTTTGCACCTCTTGCAAATGCCGTAGACAATTCTATCCAGTGCTAAAAGAGGTAAAGCCCCCAACAATTTATTTAAGGGAGCGCAACTCTAACGCTCTCGTAAAAACTCTAACTACTCTAATTGGTGCTAAAAACTTTCATGTTGTCCCAATACTAAAAGGCAAAATACATGAAACCAAAATTCAATTATTTATCGAATCAAGCTATCGCAAAGTCGTCAATCTCTTTGACACAGAAAAAAAAAGTTATTACACCTACCAGCTTAAAAGTAGCAAAGGCATTGTTGTTGTCCTTAGAGGAATCGAAGCTGACGTAGATGTAAGTTGTAATAAGATGTAATAAGAGAAGCCCTATGCCAAGAGGGTTTTACCGCAAACTCTGTGTTTAATATACGCAATAAAGATAAGATTCCACTGCCGCTCTTTCGCGTTGAGCTACAGCCAGTCGACTCGAACCTGAGAAAAGGCGAATCACACCCGATCTACAACCTCCGCTATCTTCTACATAGAAAAATCTCTGTAGAAGCACCCCACAAGCGAATTGGACCAGTTCAATGCCTGAACTGCCAAGAATTCGGGCACACTAGAAAATACTGCACACTTCCCAGTGTATGTGTCGTTTGTGGTGATCTCCACATGTCACAAAACTGCACAAAGCCCAAAGACGACTCCAGTGTCAAAAAATGCATCAACTGTGGTGAAAATCACACTGCAAACTACAGAGCACTGTATACGCTCATATAAAAAAGAAATTTGCACCTCAGCCAAAACAAGTTAAAACTGTTCCTCCCGTAACAGTTTTGCGTGAAATCTCTGCCCGTGAAGCACAGCCTTTAAGTATCTCTTACGCAAATATTCTCAAACCCTAAAACTGATGAGAGTACTCTTGAAAAGACTTTATAAGAGCTCATCGCAAATATGACGCAATTTATGTGCTCAATGCAAAGTATGATGCAAGACATGATACGTAATCAGAACATGCTTTTGCAATCACTATTAACAAAACCATGAACGCACTGAAAATCTTTCATTGGAATGCAAATGGCATAAGTCAGCACAAAAATGAGCTCAAACTATTTCTCAACGATAACTCAATAGATTTGATGCTAATTTCTGAAACTCACCTTACTCAGAAAAACTGTTTCCAGATAGCGGGATACAAAGTTTATGACACCAAACACCCCGGTGGCAAAGCACGTGGTGGTACATCCATTCTGATCAAGAATAGAATAAAGCATTTCCCAATGCAAGGATACTGTACCGATTATCTACAAGCGACGACTATTCAGCTCGAAGAATACATCAAAGGCTTGACAGTATCATCCATCTATTGCTCACCCAGGTTTAATATAGATGAGCAGCAATACAAACAATTCTTTAGTACTCTCGATGCTAAGTTCATTGCTGCTGGAGACTTTAATGCAAAGCATACTCATTGGGGCTCGCGTTTAGTAACTCCCAAAGGCCGAAAATTCTTCTCTGCGATAAATGCTCTTGGTCTTAATGTCTTGTCCAATGGTAAGCCTACATACTGGCCATCCGACAAACAGAATATTCCAGATCTTATTGACTTCGCCATCACTAGAGGTACAAATAATGTACACTCTCTTGTGCATTCCTCTCTGGAGCTGTCCTCTGATCACACTCCCACAATAATAACTATCTTTTCTGAAAACTCCTATCAGAAAAACGTGAGTGGTAGTTTCGACTACAAAAATACAGACTGGCTTAAATATAAGATGTTCTTGAAATAAAGAGCTCCCTAAAGTCTGAGCAGGAAATAAACTCTGCTATTTTCAATTTCACTCATTTGCTATCCCAAACAGTAAAAATTGCTACACCACGTTCTAAAGCTCAAACCCGACAAGAGTGTACTCCCCAAGACATTCTGAAGCTCCTCTCCGAAAAAAAGATCTCTTAAGAGAGAATGGCAATTGCAGAGATCACCTTCTCTGAAGAAGAAACTGAATGAATGTACTAAAAAACTGCATCACCTTCTAAAAGAAAAGGAAACCTCCGAGTTTCACGAGTTTGTAGAGACCCTCTGTCCTACAGAAGCCTCAAGCTATTCTCTATGGCGAACGGCCAAAAACTCAAAAAAACCCATTCAAATGGAGTCACCAATACGCCTTCCCAACGGCAACTGGGCAAGAAGTGATGCAGAAAAGGGAATAGCATTCGCAAATCATTTGGAGCAAGTTTTCACCCGTAATCTTCCTAGTTCCGACCGTTCTCTAACGGCGGTTGATGCTATCTCTAGCGTCAATGGTATCTCGATTGCCAAAAAGGAGCTGACAAACGCTATCAAAGAACTCAATGCCAAAAAATCTCCAGGGCGTGATCTGATTACGGGCCAAATGATAAAAGAACTCCCAGCAATAGCCACAATGCATCTCTTGCATATATTAAATGCTATAATACACTTTGGATTCTTTCCTTACTCATGGAAAATTTCTCAAATTACCATGATTCCCAAAGCTGGAAAGGACCCAACAAGCGTCTCTTCCTACAGACCAATTAGTCTGCTATCAATTTTTTCAAAACTCTTTGAAAGTTTGATAATAAAGCGTATTAAAGACGTTGTCAAACAGTCTAATGTTATACCAAACCACCAGTTTGGGTTTAGAGAAAAACACAGTACTATCGAACAAGTTCATCGCATTGTGAACACTATACAAGAAACGTTCGAAAATAAGCAATACTGTTCCGCAGTTTTTCTCGACATCACTCAGGCATTTGATAAGGTCTGGCACGAAGGAATCTTGCACAAACTGAAATGTATGTTACCTCTTAACATCTACACATTGCTCGAAAGCTATCTCTCAGGTAGACGCTGTGTGGTGAAACAAAAAAGCTTCATCTCAGATGAATACCCTATACAAGCTGGTGTACCGCAAGGCAAATTATTAGGCCCCCTGCTCTATACGTTGTTCTCTGCAGATATGCCAACAAACGGCAAGACTATCTCCTATACTTTTGCCGATGACACAGCCATATTGTGTACTCACACCAATCCGAAAGAGGCGTCAACACTTCTCCAAGTACACGTCAACATGCTTAAGGAATGGCTTGACCACTGGAGAATCAAAGTCAATGAGTCGAAATGCGTTCATGTCACATTCACTCTATGCAGGAGTACTTGCCCCCCTGTGCAAATTAACACCAAGCCAATCCCTCAGGCGACAGTAACTAAATATCTAGGAATGCATTTATATCGCAGACTTACTTGGGAAAAGCATATAAGTGCAAAAATTACTCAGATTAAACTCAAAATAAACGAGCTAAACTGGCTTTTGAACAGGCAGTCCAGGCTCAAACTGGACTTTAAAGTTCTACTCTACAAAGTAATTATCAAGCCCATATGGACCTACGGTATCCAACTCTGGGGTACTGCTTCACCCTCAAATGTCGAAAGGCTGCAAAAAGCCCAATCGAAAATCCTTCGAATGATTACCAATGCTCCTTGGTACATCAAAAACGTTAACATCCACAGAGATTTACATATCCCGTATGTAACTAAAGAAGTTTCCCGACTTGCTGAATCTTACTTAGCAAAGCTAGACAAGCATCCCAATGCATTAGCGAGGCGTCTACTACAGCATCAAGGACACACCCGCCTGAAAAGTATGGACGTGCTGCGCTTAGCAACAAACTAGATTTTAAGCTTATTCATTACGCTATTATTTAAGTATTGCGCTACTTCTTTTCATATACCATAACTCCTTAAAGCACTGGCACTGGGAGGTTGGTAATGATTGATATGAATTTAAAAGTGAAAAGTTAAATATACTATGAAGATTTATTGTTAGTTCTAAGATATTTTTTAGAAGATTCAATAAAATATATATACAAGTATATATAAAAAAAAAAAAATTAAATTTACTCTAGATGTCACGACAAACCGTTCAATAAAATGAACTTTTTTTTCTAATCTACCCCCAATAACGTATCGTTTCCGTTAAGAAGCGGCAACAATGATTGAGAGCGAGATTCCGGCAACAACCCGAAAATCTCGTTCGCAAAGCACTTGTTGTGAGTTAGAATCAAGCTGCCTGCGCGTCCCACATCATCGACTCTTAACAGATGCCACTCATTCTGTGTGACTAGCATGTGTTAAAGTTACTTAAGAAAGCACATATTTTTAGGGTACGAGTATTTTGAATTAATATTACCTATGTAATATTTATTATGTAAACTTTTAGGGTGTTACAGTTTCGCAGTCGAGCCACCGAAGGGCATTGAAATTTAGAATGCACCATCAACACTTTCAGAATGGCGTAGGTCAGTTGGCTTGTCCAACTGACACCAATTAGCAGGTGCGAAACTGGAACACCAGAAAGGTCAGTTTTTGTATTGTAATTGTGAATTGTAAATATTATATAAGAATTAGTATTTTAAGAATAAATCGGCTTGTGATTTAAAAACTAAAAGTGTAATGTAGTGTGATTTCCAAAGAGTGACTTAGGGTTTTCAGGAACACGCGAGCCCAGGACAAGTAGCGAAAAGGGCGCTCCCGAGGACAACAAATACGGACCACAACATTTTGGCGCAGCCGATAGGATCCAACGTCGAGTGCCAGGAAAAGAGCACTCCTACGCGTGAATCCACCAACAGGAAACCACTTGGAAAAGTACCCAAAGGAGTTACATGGACGGAGCAAGAATATTGGTGAGTATGCTTATATTAGGATGCTGCAGTATTTAAGTATATTTTGTCGACGATTCTTCGGTGGCCGTGTGGGCGCTTTTGCGCCGGTCATGCAGAAGAAGCAGCATCGGGGCTGAATAGCCGCTGCGGTTAGGTGACACTAGGTTGATCCTCAAAAATTTTTGATGTTCAGGTTGTATAGGTTTATTTCACTGAGATTAGGCTCTTATTTTTTCTTACTTCTTGTTTCAGCATTCTCGAGGGATATGGGACGTGTCTGTTTATTCACGGATTTTATTGAACTGCGAACTTGTGTATACCGGTTGGTTTGGTTCGGAAAGAACGTGCCATGGTATAGGGTTCGTACGGTTATGATAGGGGATTTGTGTTTGTTTCTCGGTAGGGACATTTATATGATTCAATTTATATTGTTTTGAAATCAAAATAAAGATTAATTTAAATATTTAGCATTTTGAGTTTAGGGTATTAGGTGAAGAGGTGCAGACAGCACGTGTTGTTGCATCAAAGTTTTTGTAGTTCGGAAACTACGATTTGTGTAGCAATGTTCAAGAACACATTTAAATGCTATTATTACGTGGCGCATACGTTACGGGTTTATTTTTAAATATGGATTCAAATTTCCGGGAATGAATCAAGACATTTTTGCCTGTAAATCCAATTTCGGTTTTTGCGAACATATAGCCTTTTCTATGGATTTTTGGGAGTATTAAAAATGGTGAGAGGAAATCGAGGAGTATCTGTGAGGAAGTCAAGGACCAATTTGCATTGATGGAAGGACTTAATGGACGCCGGTAGACAGCGGATATGGAACTTGTGATGGAAGATAAATAAAGAAAGAATATTAAGATAGAATTTACTGTGGAATGTTTTTTAATAAATTTCTATTTATCATTAAGTAAGATGAAATAAAAAAAAATTGGGATAAGTTAATAACAAGTTTTAACAATTATTGGGTTTTATTTGTAAATTGTTTTGGTAATGGGGATACACCAGCTGTTCTGGCATTTGGGATATGACGAAGGAAGCGCAAGGATTACTGCTGATGCAGGAGCAAATTGGCGAAGCTATTGAAAAACTGGTCCGTAACTTTAAGAAAGACGGCAGGTTACGTAAGCACAACGTGTATTACCGCAAGCGAATAACACAGTTGCAAAATCTGGGGAGAGAGTTCAACAATAATCCCGGGCTGTTGTTGCCTCACGCAGTTGAGTACGGCAAAGGAAAATATTTTGCGGAAAATTATGCAGACTACATAAATAGTCTGATCAACGAATGGGCAGATACATATAGTTCTGAATTAGAGGGACTAAGACAACAGATTGTGAGTTTGGTTTCGCCAGCGAGGAAATAAGGAACAGATTGAAATCAATACAGTCAGAAGTGAAACTGTTTACTGGGAAAATATTTGACCAGTTCGAAGCGAGTACGAGCAGGGAAGAAGCTCAGGAATTGTGGAAGCAGGCGAATGCCGGAGGATCTGTGTCACCATTAGAAGTAGCGGATCAAGCCTTAACGGCAATCAAAAAGAGGACAGAAGAAAAGTTGTTCAAATTTCATGAGAAAACGGAAGATTTGAGAGCACAAAAGGAGTATCTTGAGAATAAGGTAAAGGAACTTTGTAAGAGATTGACGGAAACAGAGGAAGCAGCATCGCTGTTGGAAAAGGAGTGTGCGGAATAAAAAAGAGGACGGGCGACCAATAGGGCCTCACTGAATAGGGAGAGATCAAAATCAGCATCGGCTGGCTTTACACAGATGGTATTGGCATTGCCACCGGAAGTGCGCTGGCCGGAATATCTAACACCAGAAGGGATAAACCGCGTGGTGAAGCCCAGATTAGTATTGAGTGAAGAGAGGGAAGTGGGATTTTTGTTTGGCTCATCTGAAATCGGTGTCGAGCCTTTTTCTCCAAGAAGTCAGATAACTTATAAAAATAAGGGATATCCGCCAAAAGAGCCAGAAGCAGTAACGGTACAGGAAAGTCCCAATACTGTGGACAGTATTTCGCCTGTACGAACAAACGATCGAAGACTAATTAGTTTGAGTCCGTCATTGGTCAATTACCTCTCAGATCCGGGAGAAGTGAATTTAGGAACCACCCATAAAGATAGCGCTCAAGTTTTACCGGTCATAAGTAAAACAAAAATACGCAAAATGGGTATAGAGGAGATTTCAAAGACAGTGGCCAGGCAAGTACCTGTGTTTACTGATGCAGCTTCAGAAGATTTACGGTCAGAAGTTAACAGATTCATTTAAGGTTGTGAGCTTGCAAAGCGAAGCATAAACCCTGATGAGTTGCAGGACTTTTTCGACTGTGTTAAGCAAAGGTTATTTGGAGACGCTTACAACCTTGTATTGCGAAAGCAATTCGCCAGTGTGGACGAGCTTTACGGTCTTATAAGGAGAACTTTTTTGAAGGAGAGAACTTTGGAGGACATAACCCAAGAAATAAGATTCGGGAAGCAGCTGACAAGTGAAGAAATACTTGCCTTTGCCAGGCGTTTAGAGTGACTTCAGATGATGGCCCAGGAAATAATCAGGAATTAGTACAATGGCATTGGAGATACAGCGTTATTTCACGAAGTTGACGAGTCGGTGTTGACAACTTTCGTGGTGGGCCTCCGCAGCTCCGTTCTAAAGATTCTTATGCTGAATAGCAGAACTGGATCTCTGGAGGAATTAATAGAAGAAGCGATTAGAGCACAAGTTCTCGTCCAACGGAGTACGGCTGGGTTAGGCGAGGTACAAATGTTGGAAAATAGACAGGACATGTTCACCGCCGCTGTCGTGAACAGAGATGGAAGCAATTCCGTCCCCAATATATACAGAGGAGCGTATAACCCTGGTGTCTCCGACAGCAGAGCCGCGAGTCCGAGTAATCCGTACAGGGGGTTTTTACAGAGGGCACCCACATGTTCGTTCTGCCGTAAGCAAGGTCATACAAGGGATGAGTGCATTACACGCAAAACCACGCCCTACTGTATGGAGTGCCAAACATATGGTCATGAGGCAAGTGGACAGTGCCAAGTAGACACTAAATGGGATCAAAGTAGAAGGCAGCCAGCTACGAGGCTCCCGGTTCCATCTTTGAGGGACAGCAGGGGTAACTTCAGTAGTCCCCGGGTTAATTAAACGGAAAGAATTAACCAAGGAAGAAATCCTTTCAAAACTGGGAATGGTCAGCAGCGACCAAGTTGGGATTCTAGAAGTGAACCTAGGATAGGCAATAACATACAGGGGTTGAGATGCTTCTCATGTGGTCGAATGGCACATCGAGCAGCGGAATGCAGGATAGACAATCGCAACAAAGGAACCAGGGAAACTTCCAGCGGCCCAGTCGAGGCCAGTAGACTGAAGAGCCAAAAGAAAGGATGTAATAATTAGGCCGGAAGTACGTGTGAGTAGTAATGTAGAAACTACAGTCCATTAGAAGGAGGAGCAAGAGGCTCTCCAATATCGCGAAGAGTTTGGAAGTGGATACGCGTCCATGTTGGGAACAAAAGGACATTGCATCGCTATGAGCAGGATAGGTGATGCCTTCATCGAGATACCCTGCGAGGAAGCAGCGAATGGAAAGCTAGTACTTTTGGTAGACTCAGGGGCGATCACCCGCCTCGGAAAATCTAGTGTTTTACGGAAGGGGCTAGACATTAATCAAATGTACGTAAGAGCGCTTAACGGAGCGTTTGGAGGGTGCATCAGGACATTGAGGTCGCTCAGAATAGGACACAGTGAAGTTAAGGGTATGAGTTTTAGAGTGCACGCAGAGGAAATGGATAGGAGAGGTATCCCGGCTGATGGGATAATTGGCCGCGATAATCTTTGGGGCCACACCATACTGGATGCGCTCGAGAAACAGTTATCATTCTATGATAATAATCAGAATAGAATCCTTACTCTTCCATTAAAGTCATAGCAGGAAGGAACCGTGAATAGGGTTAAGAAGTGAGGTATGGAAGTAGTAAACGGAAGATCGACCAAAGTAGTTACCATGCATGTAAACACGAAACTTAGAACTGTTGTTTTGCACAAGCACCAGCTAGCGGAAGGCGTATATATGGGAGAAACCATAACGCACGTTGACAAGGGTAAGGTGTACGCATGTGTACTCAACGTATCAGAAAAGGACTACCTTATGGATAAGGATTTTATGCCTAAGTTCACTAGCTATGATAATTTGAAGGACCCGAATTATAGATCGGTAAATCAGATTAAACAGGTAGATATAAGGAAAAGAATGGAGAGGGTGCTAGAATCACTGAAGTTAGACCCAAGCGTAAATTTAGAAGAGAAGGCATCAATAGAAGCCATTTGTACGTCATTCCATAACATATTTTTGTAGGAAGGAGACCAGCTGACGTATCCACCAGAGGTAGAATATGAAATGCCTACTAGAGTGTATCAACCATCACTTAACCAGAAACAGTACAGATTGCCACAAGCTCACAAAGATGAGGTAAATAGGCAAGTAGAAGGAATGTTAAAGGATAACATAATTTCACCGAGTATCTCGCCTTGGAACTCACCAATAATTTTGGTACCAAAGAAGGGAGGTGCTCAGGGTCAAAAGAAATGGAGAATGGTCGTCGATTTTTGGAAATTGAACGACGCCACTATCAAGCAAGTGTTCCCGATACCAAGGATAGAAGAAATTCTTGATCAATTGGGACACAGTAGATATTTTTCTACACTTGATTTAGCAAGTCGCTACCACCAAGTTCTGGTGGATACCCAAGATAAGCAGAAAACCGCGTTCAGCACCGGTTTGGGGCATTATGAGTTTAATAGAATGCCGTTTGGATTAACAGGAGCACCGGCTACCTTCCAACGGCTAATGAACCATATGCTAACAGGCTTGCAAGGGTTAGATTGTTTTGTGTATCTGGATGATATTGTAATCTATGGGAAGAACTTGCAGCAGCATTCGCAACGCTTGTGCAAGGTGCTCCAGAAATTACGACAACACAATTTGAAATGGAACACGGAGAAGTGTCAATTTTTGCGAAGAGAGGTGGTTTATTTAGGCCATCGTTGCTCCGAAGTAGGAGCACTGCCTGACACGCAGAAAAATTAAGCGATTCCGAGAAATAGAAAGGAAGTGCAAGTATTCCTAGGACTAGTGAACTATTATAGAAAGTTCGTGGAAGGACTAGCCGGAATTGCGTTGCCAATTAATAAGTTGTTACGAAAGGAAGCAAAGTTCTTATCGACAGAGAGATGTCAGCAAGCATTCGAGAGGCTAAAAGAAATAATAAACTCGCCACCGATTTTGGCGTACCCCGACTTTGAGCAAACTTTTTTGTTGACCACTGATGCTCGCAATGAAGCATTAGGGGCAGTATTGTCACAAGGGGAAGTCGGTAATGACCGACCAATAGCATTCGCAAGCAGAGCGCTTACTGAGACGGAGAAAAGATACTCCACAATAGAGAAGGAATTTCTAGCCATAGTGTGGGCTACGAAGAATTTTAGAGCATATCTGTTGGGTCGCCCATTTAAGATATACACTGATCACCAGCCGTTGAGAGGCATAGCCAATTTGAAAGACCAAACGTCTAGGCTAGCCAGGTTCAGACACAAATTGTCTGATTATGACTTTGAAATCATATACAAACCTGGGAAAAAGAATCTGAGTGCGGACGCACTCAGCAGGGTGCCGCAAACACAGAATATATCAGTAGTGCAAACTAGGGCCCGAGCAAGGTCAGATAAGGAGACGGCCGAGAGAATGCAAGAAAATAAAATTGATGCAACAAGAAATGTTAGCATTGCGGGTGACGATGCCAATGAACAAAGAGCCAGTAGTGTGGAATGGCTGGAGGATATGAACGATATCCAGGCAGTGTTAAAGGGTTTCCATGATTCACCTCTAGCTGGACACCAGGGAGTCTGGAAAACTCATGACAGAATGAGACGAGTATACGGATGGAAAGGTATACTCCGAGACATAAAAAAGTATATAAAGAGTTGTCCAAAATGTCAGGCCAACAAAAGTTCAAGGCTGACAAAGATGCCAATGGTGTTAACTGGCACACCAAAACAACCATTTGATAAAGTTCATATGGATATTGTAGGTATTTTACCTGAGACTGTTTCGGGCAATAAATATATCTTGATGTTCCAAGACGATTTCTCAAAGTATATGGCGTGCGTGGCTATACCCGATGCTGAAGCAAGTACGGTGGCCAAAGCATTATTTGATGAAATTATAGCACGATACAACATACCTAAGGTCTTGATAACCGACAATGATTCAAATTATGTATCAAAACTATTCTCAGAAACGTGTAAAATGCTGGGAATCAAGAAATTGCATATAACACCATATCATCCCCAGGCGAATGGCTCATTGGAACGTAGTCATCGACCTCTGGCCGAGTACATGCACAGTTTTGCCAAAGAGGACGGCTCGAATTGGGATCAATGGTTGACCTCTGCAATACATGTACACAATAATACTGTGCATGTATCAACGAAGCAAACTCCGTTTAGAACACTTTACGGGTTTGATTTCAACATGCCAGCAAACCTGAAGCGCAAATGTGCGCCAGTATAAAGTGCAAAAGTACCAGCTACAGCGAGCGCACGAGTTGGTCAGGGAAAACCAGGAGTGTGCTAAACGAGTAGCCAGTGAAGCCTATAACAAGGTACTAAACCCAGTAATCTTTCATGTGGATGACCAAGAACTAATAAAGAATCAGGCTAGGAAAAACAAATTCTCACCTGTTTGGATAGGTCTGTATGTAGTAGCAGAGATCCGCAGCCCAGTTACAACAGTCGTAACAATTAAGGGCAATAATAAAAAACTACATAATAATTTATTGAAATTTTTCCACATTAGACAACACAACTAAAGACATGTGTTAACAGTGTTTTACAAATGTAAAGACAAGAATAACAATGTAAACATGTACGCGTGTATATCAAATAACACAAACAGCTCCGATTTTCAAAGTCAAGGCCAACAGAAATGTGCCAATTAAACTCAGGCGAGTATAATTAACGTAAGAAAAATGTGCTTATTAGGCACTATGGCCGAACGAAGCACAGTAGAGGAAAATATGTTGAATAATAAGAAACGGGTTTATTGGACAAAAGTTAAAAAATAAAATTATAAAACAGTCGTGGGTAAGTAATTTAAACTAAACGTAGAATATATACACACATGCATACGTCGGTTAATGAAATGAAAGCAGTAGCGCCGGCACCGTTGGTGAAGTTAGTATATATGTACTCGTATGTAGCTGTAGAATGTACATAATTAATGTACGAGGGTATATTTAAGTAAGTATGTAGTTTTGTTAATAGGTATCGGTATGGCCATATAAGTAAGTATGTAGGGACATATGATTAGGAATTGGGAATTTGCAGATACTGCAATAGGCTAAATGTAAATAGACTTTTATATTTTTTTCTTTTATCGATTAGGGAATTTGCGTGTGGGATTTTGAAAAAATGTATATGTTGACATAGTAAAATATGTATAAGTTATTTGGGAGCTAGCGTTAGTAATTGATTCTAAGTAAGTAAGAGTGCCTTGAATGTATGTATGTAGTCATATCCGAGAAAGTTACAAGGTGTAAGGAGAATACACTCGTTTATTGATAATGCATATCAGGCTAGAAGTAAATTTAAATAAAAAGTAATTATATGCAATGAAAAGTTCAGTCATGCAATGGACAATTTTTTAACATAAACGGGTTTATCTTGTATAATCTTGTTTTTGTCGGAGGAGCAAAGGGATTTGCTCGAAATTTAAATGAGTGGCAACTCACATTTGAAAGAAAAGCATGAAAAAGTTCAACAAAATAATCTGATGCCCTATATGGCAATGATAATAGTAAATTAAGCGTGTTAATTATAAGTGTTATAATTAATTATTTAAAAATCCGAATTTATGCTAAATAGGAAAATTGTCCACAAGATTATATTTAGTATATATACTCGTATAGTATATTTATTTAATTATTATATGTTGGTGAATGTGGTTTGTTAAATTAACTTGTGAAATGTTAGATTAAACTAAAATGTTAGCTAGGAAACTAAGAAAACTAGGATAAGGATTCAGCTCTGAAGATGTGAACCGAAGCAGGAAATTCCAGGAACAGCGCATTTCGGAAGACGGTGCAGACTAAGGGACCAACGTAGTATTCGGAAAGATGTGTTTTTGAAAAACAGGAATTTCTGGCAGCTACCCAAGGTTTGGGGATCCGGTTGTGACCGCAAGGATGCCAACATATTGGATTGGGGATGAATGGCGACGGATTTATTTTTCTTTGCGGAACGGCATATGGCCGCAGTATCTGAACGCGTTGTGGATGGGTTTATTGACAAGCAACGAAGAAGAAACAAGTTTCCTTGCGTAGTCATGCTTTGCATTGGACAGTTTTACATTACAATGTCCACCCAGTGTATTACAATCTCAACAGAATCAATTTTGGATAAGTTGAAGATGGGTAAAAGCTTAAGGAGGGTGACTGAAACCACCACCAAATATAATAAGCAGAAGAAATTTGGCTCACGGAAGTTAATTGCTTCATTGAAGTATATGTCCAATCTAGAATATGAACATATGAAATGTGATTTACATATGAAATATGATTTAATACAAGAGGACACAGAGACTGGTATCCGATCAGAGCACACAGATTACGTCCATTAAATGTGTGTCTCAGAGAAATACCGATAGTCTACACATCGAAGGCAACGAACAAAAAAATACAATTATGGGAAAGCCAAAGAAAAGCACTTCCACCATAGAATGCATTGCTGCAAAGTAAGAAGGAGTATTGTAATCTCTCATGTATTCCAAACGTTTTTTACAAGTTGAACACTATAAGCAGAGAATGAAAAGAAGAAGGCTACTACAAGCGAAGTTTTAATGGTAACCCAAAATGCCAGTCTAGAATATCATACGTACCGGTCCAGAAAGAAGGGAGGGGTATGCGGAGTTCATCGAGGGACTTCACTCCGTCAACGACAGCCGGCATCCAAATAAGCAGAAAGCAGAGGACGCAGTATAATATAAGATCTTAATTATAGAATTAAATTGTATTATCGCTAGTTGTTTGAAATTATACGCCAGTGAGAAAAGAGTCGATGAAAGACCAAATATAAAAAGGGGAATATAAAAAAAAAAGGAAAAAGATAGAAATAAAAGAACAAAATAAAATAAAAGAAGTACAAGAAAAAAAAAACTTCAAAAGAAGTAGTAAGAAAAACAAAAGAAAAAAAACACAAAAGTAACAAAGAAAATAATACAATAATAGAACCCAAGTAAGGCGATTTAAAAAAAAAAGAAAAAGACTATACGTATGTACTATAGGTTTAAGAAAATGCACAGATTGTTTAAAGTGCAGAGAAGAGAAAAAATATTGTAAAGATTCATTAGAAGTTAGTTGCACTAAGTTCTTTTAGAAAGAGGGGAGGGATGTTGTGAGTTAGAATCAAGCTGCCAGCGCGTAGTGTCTCACATCATCGACTCCTAACAGATGCCACAAATTCTGTGTGATTAGCATGTGTTAAAGTTACTTAAGAAAACACAGATTTTTAGGGTACGAGTATTTTGAATTAATATTACCTATGAAATATTTATTATGTAAACTTTTAGGGTTCTACAGTTTCGCAGTCGAGCCACCGAAGGGCATTGAAATTTAGAATGCACCATCAACACTTTCAGAATGGCGTAGGTCAGTTGGCTACACCAATTAACAGGTGCGAAACTGGAACACCAGAAAGGTCAGTTTTTGTATTGTAATTGTGAATTGTAAATAGTATATAAGAATTAGTATTTTAAGAATAAATCGGCTTGTGATTTAAAAACTAAAAGTGTAATGTAGTGTGTTTTCGAAAGAGTGATTTAGGGTTTTCACGAACACGCGCACCCAGGACAAGTAGCGAAAAGGACGCTCTCGAGGACATCCAATTCGGACCCCAACACACTGTAGCAGTAGAAACTTTCAATAAAAAAAATGAGAAAGAAAAGGAGAGTGAAATAGTGAAACTTAAAAAATACATATTTAATTTATTGGACGTTATTGGTACAAAAAATATGAGTTCTTCACGCAAGTTTAATGTTAATAAACCCGATTATTTCTGCTACGTATGTGATAAATTTTGTTAATAATTATTGTATATTAATGTAATTATTTACATAATTATCAGACGATTACTGCGATGCTGTTGAAATAAATGATAGTTTGAGTAAAATCAAGAGTTAAAGTGAATTCGAAGGAAGCAGTCCTACACTTCAAGGTTTTTCTCAGTGCGAGCCAAACGACTTCATTAGAGATTTAAATTTTTCTATGAAATCAACTGAACTTCTTGCATCAAGATTAAAAAAAACATTGCCTTCAGCCTGGCATATAAATAACATCTTATCGAAATAGAGACCGCGACATTCTTCCATATTTTAACGATTCTTCCATCTGGGGTTTTAAATTTAATGTGCCTTCCAGTATACAAATCAAAAGAATGGCGGCATCCTTAGATAGCTAAAAAAAAAAGGTTGAAATGTGTATTACTGCATAACGGAAATAAATGAGCTTCAATCCCGATAGGTTATTCAACTACTCTTAAACAAGAATATAAAAATATCATTTTATCAACATTAGTGGTCAGTGTGCCTAGATTTAAAAATGGTAAAATTTGTATAGGGTCAGCGAAGCAGATACACTAAATATCCCTGTTTTCTTTCTCTGAGGGACAGTCGTGCGAAAAGTGAACACTGGAGCAGGAAAGACTGGCCGTCGAGAATGAACATGACTGTAGAAAATACTAACATCGTTCATAAACCTTTGATCAGTCGAGAAAAAATTATTCTTCCGCTACTACATATTAATCTTGGACTTATAAAACAGTTAGTTAAAGCTTTAAATTACGATTACAACAAATATATTTTTCAATCATTTCCTGGTATAGAAAAGTTAAAAGCAGTAATTTTTGACGGGCAACAAATCAGTACTTTTATAAACAACGATGTTTTCAAAAACCACATGACTCAAGTTGAATTGGAAGCATGGACAAGCTCTGTATCAGTTGTCAAACATTTTTTGGGGAATCACAAAGCTAAAGAATATTCCAAAATAGTAGAAAAATGCTCTAGAATTTCCAAAAACTAGAAGCTAATACGAGTGTCAAATTGCATTATTTGCACAGTTATTTAGATAGATTTCCTGACAACCTGGGTGATTATAGCGAAGAACAAGAGATTATGGAGGAAAGATATCCAGGCCGTTGGGGTCGCAATATGATGGCAGACTATTGCTTAACTTGCACAGAGAGTCTCTGGACCAACAACACTAAATAAAATCAGATACAAAACGTTTTTCTTAACTTTTATTGATATGTTATTGTTTTTTATGATTAATTTTATTATTGTTTGTATCATATCGCTTTGTTTGCAATCATTTGGTAATTTTGAATTAAACATTTTAAAAAATATTCTCCCCTATTTTTTAATATTTAATTTGCAGTGTAAATAGATTGCATTTATCTCAAAAAGTAGATTCAATTCAAAAAAATATTATTAATTTTGCATTCAGCAGACCAAAATCACCTAAAATGACCATGCCGCAGAATCGGTGTTCCACTGTGTTCTTTGTTATTTGAAAACGGAAGCATAGGACATTTTGCTCTCATTCGGCGATCGTAGGCAGGGAGAAACTTTGAATTTTTGTTGTTTTTTTATTTCAGTTTGCTTATTGTTGTTCTACAAGAGATAGACAATTGTGTTCAAATTTTAACATATAATAATAATATAGTATATATTATAATAATTTAATAGTATATATTATAATTCTGCATTTGTGTACGAATTATTAGTTGACTTCATATGATAATTAATAGCGATAGAAGATCTCGTATTTTCAGCGATGAGAAACTTCGAGGGTATTGCAAGACCTGGGCTAGCGTGTTCGGATGATGCAGAAACCTTGCTGGTATTTTTCAGTCAATACGAATAATTCTTCTTTAACAGGAGCAATGTCTCCATCGCGATTAATGTTCAACTTTCTCACATACCATGGTTCGTTCACAATGATTCTTAATATTCTAGACTGAGCTCGTTGAATTTTCTTCTTTTTAGAAGAACGAGCCGTTGACCATAACTGAGTGCCATATGGCCAAATCGGTTTGGTTGCGGCGTTGTACAAAAGAACTTTCTCTTCTATCGGAATGCGAGAATGTTTGTGTAGTAATTTTAGAGCTGTTATCTTTTTCTCCTTTTGTTTGGCTTCTATATGTTTATGGCAAGACAGCCTTCTGACGAGATGAATTCCAAGATTGGTACCTTCACTGCATGCAGGAATGGTGACGCTGTTAAGTTTCAGGTCGCGGGGCTGCATGGACGTCGTATAACAGTGGCATCTTTGCTTTTGGTTTCATTTACTCTTAGGCCAATTACAGAGCCAGGATTCAATCTTTCGCAATTGTCGATTTAGGCTAGCTGATGTGGCATCCGCTGCTGAGTTTGACCATAGTACCGCAGTGTCGTCAGCAAAAGTACAGATTTTTGTGATTTCATCTGTCGGTATGTCTGCCGTAAAAAAACATACAAGATAGGTCCAAGAATACTACCTTGGGGCACACCAGATTCCACCAATGCAAAACCTTATAGAATGCCTGTACCACGTCTAAGAATATGGCAGAAGAGAACTGCTAAGACTCAAAGGCATTGTATATTTCTTTGGTGGGTTCGATGCACTTGCTCATTTGTTGCATGTTTTCTCCGAAAGCCAAATTGCTGACTTGGGATCAAGTTCTCAATATACGGCTGCATTTTGTTCAGAAATATTTTTTCAAACAGCTTGGAAACTATAGATAATAGGCTGATAGGTCTGTGTGAAGGGGAATTTGACCAGCTTGCGAATCATTTTTATTACGGACAATTCCCAAAGTTTTGGGAAGTATCCTACTCGAAGAACTGCAATGAACGAGTTTAGAATTAACTTGATTCCGCATTTTGGTAATTGAGCTATCTAACGTTATCCTATCGTAGCCAAGAACCTTGCTCGCTTTGCAGTACATTTTTATAGCAAGAGCCAAACCTTTAAAACTGAAATATCTCTGATGGTGAATTTTTGGATCCTCAAGATTTGGATTTGCGAAGTTCTTTGAAAATGGATTTGACTTAAACACAGCTTTGCGGCGATCCGCAAATATATTTGCCTTTTCAGCATCGCTTCTAGCTCATTTCCCATTTTCAGTTATATTGGGTTGGCCTATGCTCTTGCGGACTTTTGACGAATTTACATGTTTTCCGCAAAGAGTAGTTTGTGCCCTTGCCTGGAGTAATTGTTGCTGTAAACTCTCTTAAACTTATATCCCTCTGATTTCTAAGGGCTTTTGTTTTGTGAAAACTTAAAAGAACTGCACAGATTAATGATATGAAAAAAGTGGACTGTGCAATTTCATGTCCAAACTAAAAATCATTACTTTATTAAAACAAATTTTTAGAGGCAAACTTTTTGTATAATATCAACATACTTGTAGTGCTTCTGAGCACGCACAAACAACAACACAGCAGAACTGTTATGAATACAAGTTGTATACATACGCACTGGCATACATATGCAAATTATTTTATTGCAGTCTACATTATTTTACTTAGCCGGTGGGTAAATAGTACTTACCCATTTTTTTTTACCCGGTGGGTTCCGCCCATCGTTTTCTATTGGTTGCTCCTAATTTTTTGTGTTAGGTAGTGGGGAGAGCTTGGTGATCGCGCATGTTACCACCCCATTCTTGGTCTTGAGAGTCGTTACCCGGGTCAGTCCACTATGACCGGGATAGGAAACCTACCAAGCTGCTACTGTTGAGGGGGAAAACATTTGTCACGTATTATAATCAGCCGACCCTTCTCAATTTTTTGTCGCTCCTTACACCACTTTGCTCGTAGCTGAAGTTGGGGTAGGTATTCACATGACAATCTCTTCCAGAAGTCTTGATGCATCTGTGGTAGGTGCTTCCAATAGTTCAAGTGGTTTATATTGTTATCTAGTATATTTGCTTCGGGTATGCTAAGTGGAGCTCTTCCCATCCAAAAGTAGCCAATTAAGTAAGATCTTGATGATCATCTGCAAGTGCGGATATTTGCCTTGAATTAAGCGTAGCTTCAAGTCGTTTAAAAACATCAAGGTTAATGTCTTAGTATTAATGATTCGTTTTAAGTGATGCCTTACACTTTTTACGCCAGCCTCCCATAGACCACCGAATGTGGGAGCGGCGGGTGGAGTAAAATGCCAGTTAATTCCAATTCTGCCTGAGTAAGAATGTGCTTTAGATAGTTGTTCTTTGAACACTCGCATTTCGTCGTTTAATATAGCATCGGCTCCGACGAACGTCGTGCCGCAATCAGTATAAAGATCAGAGCGTAATCTACGGACGGCGACAAATCGATTAATGCTTCGGTTGTAAGATCGGTCACTAATACAAGAGATATCATCCGAGTTACAAAGCATAAAAACAGGGCGATATAAAAGTTTGTAACTTTTATGCCCTCGTCCTTTTGTGGTGCATATAAATAAGTGTCCAGCTTAATAGATGCCTGTATGCAAGAAGGGATATGTTGGATAACATCGGGCTGTAGGAAGATTCCTCATGAGTTGAGTGTGTGGATTGCATTTTTGACGAATACATTGCATGCATTCGTGTACCACTCATTCCACGGTAGAGCGACCATTGATGACCCAGAATTGTCGCCGAACATATTGCAAAATTTCCGGAGGACCTCCGTGAACGATGGTGTGCATCTCTCACTATTAAGATTGTTAGCCAACTATCCGATGGTAAAATTAATGGATGACATTCACTATATGGAATGCTGACGTTCAAGAGCCGTCCGCCGTGTCTCAGAAATCCCTTGTCGTCTACAAATGGATTCAGTTTGCGCAATTTACTGCGTCGCCTCACAAGTTGTGATTTACGCATTGCAGCAATGTCCGTGTAATATGCCTCATTAGGGTGGTTTTAAAAAATCGATGTCGGATTTTTTTTGGGGGCACCCCTAAAATATTTCATTTTGTTAGATTTTAAGATTGTCAAAGTTTGAGCACAATTGGAAGATGTTAACCCGTGCCACTGGGGCCTCAAAGTTTTGAAAATCTAGATTTTTGGCAGTTTGGCGACTTCGGCGACCCATATCTCTGGAACGGCTAAAGCTTTTGCCCGTGTCATACATCAAATTAAAGGCGATACTGTTTTTAACATTTTATATTCTACACAATAAATACGCAACTAGTACTGAAACCGAAAAAATAGAGCCAATGTCGCTAAAAACGTGACTAGGTACCCTTGAGAGCGAAGATGCGTTATTTGTATTATTATTGCTTATTATGGACAAATACTTGTACTTTGGAATCCCATTTCATTTAAATATGTTTGCTATGGTATACCGTTAATTTTAGACCCACAACAATGTTTTTTTTTTTATGTCAGGTATGTATCTATTTTTTCCTCATACTGTATCACTGGCGACCCCAAGCAGGTAAAACCAAACTAGTTTAAAAATGTATTGGGTTACCCTACTACCTATTGTTATATTTTAAGGGGATCAGAGTTTGTTATTAAAAAAAGAAAAGGATAGCTAGGTGGTTCTTGCTTTTATGATTTTGTTTCTTGGTCAGTTGAAAAGTATTCGCTGAACAGTGAAAGTCGTATTTTGTTCTACGTTCGTGTGATCGAGTTTAAAAAAACCCACTAAATATTAACTACAAAAGGCATTTTTATTTTAATTAGGTCGGTACCTACTAAGACGTACTCTTTGTTTTAGTTAGTGTCATTCTGTGTCATTTATTCTTTCTTCTAGTGAACTTTTTTATTTCTCGTAAAAGTGATGGCTTCTACATCTGGCGTGAGAAGTAGAGGTAGAGACAAAATTTTTCTAATTGACTATCCAGCTCATCAGATATCTGGATGTAAGCTGCCCTCCAATCGACAAGTTCTAGCTACTATGTTCTACAATTTGCGGACTGTGAAGTTAAATGTGAGAGACTCTGCCACAACTACTGTTTACGAGGTTTTCGTTTTTTGGACAAAAGCTCCAATTCCTACAAAACAAAAGAAAAATGTCATAGTAAAGCTGGAAAAACTGTACGATGATTGGAGAAAAATGCAAATATACAAGGATAGAAAAACGGAAAGTGCAAGAAATGCTGTAAAAGAGTTTTCCCTAAAGTTGAATGATCTCTTTGATATTGCCCACCAAGATGCCCTGACGATAATGAGTTCAGAAGAAGACAAGGAGTTTCTGTTGAAACAAAGACAGAAAGGAAGACCAGGCTCCATGCTCGGAGTTGACCTGAAGTTGGCTCAAGCTGAAGAAAGACTACTACAGAAACAACGGAAGGTCTTGGACAAACACTTGAAGCGGGAAATTTGGGTAAGCTATTAAAAAAAAATATATATATATATTTTTCTTGTAGCGAAACTTTATAAGATCTAGATCACTAGCTGAAATTTCCATCAATATTAACTTTATACTTATTGTCCCATCTCATTGTTCACAGAGACGGTGGAGCTCACGCACGAAGAGACAACAGAAGAGTCAGAAGGACATGACACGCCGTATGAAGGGCTCGAGATGAACGTAGAATCTGAAGGACCATCTGCCCCCAAGAGAATCAAGCGTGGCTTCAAAGAAAACCATGAAATTGTCATTGTTGCTGGACCGCTGTAAGGTGTCCGATAGGAACGCTACTCGTATCATTTTGGCTACAGTAGAAGCTCTCGGAGAGGATCCCAAACAATATAAAATCTCTAGAAGCGTTATCCGTGAACAGCGAAGAATAAACCGTGAAAAATACAAATTCAAGACAGACTTAAGATACTCCAAAACGAGGCTGTTTGCGTGCACTGGGATGGAAAACTACTACCAGGTATCCTCAAAACAGAGCAGAAAGAACGGGTTGCTGTTCTGGTATCACATGGGACTAAAGAACAACTCCTGGGCGTTCCTGAAACTGACAGTAGCTCAGGGGAGGAACAAGCCCTAGCAGTGTACGAATGTCTAGAGGAATGGGCTCTCGCCAGCTCGGTCGTGGCTATGTGCTTCGATACAACAGCATCAAATACTGGGAGATTCAATGGAGCGTGCAATCTCCTGGAGGAGATGTTAGGTCGAGAGCTCCTGTACCTAGCGTGCCGACACCACGTTTTAGAAGTCTTGTTGAGAGGGATTTTTGACTGCAAGTTTGGAAGCACATCGGGACCTCAACCAGACATATTCAAGAGATTTCAAAAATAATGGTCGGCGATTGATAAATCCAAGTTCGATTTAGGCGAGAATGTTTTGAAACTACTGCCCAAAGAAGAAGTAGAGAATATCAAAGAAGAACTGCAAAGAAAACTAATGGAATGCCAGCCAAGAGACGACTACAAAGAGCTGTTACAGTTGGCATCGATATATCTTGGCCATCTTGACGGAAAAGATGTGCGCTTCAGGTCTCCAGGTCCAGTACACCATGCCCGGTGGATGGCAAAAGCTATTTACTGTCTGAAAATACAACTCTTCCGTGACCAGTTTAAGCTGAGTTCCCAAGAACAAGAGGCCCTACAAGCACTTTGTGTTTTCATCGTTCGAGTCTACTGTAAAGCCTGGTTTAACGCCCCCAGAGCGTGCTTAGCACCTAAACAAGACCTAGATATCATTGAAAATCTATTGAAATACGAAAGCATTGACAAAAAAATATCTGAAAAAGTAATTAACAAAATGATAAATCACCTGTGGTATCTAAGACCTGAACTTGTTGCCCTGGCATTGTTTGACCCGACAGTGCAAAACACCGTAAAGAGCCAAATGGCGACAAAAATCTTAACAAATCAAGCAGAAGAAAATGAGAAGTGCTCCAGAAATATGCGACCCAAACTAAAAAAAGAACAACTGCCGAAATTCCTAGAAAAAGGTCTCCCAGCCCTAATTACAAGTGAGACTTACCTGTTGTTCAAGAGATTAAACATTAACACCGAATTTTTGGAAAAAGATCCTGCAACTTGGCAGCAGAACATCAACTACCAGGAGGGGCAAAGGATGGTAAACAACTTGAAAGTTGTGAACGACATGGCAGAGCGAGGAGTCAAGCTCATCACAGATTACAAACAATTACTTACAAAGGACGAGCAACAAAAATAATACCTTTCTCCAAGTAGTCAGCGATGCCGTCAGCTGTATCCAGATAGCTCCAAAACCACATTATGTCAGTCCCTTGAATAAATTTAAATAAGAATAAAATGAAAAAGACATTTATTATACTTGATTTTTTAAATACATAATTGTTTTCATTCCAAAAAGTGATAATATAGGAAGGAAAATGGGTTTTTTCACAATAGGTTCCATCTTCGCTCTAAGGGGTACCTAGTCACGTTTTTAGGGACATTGACTCTATTTTTTCGGTTTCAGTACTAGTTGCGTATTTATTGTGTGGAATATAAAATGTTAAAAACAGTATCGCCTTCAATTTGATGTATGATACGGGCAAATATATTAAACCGTACTAGAGATATGAGTCAGCAAAGTCGCCAAACTGCCAAAAAAATCGAGATTTTCAAAACTTTGAGGCCCCAGTGGCACGTGTTAACACCTTTCAATCGTGCTGAAACTTTGGCAATCCTAAAATCTGACAGAAAGAAACATTTTAGGGGGGTGCCCCCAAAAAAATTCTGACATTTTTTTTTACCCTATGAGATAACACCACCCTAATGCGTCATGCTGTACACTTTTAACCCAGGAAATCAAAGCGCGTCGTCGCTCACTCCAGGTGATAAATCGGTTCAGTTCAATGTGTTGCTTCAGTTTACGATTGATAAAACGCCAGCACCAGGATGTGATGGAAAGTAATTTGTCTAGTGTAGAGAAACGTTCTAGGATGCAAGAATTTTCCTGCTCAATGTGTGTAACTAACAGCTGCTTCATCTCGGGGATGGTCATGGGCTTGGTCAAAGAAGTGGATGGCCATTCTTTCTCTTTTGCCGATAGCCATACCGGTCCATGCCACCATAATGGATGTATTTTAAGCGGCACCACTAGATGCACAGTCAGCAGGGTTGTGCGCTTTAGAGACATTTCGAAATTCAGACGACGATGTCAAGTCGGTTCGCTACAAATTACTTCAAATGGCCAGGTCTAGAACGTAGCCACCACAAAGTCATAGAGGTGTTGGAATAATTTGGCGGCTAATAATGCAGCTCACAGTTCGAGTCTTGGAATCGTCAGTTTTTTTAACGGGGCTACTCGAATTTTTGTAGTCAGCAAATGAGCATGCGTCCCATTAGCTGTCATTGAACGAAGGTACACAACTGCAGCATAGGTTTGGCAAGATGCATCTGCAAAATCGTGAAGCTGATAAACTACATATTCCACCGTGGTATCCGAATATCTCGTATTTTCATCCCTGTACTCCACCCATTGTTTTTGGGTAGCCGATGGCAACATTTTGTTCCAGTTGAGTTCAGTTAAACACAGGCTTTGGAAGAAAATTTTGCCCGTTATTATAACTGGAGCTACCAATCCACGTTCACCTGGTTGTAGTTGTTGTAGAAACTGCTTATCGTAAGAGTTGAACTTCCGTAGAATGAAACCACCTGTTTTTAGCAGTGCTTTCAACTCGATACATTAGCTGTAAGCTAACGTTCCAACGGCGGCGCCTGATAATACATCATCTACATAGAACTAATGCATCACAGTCTGTGATGCATTTGGGAACCGCTCCCTTTCGTCAGTTGTGAGTGCGTACAAAACTTGTATAGCCAGAAATGGGGCACAGTTTGTTCCATATGTAACTGTTCGCAGTCTATAGACAATAGGCTCTTCCAACATTGTTTTGCGCCATACAATTCGTTGTATGTAGGTATTTTGGAATTTTGACAGTCGGAGTAATCCCACCTACTCGTGGTAGAACTAATGCTGAGCAGTGCAAACGATATGTTGTTTTTATGGATTGCACGGTAATATTCGTCATATTGTCTGCTACTACTACTTGGCTGCCGCTTGCAACTTGAACTGCTATATGTACACGCCTACGTGCTAATATCAACTGTTGTGTCACGCACTCGCTGACAAATGGTGCCTCGGCTCCGCTGTCTAGGCTCGTATCATCAGTGTGTGTCCATTATTGGATCGCACTGCTACCAATGTGGTCCCCAGCAGCATATTCGGCAAATTCACTATGACATACTTCCGATTCCCTAGTAACGGTTGCATTATGCTATAGCACATTAGCATTAACTATCTGCTTATTTACGTCGTTCCAACGTACATTGTGTTTGTTATTGTTAAAGGGCTGAAAATGCTCATGTAGTATGGTATGAAGTTGGTTGTCGCATTCTTTTCAACGATGTGTTGATGTGCATCTGCTCGCATAATGCCCATAACGAAGACAATTCAAGCATAGCTGTGCCCTTTCCGCAACTTGGCAACGTTGTTCAGGAGATTTTTGACGAAATTCCGGGCAAAACATCAGTATATGATTGCGTGCACATTGCGGACATGATCCAGCAGTTATGTGATAATTCTTCACTGTTGACGGTTTACTGCTTTTGGGCTCTTTGAAAGCCTGCATCATCTCCTGACTCTGGGTGCGGTGCTCCAGAAACTTTACCAATTCATTATATGTTGGCAGACGTGATTGCGCCTCAGCTGTTGGGCAACAATATACACCAACCAGTCATCCCAGTGATCGAAGGGGCATTTAAGTAGTTCCAGCGCACGCACCGCGGCCGACATGCCATCCACAAGTGTGCGAAGCTTCGGTGCAGACTCCTTTATTACTGGGCTGAAGTCCATTATTTCCGTTAAATGAGCGTTTACGATAACATGCGTGTTGTTGTACGTATTTTCCAGTATGTCCCAAGCAATCGCAAAGTTCGTAGTAGAGTAGCGATGTTGTCAAGGACGTGACTGGCCTCATCTATGAGACTGTCCTTGAGATATTGAAGGCGTTGTGTGTTGCTCAGTGCTGGATTGTCTATGACAATTGAGCTAAACAAATCCTTGAATGGGAACCAGGGCAAGAATGTGCCGTCAAACGGTGGTATTTTTATGTGGAGTAAATGTGATGTCGAAACGTGTTGAGTTGAAACACCTACAGTTTCGCTTGCGATTGTCGACATGGTTATATTGGATCTTGAAGAAGCTGAAACTATGAATATCTCCAATAAGTCAGTAATAACATATTGACACAAAACTACATAAAATCACACAAAACAAAAATTATCCTACCGTTATTTACACATGCACTTCATAGCAAAGTAGCAATGCATCGCAATAATTTCATAAAATGAAAGAGAAAAAAATATTTAACATTTTCCTAAATCAAATTCAAATATCAGAAAAAAAATTTAAATAAAAACTAACATATATAAAAGTCCATATGTGACATATTTACTTTGTCATTTAAAAATTTGCCCAAGCGGCATACATTATTACAAATGTTTGCAATAAGAAACCAAATACCTAGACAACGGGTCCAAAATAATATCTCAATCAAATTCACATCCCTTGATACGCACATAATGCGACATATAAGATTCGGTCGCTTCGAAACGACGCTCCCAACGCTACCAGGGGCAACTAAAATTTTGAAGCCCGACAGCGTGTCGCCGACGCTAGCTACGAAATGCTATGTGTAAATGACTCCATTTGATTACATGGAAACTTTATCGAGCGACAGTTTTTTCTGCGGCTGGCATTTCGCTGCCTTGCGATTTTATACTATTTGTAAATCGCCCTTTATTAACAAGTTTGGATTATTGTCTTCTTCAAGTACATTTTGTGCGGTGATTTCAACATCCGGCATTGCAATATTGTATTTTTTTTCGAAAGTTATGCAGTGTGCAACAAGCGTTGATTATATAACCAGCAAATAATGGCGTAACCATAAGTCCACGTTCTTGGGATAAGCAAGCAAATACTTTTTTCAGCACGCCGTTTAGTCTTTCAACCCAATTTCTAACATTGTTGGTTTCGAATCGGCGTCATAAGCAATGGCTGCAACGGATACCCCGAATCGGCAAGTAACTATATATTTGATATTCCACTTTTATGTTTGTCGTCTAAGAAAGCTTTTGCCTGACTGTTACTCCATATGAAAGCATCATGAGTGCTGCCTCCATAACGCCCATAGCAAGCAAGAATTGTCAAAACGTCAAATTTTAAGCCGTTTAAAAAAAATTTCTTTGTTGATTAGCTGCCTATTTGGATAGGTTTGTTTATCATTAGGGTTAGGTTAGTTTGCGAAGGCGTGCGCGGATACGAAGTATCCGCACTTCCACTCGGAGACATCTATGTCCATAGCAACTGCTTGCAAATATTCGAAGAGGAGGCATGCTCGTCCTTATCCTCGATTTCCGCATACATTGAGAGTACCATCCCTATTAAACCATTTGGTTTTCCAGATGAATGTGAGAAGAGCCGATAAGTCCACCTTCGTTATCTCTGTCAAGCTTGTGAAGAAATGCGACCCAAACATTGAAGTCGTTTCAATTGTAGTCTTGGACATTGAAATAAAAAGTGATGAATGGATTCTATCTCTTCTTCATCATGGCAGCTCCTGCATAGCCCGCTCGACGGAATACGCCAACGTCAAATCATTGGTGCGTAAGCATCCTTACTGCAGGTTTTTTGAGCCCTAAGATAGCCTTCGTTCTCCTTATGTCTAACCTAGGCCATAAGGCCCTTGAAACTTCACAGACGTCACGATTAGTCCATAAGTTCTTTGTCACCGCAATAGTGAATTCATCTATGCTCCTAAACAGTTCACATATCGGGATTTGTAGTAAGGTGTCTGCTTCGTTAATGTTCATTTCAGAGCCCCTTCTGGCCATCTCGTCTGCTTTTTCATTCCCTTCTATACTTCTATGTCCGGGAACCCAGCAAACTGAGACCTTGTGGGGTCCAATATTCAGTAGTGAGGTACAATATTTCATTACCAAAAAGTCCCCTAACATGGAAAACAGACGCACACTTGGTAGATCTTTGTTCATATTGGTTGTTTCTCATTCGTTTACCAGAATTCTGAAGAAAATCAGCCACATTACAGTTTTGCACATGTGTAAGTGTGTGCAAAATAAGTGTCATTTCTCTCTATTCTCTGATTATAAACACTAAAGTCTCAACGATTGACAAAAACTTGGTGGTTGAGAACTATGTCATCATCAGTAGAGAAGTTCTCTATTGAGATACAGAAACAAGCTACAGGTTGTTTATGGCCAGTGGGGAATGAAAAAATAGTTTGTTTACGTCCAGTGGGGAAAAAATTACCAGCAATACAATTTGTATTCTGTGAATGTACATATAAGTAAAAATCATTTCTCATTTCCTCTGGTATATGCACTTTTGGGCAATTGAGTGTTTTTGTTTTTGTTTTTTTTGATATTTGTATCCCAAATTTGTATTTAATTATTTATTTATTCGTATATTTCAGGAATAATATGAAAAACCACTCACCGGAGTTTCCTCAAATATGTAAGAGTTCTGTTTTTTATTTTTTCCTTTCTTCAATTTACAATTTATACTTGCAGATTCCTCAGAGCACTAGCGCACACGCCTTTTGATGTTATAAAGTTAGAAATATAAATATTTTCACATATCATCAGCCACTTTCGTTTGCGGTTACAGACCGAAATCCAAATACTAACTTTAAACACTGGAAAGCGTTTATTGATGAGCACTACGCTCAAATTTTCTTTAAACCAGGCAATGAAACCTATGTGGCTGATGCACTATAACGGCAGAACATTCAAGGCCTAGAGATACAATCAGATCTTCCTACAGTATATAGCGAAGTGTCGCTAACTTCCACGATCGAAACAACTAAGAAAACACTCAATTGTTTCAGAAATCAAATCGCAGATTTCAGTGTGAAACAAAATTTCATAATCTTCTACATAAAAATCCGTCACGTAATCTAATTCATAGATAATAAATCTCTTATCGATGAGGTAAAGCTGTTTGTAAATCCGAACTTGGTAAATGCAATATATTGCGAGATACCCGCATTGGCTAGCATCCAACATAAATTGATCAAATGTCTTGCGTACACGAAGTTTTGGCATTGTAAGATGATGGTGTCAGACATCGTTAACAAGGACGAGCTGAAAGAGATAGTTATCTCTGAACATAATCGGGCCCATACAGCATCTCAGGAAAATGTGAAATTGATTCTTTGTGATCATTTCCCAAAAATGACCAATTTGGCAAATGAACTTGTTCCAGTTTGTAAAATTTGTAACAAAGCCTAATACGACAGGAATTCTCATAAACAGGAAGTTGGTGTAACTCCAACACCATCTTATGGAGGAGAAATCCTGCATATTGATATTTCTTGACGAATAAAAAATACTTGTGTAGCTTATATATAAGTAGAAGAAAATATTAAATGCTGACGTTTCGATGCTGCAACATAGTTTTAATTTTTGCACAATTTGAAAAGCATATTTGTAAATTTTGTTAAATATTCAGTGTTTTCCTCATTTTAAACCAATTTCTAAAGCAGCGCTTTTCCGCCACCGAGATTAGCATGCTATATTAACTTCACTATTCCCATCGCATATTTATTCAGTTAAAATTTGATGTTTGACAGGAAACTCCCTTATTAATATTTTAAAAAGTATATACATATATATTTATATATATTTTGATATGTGACTGCATATTGAAACGTGATTATATACTTTTAGGATCCCATCTGGGGTTTGAAGTTGTGTGTACAACCCTATGTCGTGGTAAGATAGAATGTATGGTGTATATAAGATTCGTGGTGTATATAAGTTTCTACCATGATACAGAAACTTCTACATTATTGTAGAAGTTTCTGCGTCAACCATTCGAAATACGATATAATATATACAAAAACCACCACACTACTTAAAGTCGAAGACAGTTAAGCAGAGATCGTAACTGTGTGTACATCGAGCACTATAATCGAAGCAGCAGTGATTGTAATTGTTATTTTGTAAAGTGATGAAATTCATTATGAAATAATGTGATCAATGAATTGTGAAATAAAGTTCAAATTGTCCTAAGTAAACTTTAAGCCAAATATTAAATGTGTAAATTGCAATAATTAAATAAAGTTAATTATTTAAATATAACCAGCGATTGTTTGATTACTACACGATCCAGTGGTACGAATGCGAGTACAGGGAGTTAGAGAAAATTGTCAAGAGGGCAATTTCGTAGCAGAATAAATTGTCAAGAGTGCAATTTCGTATCAATTGGTGCCAGAAGTCGGACTGTGTGTCTGTAATAAAAAACGGTTAAATTTGAAAACTGAGATTGGCTGAGCAGCTCAAAAAGTAGCTTGAGCGCCTTAATTTGCAAACACAAGGGATTAAAGCGGAGCTGCAGATGCGACTAAGAAGCAATTTAGAGGAGCAGGTTATAGATGTCGATGAGCATGAATTCCAATGTGAAGAGCCTCCGATATCTCGACACGAAGAAACACGGCAATAAACTAACACGGGTAACTTTGACATGAATGCACTCATCGGGGTATTACAATCCTAAAAAACAGTATTTTCAGCAGCGATATGAGAGTATGCTGAAACTCTTCCAGCAATACGATGAGGAGATACACCAGCGAATAAAAAATATGCTCCAGCAGTCAACGAGGATGGCAAGGAACAGTTACAGCAGAGCGAAACGCGATTTACTCAACTAGCGGAACAGAACTCACAGCAGATGAAAGAAATATCCGAGATGGTAGACAGGAACGTTTGTGAAATTGAGACACGTCAGGAATCGTTCGAAAAATCTGTAGAACAAAAATTCATTGCGAAAGAGCAAAAGCAGAACGATTTTAAGCAACAAATAAAGCAAAGAATTCACTTACTACAGGAAGGTGCATTGCTTGTGCCAGCTTTATCCTCAATAAAACTGAAGCCTCCTACCTATGATGGAACCACGACTTTTAGCGTCTTCTGAATGCAGTTTGAGACTACCGCTCTTATAAATGTTTGGAGTGCTCGCGAAAAAGTGGCTGCATTAACCGTTTCGTTGAAAGGTGCTGCCGCTGATGTGCTGCAAACTATCTCAGAAAGTGAGCGAGACTGCTATGAAAGCTTGATGAATGCCGTTCAGCGCAAGTATGGTTGTGAACATCGCAAACAAATATACCAAGTAGAGCTGCGAACACGTGTACGTGGTGAGTCTCTTCAACAGTTTGCGGCGGAAGTGGAGCGTTTGGCTCATCTTGCGTACCCAGGAGAGATCACTGAGAGGTCTATGATGGACACTTTCGTATATGGCATTCGCGATGCAGAGATAAAGCGTTCTGCGATAACTAATCCGAAAGCTACATATATGGAGACAGTAGCTAGCGCTTTAACTTCAGAGAAAGCGGCCTTGGTGTGCCAGCCAATATACTGAGCCCGTCAGGTACAAGTGAAAGCGGACAAAGTTTCACGGGCAAATGCTTTACCTGCGGAGAGGTCGGACACAAGTTTCGTAATTGTCAGTCGAGACGGAAACGTTCTAAATCACGCACACCGGTAAGACCGCCAAAGCAAGTCAGATTCCAAAATAGGGAATCAGAAAATGTTGATAAGCCGTCGACAAACTAGATGGAGTCAGTCTCGAAGGGCATGATCTGACTCCCACAACATGGAGCCTCAGAATCTCCGTTTCCTAACTGTTGACAGCGTAGTAAATGGAAGAAAAATAGTGGTAACATTGGATACGGGTGCATCATATTCCATAATTAGAAGGGATCTCGTTCGGAGAATCGAGCCGCTTCTGGAAATAAGATTGCGTACGGCAACTGGAGATGATGCACCGGTACTGGGAAAAGATACATGGAAAATTACTATCGGCACCACAACAGTGACGCACGAGTTTGTAGTTGCAGATATTGTGGACGAATTAATTTTACTTGTGGATGTTATGATTTGGAATGGATTCCCCTAGATTTGAAAATCCGAATGTTAAAATATGCGAAAACCGAAATACCGTTATCCATTGGCGAGGATAAGTATGGAGGTATCCGACAAGCCATTGTATCGCGGCGGACAAAAATCCCAGCAAAGTCAGAGGCAGTTATATGGGCCGAAATGAACGGATATATTGAGAAGATCAAGTTGTGGGTTGTGGAGACTAATGAAAAATTTTGCACTGGATGACATCATAATTGGAAAAACCCTCGTAGAAGAACAGCAGAACAGAATAGTGCCAGTAAGAGTGGTCAATCTTGCAAATTACGCTAAAACCATAAAGAAAGGACAGATAATTGGAAATTGCCAGGCAATTTCTGCAATTGTAAACTGTGAGAGCCAGCCGCGAGAAACAAAAATTAAGATACTAGCTGATAAAAAGGTACTCGACGATCTCACGAGAAAATGGAGCAAAGACTTATCCACAGAGCAGAGGAAGACTGCCAGCCAACTTTTGGCAAGACATTGGTCAGTATTTGCTGAAAAGGGTAAAAACGAAGGCAGAACAAAGATGGTGAAGCAGACAATCATTACTGGTGATGCCAAATCCATTCGTCAAGCGTCAAAAAGAGTACCTCTGGCGAAGATAGAAGAGGTGAATGAATGTATTGCTGAAGGAAAAGACAACATTCAGTGCCGGTTATGGACTATGGCAATTTTTGGTGATGCCATTCGGACTGTGTAAAGCTCAAGCTACATTTGAACGCTTAATGGAACATGTGCTACAGGGTTTCCACTGGAAAACGTGTCTGGTGTACCTAGATGACATCATCGTTATGGGAAAGGGCTTCGAGGACCACTTGAAGAATTTGGAATAAGTATTCATGCGACTAGGAGCTTCAGGGTTGAAGCTGGGCGCAAAGAAATGCTCGTTCTTTAAGAAAGTAGTCAAGTACCTTGGACATACAGTCACACCTGAAGGAGTACACACAGATCCAGATAAGGTAGACTCAGTAAGGGAATGGCCAAGACCAACTAGTTTGCATGATCTACGCAGCTTCTTGGATCTTTGCACCTATTACAGACGCTTTGCTCCAAGCTTCGGAGACGTGGCTGGCAGCCTGCATGCATTAACAAGGAAGAATTGTCCTTTGAGTGGAAAAGCGAACAGGAGATGGCATTCAACAGATTGAAAGAGCTATTGTGTACAGCTCCGATCCTTGTGTATCCAATTCCTGGCAAAGCATTTATTTTGGATACAGATGCAAGTGGTTTCGGGATTTCAGGTGTCCTGTCGCAAGTTATTGATGGACATGAAAGAGTAATAGCCTACTTCAGCAAGATCTTATCAAAGCCAGAGCGGAATTACTGTGTAACACGGAGAGAACTTTTGGCAGTTATGCAGAGCGTGAAGCACTTTAACAAGTACCTGTATGGACAAAAGTTCTTGTTGAGAACGGATCACGCTGCTCTGCGCTGGCTATTACAGTTCAAAAATCCCGAAGGTCAGGTTGTGAGATGGATTGAGAGACTCCAAAGCTACGATTTCACAATAGAACATCGCAGAGGCGGAAGCCACGGGAATGCTGATGCATTAACACGACGTCCTTGCAGTATGGAATGTAAGCACTGTTCTAAAGCTGAAGGGAAAGAAGGAATAGTCGATGTGCGCTTAATGGCTGTTTTACCAAACGAAGAATGGACAGCAGAAAAAATAAAAGAAGAACAACAAAATGACCTAGAATTGGCAAAAATCGTGACAAGTGAGAATGAAGGAAAACGTCCATATTGGAATGAAATCTCGACTGAAAGTCCCATAACTAAAGCATATTGGGCTCAATGGAATAGCTTAAAGCTACAAGATGGATTCCTATTTCGCCTGTGGGAGAGCGAAGATAGAAAAACCACGAAGAACTTGATTGTGGTACCCAAGGCAAGAATAAGCGAAATTCGCAAGGAATACCATAGTGAGCCTAGCGGAGGAGATTTGGGAATAACAAAAACAGCCGAGAAAATTAAAGCACGATTTTATTGGGTTGGTTGCCAGCAATCGGTAGTTGACTGGATTAGTGCTTGTGAAAAGTGTACAGCTGTCAAGAGACCGAGCCGGTGCAGTCAGAGGAAAATGCATTTATACAACGTGGGAGCGCCATTGGAGAGTATTGCAATTGACATATCAGGTCCGTTTCCAATTAGTGATTCCGGCAACAAATATATTCTCGTCGTATTTTAGAAAATGGTCAGAAGTATATCCCATTCCCGATCAATAAGCGCAGACCATTACAGATGCATTTATCAATAATTTGGTCTGCAGATTCGGAGCTCCCCTCGAGTTGCACTCAGATCAAGGCAGAAATTTCAAGTCAACGATATTCACGCAAAACTCGTACAACCCCTCTGCACCCACAATCCGATGGAATTTTTGAAAGATTTAACGTACGCTTGAGGAACGCATAAGGAAAGTCGTGGTCAGAAACCAGAAAGATTGAACCAACGCATACCCCTTTTCTTAATGACATACCGATTGGCAACTCACGATACAACATCTACAACACCAGCTAAGGCTCTTTTTATTTGTGACATAAGATTACCTGCAGATCTGAAATTCGGTGCCTACTCATCTACGGAAGTTTCATGTAGCAGTTATGTAGATGACAAACGAAGACAGTTGAATGAAATTCATGGAAACATTAGAAAGCGCACACAACTGATGAGTGATGAAATGAAAGCCAGATATAATGTACGAGCAAACTCTAAGGGATATCAAGAAGGGCAGCTTGTTATGCTTCATAATCCGCAAAGGAGAAAGGGGTGGCTTTTTATGCCTGCAAAAGAGCTATAGGTAATACCTGGGGAATTCAGCCTAGGTTAGCTCACTGGCTTTACACTGCAGTTGCCAGGCCCATTCTCCTATATGGAAATGTAGTCTGGTAGACTGCAATGCAGAAAAGGACCTACTACGAAACACTTGGTAAGGCACAGAGATCAGCAGAATTAGCAATAAGTGGCACCGTGAGAATCACGCCAACCTTGGCTTTGGATATCATACTGCATCTGCCACCCTTAGATCTCTTCTGCAAATATTTAGCGGCATGCTCCGCCATTCGGCTCAAGGCGAGCTAACAATGGAAAGCTGTTCCATGTGGACATGCGACCATATTAGAATCCTACACGGACATACCCAGTGATATTGATTACCTTCCTTCTTCCCTTTGTTTCGAAAGGAATTTTTATTTTAGGATCCCTTCCAGAAAGGAATGGCTCGAGGGGGATCCATCACCAGATACTCCCATAAAGATATACACAGACGGATCAAAAATGAATACCGGTGTAGGATCAGGAGTATATTGCGAAATGCCCTCAATCAGTGAATCCATCAAACTAATGGATCACTGCAGTGTTTTTCAAGCGGAAATAACCGCTATTCACGAAGCCTTGAATTGGCTAAGGATAAACGATGTAACCGTCAGGATATCTGCATTTTCTCAGACAACCAAGCTGCACTAAGGGCTTTGAATGCATTCGATGTTATTTGGAATGCATTCGATGTTATATGGAGGAGTGTCTTAGACTGTCGCCGATCTCTAAATCAGATGGCTAAAAAATTCCATATCTATTTGTGCTGGGTGCCAGGATATAGGGAAATACCACGGAACTGCAAGGCTGATCAGCTTGCGAGAGATGACACTTGTATGCCAAATGTCAGTAGGCATATGGGTGTACCTCTCGCGACTTGTAAGCTTCTCAAAAGGGAGACACTAATTAATTCTACCAATCAAAGGTAGATCTGTGCAACTACCTGTGAAATCGCTAGGCAAACATGGCCGAGGCTAAATCTGCGTCTATCTAGAAATATCATTAGACTCAATAGACTACAAATTAGGACTTTAATAGGAGCCCTCACGGGACATTTTATAATAGGAAACCATGCAAGAAGAATGGGAGTTTATACACATGGTTTCTGCCGCAGCTGCAGGAACGAGGAGGAACTGGAAACGATCCAGCATCTCTACTGTACATGTCCAGTTTTTGCTAGAAATAGGGAGCGTTGGCTAGATTCCTTCTTAACAAGTATAGGTGGTCTATGTCAGTCAGGTGCTAACAACCTTCTTCGCTTTGTAAAAGGTTCAGGGTGGTTCAATCTGGAGGGGGAAGCGTGGCCATGCCTCGCATCCGCGGCTCACAACGGACCCAACTGGTAGTCTAAGTGGCATCACTGGTTATTGGTGATGGGGCTGTCCTACCTACCTACCTAGAAGTATGTCACGTTTGCTGTTGTGGTTCTTATTTTGTAGATGGACATTCAGAAAATTCTAGGAACATGTTCGCTCAATTTGTTTTGTGCACATTTGGTGTGTGATACATTGTTAAATTTAATATAGAAACTAAACGTACATGCTATAAAAAATATATATGTTTTCTTCTACAGATGTAGAAATAATAAAAAAATGTTGTTATTTTTCATTTTCTATATAACCGTACATGACTACAATTTATGATAGAAACGTATCTGTGAATCAGCTACGTGGAGTGCAAATGAACGTGTTGCAACAATCAGAGCAATCAAGTAAAAAGAAATGTCTATGAAACGATCATCAAAACACTATTTAATATGTTTTAGAACACTTCTTAGGCGACTAGAGTCCAATGATGTTAAAACACTCACTAGATCCCCTTCTTGTTTCGCTGTTGAAAAAAATCAAAAAATTTCTAGCAAGTTTTACCATAGACACGAAGAGAAGTTTGTCGAATGGCTTATGATGTAAGAGAGACTATGAGAATTGCCTATAAATTCAGTAAAAACAATAAGGAAGCTGATTCTACGTGGTTCTCTGTTACCAGCATACGAGGGAGGATTGATATTGAAGCTACCTAAGTAGGAAAAAAAACATTTTTTTTTTCAAAAACCATTTATTTCTCAACATAGTCTCCTTTTACTTCGACACACTTAGTAAGACGATATTCCAACTTTTTTATACCATCTGAATAATACGATTTCGGGAACCCCTCAAAATACGCGTTAGTTTCGGTAATCGCTTCTTCGTTTGAGATGAATCTTTTTCCTGCGAGCCATTTTTTCAAGTTTGGAAACAGGAAAAAGTCACTAGGAGCTAATCTGGACTATAAGGTGGATGATTAACCAATTCGAAGTGTATTTCACGTAATTTTAACATCGTATCTAATGCTGTGTGAACCGTTGTCTTGAAGAAAGAGCATTTGTTTCTTCTTTAAATGTGGTCGTTTTTCCTTGATTGCATCAATAATGCACGATATTGATCCAATAATGCACGATAATACTTTCCTGTGATTGTGGATCCTTTTTCAAGATAATCGATGAGCAATATTCCGTATGCCTCCCAAAATACAGTGGCCATAACCTTGCCAGCCGATTTCACTGCCTTCGCCTTCTTCGGAGCACTTCCACCAGCTTCCACCCATTGTTTCGATTGATTTTTGGTTTCAGGTGTGTAGTGGTGGACCCACGTTTCATCAACAGTTATTAATCGACGCCAAAAATCAACAGGATTATGCTTTATCATGTCCAAACTCCGCTGTGAAGTGGTCTGTCGAACTCTTTTTTGTTCGACACTGAGCAATCGTGGCACCCATCTTGCCGATAGCTTTTTCATATGAAAATGTTCATGCAAAATGTTGAACACACTTTCATGTGATATGTTTACCAATTCAACAATCTCACGCAACTTGGCTCAGCGATCATTCATAACGATATCGAGGATTTTCTTGATATTTTCTTCAGTAACCACCTCTTTTGGCCTTCCTGTTGATGGTATTGTTGCAGTGCTTGTTCGGCCGCGTTTAAATTCAGCAATCCAATATTTTACCATGTAATCTGACGGAGCAGACTCAGCGTAATGTTTATCGAGCTTTTCTTTTGTCTCTTTCGCCGTTTTCCCTTTCAAATAATAGTGTTTAATCACTGCACGAAATTCGCCTTTTTCCATTTTTCAAGAAACACAAAAGTTGCTTACTTCAAACGACTACAACAAATAAACTAATCGATGAATTTGGGTTAAATTTTAACAGCTGAAGTTTCACAGATCGCAATTTCTAAAAAAAAAAACTTTTGTGTTTGTGCTGCCATTTAGCGCTAGGTAGCTTCAATATCAATCCGCCCTCGTATATTATTATTATATCATTTTTTTCGTTAATATTTACATACAATTATTTGATATATGCTGTTCTTCTTATCAAGGGTCTTAGAAAGCGCACTGGAAAATCGCTTCTTCTTCTCGATCGCATTGCAAAAACGTTGAAATATTAAAATACGAAATTGAGAATGATATAGTATAGTTGTGCTTGACATCCCACATAACTCAATTTCTACAGCCGTTGCAAAAATCTTTTTTTAAAACTGCTAAAAACATGTTTTTTCGGCATGCAACTTATTTACGAAAATAAATCCGGAAAATCGGAAGATTTCCAGTTTACAATATGGCAATTGCTGAGTGACACGTTAACAAAGGGAGAAATTTCTTCTATAGGAATCCAGCAATGACTTTGGGTTAATTGTGCCTGGCGGTATTATTATGCTGCCCCTATTTTGCGCACTCTTTGTATTTAATCAAACTATATATTAATACGGAAGCATATTTTTTGTTCTCCCTTTTACCAGCTTCATATTAACTCGGCTCTTGATTTGTTTTTTATATGGAAGGTACTATTATGTAGATTTGGAGAAAAATTATATTAATTTGTTGTCATTAACTGGGTTAAAATCAAGTTCAAAGTTGTGAGGACTAAAATCTTCTGTGGGAAATTTTGGCCCACACTACAGGTGACAGAGTCGCTACGCAACTATATCCAGACACACATCACGATAAAATACCCGAACCGAAGCAATTGCATTAGAAATTTAACGAAAAACTACTTACGCTGTAACCAATCAGCGCAGCAGTGGTGGGAGAACGGACCACCAGCAGCATATTATACCAGTTGGAATAATAACTAGGATTACAACAAAAGCAATCTCACGCCCAGCCAACGATCTTGCCAACCAGCGCCACACTTGCGAAGAGAGGAAAAGCCCAGCGACGAAGAATACAACAACACTACAGGATTTCGAACAGCGCTGCTTACAGCCAACAATACTGCAGGCAAACCAGAAACCACTGGAGTGAGGTGGCTGACCGACAGGAGTTGAAGGTGGCCCAAAGGCAAAATGTTACAATAACATCAAGCCTAGCCACAACAACAACAAGCGAGACGATTAGCAGAAAGCGAGGCCGCGCAACGGAAGGCAATCACACAACGGTGGCCCGCCAACAACAATATGCTCCAGGCGCTGTGACAAATTGGACTATATAAGTCGTGTGGTCCAAACAGCAGTCTCTTCTTCAAGGATAACCTCCGAGCCGACAACAGCCTTCAGAACCATACGCCGTCGAGACTTAGTAGGAACATCAGGTTTCCAATCGATTTCTTACTAAGTCACGTACATAACCAGAACGTAGCAACTCAGTAAGAATATCAGGTTTCCAATGGGTTTCTTACTGGGGTACCTGTGTTACTGGACCATACATCTGCCGAGACAGAAAGACTGACAACGAGTACACAAAGGTTAAGTATATTATATAGGAATATGATTAAGATTAATAAGTAGTTTTGTTTGATTTTTGAATTTAAATAAACACCATAAAAAGCTAACTCGCCGGAGTATTATATTTTCTGTATACGACCCCTGGAGCCGCTGAGTTTACCCCAGCTATAAATAGAGTCGTTACAAAGTTTCCCATATAAACAACAACAACACCACCCATAGCATTATGCTTTATACATAGATTCGCTCTCTATCAAAAACACCGCATACAAAAAGACCAATTATAAAGCAGCCGGAGGACACTCTCCCATCAAATATTTTAACATACGCGAGTTGTACTCAAATTCCCATTTCACGAATTTGTAGTCGGAAAAGAAAAAAGGAATATGTAGGATAAATAGTTTTCGCTTTATAGTCTTTCTTATTAATAAGAGGAAATAATAATATTTTTCAGAAAAATAATAAAAAGAAAAATTTGTGCGGGACAATATTTATATTATTTTTTTCATCAAGTTAGATAACAAATATAAATGCTAACTTGGTTTTTTTTATATATTACATATCTATATATCTATCTATTGACTTCAACTGCTGATTTCACATTTTGATATTCGATAATTTGACTAAAATATATTGGAAAAACAACTAAACCAATAATTAAAAATTAGATGAGGAATTAACTAATAGATTTAATCAATTTATTTAATTAATATATTGACTTTAATACCTAATATTTGTAATGATCATAATTGTCAAACTGAAAAATATTTCGTGGTTAAAATTTTAATGAACGATAACCCTATATTTTAATATTCCAGAAGCAATCGCTTTGTTTATCATTAGTTGTAGGCGGACAATTCTGCTTATGATTTACATGCAAAAATGGCCATTCTACTACATTTTTACAAGCCGTGCAAATTGTGGGACAAACCAAATTGTTGGCATATTTTACGTTAAATAGAAATTATCCTTATGCAAATTAGTTCCAGTATACTAAAATTCAATGACATTAGGTGTGGAGGCGGCAACGCGGTGGTGATAAAAATATATCACGCATGTATGTATGTAGTTTCTCCGAAAGATATTCAACTTTTTCATTTCCGATGGCTTCTATTCTATGTCGTTGGTCCGAAAATTGAAGATGTTAGGACTTATAATAATGTCGTTTATCATTATTTTATTGAAGAAGCAATACCATGCGTGTGGTGTGATGAATGAATGCACGATTTGTATGCTGTTATTTGTACATTGAATGTTACAGTTGATGCTCTGTCATTATAGAAAGAGCTCAAGCTATTCCTTTCTGAAGATTTATGGCATAAAACTTCACAATGTTTTTAAATTGCCTATTCCGTTGGTTGAAACTTCAGTTTGTAATATTTCTGTAAAATAGCAGTCATAGTCGCTATATAAATTTGGCTTATTGATTATCATTTATGAAATCTCTATGTGTCCACTTTTAATACTGAAATGTATTGATAGTTTATCAAGAAATAAATTTAGATAGAAAATAATCGGATAAAAATAAGTTATTCAGAGGCAAGACCATTTTCTTGTATGGTGATTTTCGACAGATTTTGGCTGTTGTATCGCTTGGTTCACGATCAGTTTGATTGAAAATTGTATCACAAGTTTGTTTTATTTCACCATGTTTCATTGACACAAAATATGACAGCATTACTTGATGAGTTTTCAGTTTGTGAATTTTTAAAATCGATTGAGAATCGAGTAGCACCACAATTTCCTCAATTTGATGAATATTTAGTTGTTTGCTCGGTTATAGCGTTGCCAATCAATATAATAACATAAAAACAAAATATAATACGATTAAATTTATTTAGATATTTATAAAATGTATTATGATACAAAATGAAAAGATGCGAGCGAGTTACGTCCCCAACGCAACCCGATCCCAGATTCGGCGCATTTTTGCATGCACCGAACTGCGATCATAAAAGAATATTATTTTATTTAATGTAGAAAAAAGCAAAAAATGTCTGTGTGTGTAAACAAGTTACGTTAGTTAAAATATTCACATTCTATGCAATAACGTTATCGCTTAGTTTTTGTTATTGCATAGCGGATGGTCTCAAGTGCAGTTAAGGCTCCAAATGCAAAATATGCTTAGTAGCATAATTTGCACTTCAAAGCCAACTGAATTTGAATAGAAAAGTAGAGTAGAGAAAATATTTTAAGTTAGTCTTAAGATCGAAGTGGTGGAATAAAGACAATCGAATTGAAAACATTCTCGTTTTAATTTGACACCATAACTGGCGCAGTCGGTTCTTAGAAATTACTTGCACGGACACTTAAATTTGGCTCTAAAGAGACCATTTTTCGGAAAGATTGTGTAAATTCGGTGATAATTACAATTTCTTTCAAAGAAAAAAAAGTGAACTTTAAAATAACTTAAATCTGGCTCTAAAGAGACTATCGTTAATAAATCTAAATAGTAATCCAATAAGTTCAAAAATAACATATATGAATAAAAAACGCAATAAGTACGACGCAACAGAAACATTAATTACGAAGAAATGGCAGCCGAAGAACAATTAAGGCAAAGCATAGAATATTTAGAAGCCGTACTGAAGCAGCAGGAAGCAATGGTGCAGCTACAAAAGCAACAAATAGAGCTGCAAAATATTCAGTTGCAAAATCAACAAAGCCAGCAAAATCAACAACGCAAGCAGCAAGCAAGGAATATTTACATGGAGCCCAAAATACATCATCGAACAAGTCAGGCGGCTAAAACCTTTTGGAAAGGGACACCATTTGACAGCATTTATCAAATGTGTGGAACAAGTAATAAAGTTAACTGATAATTTTAACTATTCTCAAAATAAAATACAAAACTCTCGGCAGTATAATTCAAATAACTATACTGAAAAGCAAAGCGATAATCAAAACTACCGTTTTAAACAATACCAAAATAGCAATAATAACAGACCTGAAAAGCACCAAGCTCACAATAACTTAAGAACTAATTCGGGATTTTCAAGGCCTGACCAGAATCGCTTAAATTATAGAAATGGTCAAAATCAGCATAATTATAGCAATTTTTCAAACAATACTAGTAATTTAAGGACTACCCAAACTCATTCTGACAATTCTGGTTAATGTTTAAGACAGCACCAACCTTACTACAATAATTCAGGCCAAAGTAGAAATACAGGAATTTCACAAAATAGTAACAATCGCAATAAAACTCGAAGTTCAAGCCTTGAGCTCATGGAAGTAGGAAATGTAGTGGAAAATTATGTAAATTTTTCCCCAGGGCCTCCACACGAAAATTACCGCTAGTAGATATTACTATAGAAAAAACTAAACTTACATGTTTGATTGATACGGGGTCAGACACTAGTACCGTTAAGCCAAATATTTTTACCACCTTTAAAGAAGAACCCTTGCCAAATACACTTTGGTATAGGACTATAAATAAGCTTACTCAAATATCAACCAGGATCATTACACCAATACCTAGAGAATTTAATGTCTCAGGAACCTTCTCCTGGAAGATCGCAAATTTTACTGGGTTCAAATACGATGCTATAATCGGAGTAAATTTTCTAGTACCCCTTAATACTAAGGTTGACTTAGAGAATGAGATTCTGGCCATTAATAATCAAACATTGTTATTCAAAAATAGAAAATTTCCTTACATTGCAGACGAAATACGTACCTTAGAAGCAACTAATGAACCTTTATTCAACCTGAACCATTTAAATAAAGAAGAAAAATATGAAATTGAAAAGCTACTTAATAAGTTCAAAGATTTATTTTAGACAAAAGAAAGCCACTGACTAACAGCGACTGATATAGTAACACATGAAATTAATACAACAATCGATTCCCCAATTTACTGCAAAAACTATAGATACCCCCAGGTACACGAAAAAGAAATAGAAAGACAAATATTGCAAATGTTAGAGCAAGGCATAATTGAAGAGAGCAATTCTCCTTTCAATAGCCCCCTTTGGATAGTACCAAAAAAGGCAGATAGTTCGGGAAAAAAACAATGGCGTATAGTAATACACTATAGAAAATTAAATGAGGTTACAACCAGCGACAAGTTTCCCATGCCAAATATAGAGTATATATTAGACAAACTCGGGAAAGCCCAATATTTCACGACGCTAGACTTAGCGAAGGGTTTCCATCAAATTCCAGTAAAAACTACTGATAGGCACAAAACCGCCTTCTCAACTCCATTGGGGCATTATGAATACGTCAGAATGCCGTTTGGACTGAAAAATGCACCGTCAACTTTTCAAAGGTTGATGAATTCCATTTTGAGAAACTACATAAACCTCGATGACATCTTAATTTTTAGCACGTCATTGAAAGAACATATTTTAAGTATCCACAAAATTTTAAATAAACTGAAAGAAGCAAACTTAAAAATTCAGGTAAATAAATGTAGTTTTCTCCTAAAGGAAACTGAATATCTTGGTCACATTTTAACACCTGAAGGTGTAAAACCAAATCGTGCTAAGGTTGAAATCATTCAGAAACTAAAATTACCTACAACCCAGAAGCAGATAAAGTCATTCCTAGGCATTACTGGTTTTTACAGAAAGTTTGTAAAAAATTATGCCAAAATCGCCCAACCACTCACAAAATGCCTAAAGAAAAATTCTAAAATAAATGCTAGTGATCCCAACTTCATTGTGTCATTTGAAAAACTAAAAGATATTATAACAAATCATCCTATCTTGAGATATCCCAATTTTAACAAGAAATTCACATTAATAACTGATGCAAGTAATTTTGCTATCGGAGCCGTTTTAACTCAAGACGGACATCCAATCAGTTTTGCCTCTAGAACTCTTAATACTCACGAGACAAATTACTCAACTATTGAAAAAGAATTACTAGCGATAGTTTGGGGTACAAAATATTATAGACCCTATCTTTTCGGTAGAGAATTAGATTTACAAACCGACCATCAACCAATCAAATGGTTGCAGGCAAAGAATACAGGAAGGGACATAAACTTACGTGTAAAGAGATGGTTAGTATCGTTAGGGGAATATAACATTAATATCGATTATATTAAGGGACAAAACAATAAAGTCGCCGATTTTCTCAGTAGAATAAATATTAATACTAACGAAATAAATTTGTTGGACTCCGAAAATTTGGGGCTCCCACTTAATAATTTGTTCCAAGAACATGTAAACAATTTAAACACAGGATAAAATGGTGCTAACGAGTCGAAGATTCCTTAGCAGTTCAGACAGTACATTCTCAAGAAGAAAATGCAAATGATCACATCCCACTCCTGGATACAGTCGTAAACCGATTTAAGACTCAAATAATATTTCAAGACAAGAAAGAAAAAGAGTCTGAACAATTTTTTTAAAACACAGGAGTTTTAATTGACAGAGGACATAAATAACGACAATATAGCGAATATAACAAAGAAATTAATAAACAAAGGTAAAATTACAATTTATTCCCAGCTTAGCGATCACGATTATAACAAATTACAACAAGAGCTAATCAAAATTTTTCCAAATAGGCTCACTGTTAAATTTGTTAAATGCTCATATTTTGCCAAAGATCTCGATGATGAAAACGAACTAAAAAAACTAATTTCATTGTTTCACAAATATGAAACAGGTCACTCTGGAATCATTCCCACATACGAAGGAATTAAAAACAAAATATATAACCCCGAATTAAAAATAACCATCCATAAAGTAATTAATAACTGCGATATTTGTAATCGTGGAAAATACGATAGGAACCCAATTAAAAATAAGTTTAGTATAACTGAGACACCTTCAACAATCAACGAAATAATCCATGTCGACACCTATGTTAATAGCAAACTCTCCTTCGTACTTTTTATAGATACATTTTCGAAACATGCAATTAGTTTTATTTACCAGACAGAAATCACCAAACAATCATTAGGAAATTAAGACAATTTTTAGCAATAAAAGGTAAGATAAAAAAGTTCATTTTCGATAACGTATTCGAGATTTCCTGAATAATGAAAATATTTCTTTTCATACTACTAAGCCCAAAAGTCATACTGGGAATTCAGACATTGAGAGACTAAATAATACGCTAACCGAACGAATTAGGATTTTAAATACGGAATAAAAACTTCCAATAAAAACACAAGTCCTTAAAGCCCTTAGGTTTTATAACACTTCTTACCACTCCACAATTAAAACGACTCCACTGGAAGTTCAGGAAAATAAAGTAGATCATAAAATCATTAAGGATGGATTAATACAAATGAAAAATAATATTCTCAACAAAAGAAATAGTAGAAGAGAAAATTATATAGAAACAAGAAACGAAGGTTTCATTAAAAATTATAAAAGTTTGAGACATAAGAACGAGCCAAAATTCGTCAGAGCTAATTTAGAAAACATTCATTCTACCAACATTAAAAGACCACTTAAGTTTTCAGGTAACCATACTTTTAACCCTGATGATGAGCGCAGAGGGTTTTCTACAAGTGAACCAAATCAGCTCTAACACAGGTTACACTATAGTCCGACTCAGAGAAGTACAGATAGTTAATAATACGATTTCGGTTTTGCATATTATAGACACTGCAGAAATCGCAAGCATAAAAAATATTCTAGAGAAAAATATAGAAAATATTGGCTTAATGAACGGAGATCTGATAGCAAGAGAGATAAGTTGACTAAAAGCCAAATTGAGATTATTACTCGAAACAATAATATTAGGAAGAAACGTGGTATAATTAATCTTGTAGGCAGTATACATAAATGGGCTTTTGGTGCAATGGACAACGAAAATAGGGAAGAAATAACCGAACACCTTAAAATTATCGATATAAATGACCATAACTCTATTGGTACTTTAAATCACCAGATAATTGTAAATGAGCATTTCAATAGAAGTAATGACCTTTTGAAAACGACCATAGAATCTGACAGAGTAAAAATTTAACAGTCACTCAAAAATATGAAAATTAGACATAACGAAATTATCCAACACTTACTATATTCTGATCATATGCATAAATTAAAGTCTATCGAAACACAAATAAACATTATTCAAGATAACATTGTATCTGCGAAATTTAATATGTTCCACCCTAATATCCTATCAACTGAAGCGATGGACAGATATAATATCGATTTTTTCAAATTAAAATTAATTAGATTAGGCGTATAGACTCTTGATAGCAATAAAATAGTAATTGCTATCAAAATACCTGAAGATTTTATTAATTTAGATATAAAAGTCATTGTCATTTAAGGAAAACAAAACATATTTTGTAGAAATCAATAATACAATGTATTCATATAAGGAAAATAGTATTGTAAAAGATTGAAAGCAAAGGAAAAACTGCCTTGTAACGGGAAATTGCGAACTCATTTTAAACAAAAAAAAACTACATATGGAAAACTACATATGTAAAAAAAAAAAAAAAAAAAAAATAATGCAGATAAAATCGAATTGTTTCAAAATTGTAATGATAGAAAATTTACTTTAAATAAAAATTGTCTAATTTCATTCAACAATTGTAACATAAATATAAAGAATCAAACCTTCCAAAATAAAAGAGAAAAATTAAAAAAAAAATAAAACATATACCTATGGAAAAAAAATATATATCTTAATATATAAAATCGTTCGTGCGTAGGTACGTCTCGAAGGATCTCCGGAACCATAAAAGATATCATAACTAAATTTACAACATATATTTGTGTCGTGGCCTGTGAGGTTATAGTATATATTTCATCCGCCAGGTGGCACCACAAAAGTTTTTTTTTTCATACATTTCGTACAAACACTATACGTTAGGTTTAGAGAAAGATTTTTTTTATCAATTGAATATGTATTAATATTTGACATTTCATTTTTAGTTATTAGATTTTGCGTATATAAAAAACACATTGAAGACAAATTTAACAACACAAAATATTTAAATTCGATTGTTTTTCAAAGGTAAAATAAAAAACGTAGGAATATATTATGAGTTTTTACAATATGATCATATTTATATTTTCAACAATATAAAATTGCAACACACGTAACTCAAAGCAAACAATTTCTCTCCACATCTAATTAGTGCAACAATAAAATACCACGACGTCGTTCAAATCTTGGTCGCAGAACTTCGGCATCGCAAAGAAGAAATACGGTTCGAGCAAATTTAAACACGGAATAAAGATTACAAGTGTATGAAGCAACCAGATTAAGAGTATCGCGAATACGTTCAGCACAAACTACTGAACATCAGAATGAACGCCGGACATTAATGAGAAACACAATCAGAGACAGACGCCAACATAGAACAGATGCAAATCGCAATTTATATCAACACACAAACAGAGAACGTATGCAGACAGCCAGAGCATTTACATTGTCGTCTTTTAATCGTATCGCATTTGAATATGATCCAGAAATTGAATTTCGTGCTCACGTAAAAATTATGATTGGCAACATGGATAAAGAATGTACTTATTGTCATGCTCTAAAATTTAAAAATGAGACCGCTGGGATGTATTGTGCCTCTGGAAAAGTTGTTTTACCAGTATTACATCCACCAGCAGAGCCATTGAAATCATTAATGTCCGGAGATAATGAAGATTCAAAATTATTTCTAAAAAACATCAGAAAATTTAATAGGTGCTTTCAAATGACATCTTTTGCTCCAAAAATAATTTCATCCGTCGATGAAAGAGGTCGTAATTTCAATTCGACGTTTAAAATACAATGCCAACTGTATCATAATATTGTCTCCTTGCTTCTAATTCCAACTGAAACTCCCAAATTCTTGCAAATATATTTTGTAGGTGACGCAGAAGAACAAGTTAATGTTCGTTGTGATTATAATCGGATTCAGCAAATTGAACAACGAGCAATAGTATCAACATTACAAACTTTTTTGACAGAAAAAAATCAACTGATTCAATTGTTCCATCAAATGTCGGATAAATTTGTGAACGACAATTATATGATTGTCATTAAAGCCGATAAAGTTCCAGTTGGAGAGCATTCGCGTCGATTCAATGCTCCCACTGTTAATGAAGTTGGGATTGCAATGGTTGGTGATGCATTTGAAAATAGAGATATTCGTATTTTGCGCCGAAATAACACTCTTCAGACTATTCAGGATACGCATCGTTCCTATGACGCCTTGTAATATCCATTAATATTTTGGGAAGGAGAAGATGGTTATCATATCAATATCAAACAAACGTTTCCAGCAACAGGTACACTTAACTACTCAAATGTTTAATATTAACATACATTTACACAGCCTTTTCTTCATTTTACATGTGAAGAATCGAATAAAAAAGTCAGAGCAATGAATTTTTATTCGCATGGAATTATGATTAGGACCAACCAGGACAATCATATTTTAAAATGCCGCCATTTGTTCCATCACTTTATCGTAGATATGTATGCGAAAATCGAAAGCGAGCGATTACTTTATATCCGATTCAATCAAGCTAAATTGCGCGCCGAAGAATACATTCATTTGTGAGATGCAATTAATAGCAATACGGCAATTTCAATCCGAATGAAATAGGAAATATGTGTATATTACCATCATCATACACAGGCAGTCCACGTCATATGCAAGAGTACATTCAGGTTGCTATGGCTAATGTTCGCGCTTACGGTCGGCCAGACTAATTCATCACCTTCACCTCGAATCCAAAATGGGATGAAAAATTAAAATATTTATTGCCTGGCCAAGCAGCAAGTGATCGACACGATATTACAGCGCGTGTATTCAAGCAAAAATTAAAGTCACTAATTGATTTGATTGGCAAACATCATGTTTTTGGTGAATCTCGCTGTTGGATGTACTCAATTGAGTGGCAAAAACGTGGACTGCCACATGCCCATATTTTGATTTGGCTAATCAACAAAATTAGACCTGAAGAAATGGATAACATAATTTCTGCCGAAATCCTAGATCCGGTGCCATCAATATGAATTCACCATGCATGGACAATGGTAAATGCACAAAACGATTTCCAAAGGATTTGCTATCGTATACAATCACTGGAAATGATGGATATCCTTTGTATCGTAGACGATCGACTGAAGATGGTGGATATTCCTTTATGATGACTGCCATAAATGATATAGAAATTGATAATAAATGGGTTGTACCATACTCCCCACTGTTATCCAAATAAAGCTCATATTAATGTTGATTATTGCAGTTCAGTTAAGTCAATTAAATACTCGTACATCTGTAAATATGTACCTAAAGGTAGCGACATGCTAGAAGGTGTAAATGAAAATGATGACGTTGCACGCTACCAAATGGCCGATACATCAGCAGCAATGAAGCTGTATGGCGAATTCTTTCATTCCCAATTCATGAAAGAGATCCAGTTGTCGTTCATTTGGCTATTCACCTCGAAAACGGCCAACGAGCATATTTTACTGAACAAAATGCAGCAGAACGAGCAGTTATTCAACCAACAACAACATTGACTGATTTTTTTCGTTTATGCCAACAACAAAATGTTTATGGTCGATTTGCGAGAACATTGCTCTATGCTGAAGCACCAACCTATTTCACGTGGAATAAGTCGAGAAAAACATGGGAAGCCCGTAAAAGAGGAAAAGCTGTTGCCGATTATCCAGGAATATTTTGTACTAATGCATTAGGCCGACTATACACAGTTCATCCCAAACAGCGAGAATGCTTTTTTTCACGATTGTTGTTAATTAATATTCCTGGATCATCGTTCGAATATTTGAAAACTGTAAACGGTCAACTACATACAACGTATCATGATTCATGCCGAGCATTAGGATTATTAGAAGGAGGTTTGCATTGGGATTTAACTCTTGCCGACGCTGCTGCCATTTCAACGCCACGCCAAATACGTATATTTTTTGCCATTTTATTAACAACATGCTATCCAACAAATCCAACTGAATTATGGGAAAAATATAAGGATGCAATGAGTGAAGATATACTTCCTGCGCTTCGTACAATTCGTGCAAATCTTAGTTTAGATTTTACGCCAGAAATATATAATGAAGCTTTGATCAATTTGGAAGATTTATGAATGAATATTTCGAATGAAACACTCATGAAATTGGGAATGCCATCCCCCAATCGACCAGCAAGTGATTTGTTTAACCGAGATATGCAATGTGAACAATCATACAATATTGATCAGTTGGTTCAATATGTTCAAACAAATGAACCAAAATTATTACCAGAGCAAAAAAGAGTTTTCACTACAATTATGCATGCAGTAGCTGCTGATGAAGGTGGTTTCTTATTTTTGGATGCACCAGGCGGAACTGGAAAGACTTTTTAATTTCGCTTCTATTAGCACAAATACGTTCTGAAATTAAAATTGCTTTGGCCATCGCATCATCTGGAATTGCTGCGACATTATTAGACGGAGGCAGAACAGCACATTCTGCACTGAAATTGCCATTAAATATACAAACGAATGAAAATGCTGTATGCCAAATTAAAAAGCATTCCAGTATGGGTAAAGTACTATCAAGCTGCCACATCATTATCTAGGATGAGTGTACAATGGCACACAAATATTCATTGGAAGCACTAAATCGTACATTGCAAGATTTGAAAGGTAATGATAGACTTTTCGGTGGTGTTGTCATTTTGCTGTCTGGAGATTTCCGTCAAACACTACCAGTTATACCACGATCGACCCATATAGATTATATCAATGCATGTTTAAAATCATCATCATTGTGGCGCAGCGTTCATAAAATGAAATTAACAACCAATATACGTGCCCAAATGATCCAACTGCTGCACGCTTTTCTAAATAATATTGATGATGGAAAAATTGCTATAGACCCAATAAAACAAACAGTAAGACTTCCAGATGATTCTTGCAATATAATCGATTCAAGAGATTCATTAATTGAAAATGTTTTTCCTAATCTTCGAGCAAACTTCAATAATCATAAATGGTTGAGCGAACGTGCGATATTAGGTGCTAAAAATGTTGATGTTGATGCTACAAATATAAAAATCCAAAACATGTTAGAAAGCGAATTATTTTCATTTAAATCAATTGATACAGTGGTGGATACATGTAACGAAAGGAGATTAGTTATTAAAAAACTTGCAGGACACGTTATTGAGGCAACTATCATTAATGGAAATTTCAAAGGGGAACATTTTTGATTGCCACGAATTCCAATTATTCCAACAGATGCACCAATATAACTTAAACGACTGCAGTTCCCGGTTCGTTTAGTTTTTGCCATGACCATCAACAAAGCACAAGGCCAGTCAATGCAAATCTGTGGTTTAGATTTAGAGAATTCGTGCTTCACCCATGGACAGCTATATGTAGCCTGTCCACCCGTTGGTAACCCCACAAATTTATTTGTTTATGCCGAAAATGGAGAAACAAGAAATATCGTGCACAGATTAGCATTACAATAATTTATTATTTTACTTGTTTTCAATAAAACTTTTTATACTTTAAAATTAATTCCAACAATTTTTTATTATTTAACATTTATTTAAAAAAAAATATAGGCAAAACAACGTTGCCGGGGTAGCTAGTATATATATATATATATATACTTATACAATTTTGTTTTGTACTATTATTAGGACGCAGGAGAGTCCTCAATTTATGAGGGGATTACGTCCCCAATGCAACCCGATCCCTCACATTTATTAAAATAAGTAAAGACGCTGATTCGGAGCATTTTTGCATGCACTGAACTGCGATCATAAAATAATATTATTTTATTTAATGTAGAAAACAGCAAAAAATGTATGTATGTGTAAACAAGTTATGTTAGTTAAAATATTCACATTCTATGCAATAACGTTATCGCTTAGTTTTTGTTATGGCATAGCGGATGGTCTCAAGTGCAGTTAAGGCTCCAAATGCAAAATATGCTTAGTAGCATAATTTGCACTTCAAAGCCAACTGAATTTGAATAGAAAAGTAGAGTAGAGAAAATATTTTAAGTTAGTATAAAGACAATCGAATTGAAAACATTCTCGTTTTAATTTAACACCATAACTGGCGCAGTCGGTTCTTAGAAATTACTTGCACGGACACTTAAATTTGGCTCTAAAGAGACCATTTTTCGGAAAGATTGTGTAAATTCGGTGATAATTACAATTTCTTTCAAAGAAAAAAAGTGAACTTTAAAATAACTTAAATCTGGCTCTAAAGAGACTATCGTTAATAAATCTAAATAGTAATCCAATAAGTTCAAAAATAACATTTATGAATAAAAAACGCAATAAGTACGACGCAGCAGAAACATTAATTACGAAGAAATGGCAGCCGAAGAACAATTAAGGCAAAGCATAGAATATTTAGAAGCCGTACTGAAGCAGCAGGAAGCAATGGTGCAGCTACAAAATCAACAAATAGAGCTGCAAAATATTCAGTTGCAAAATCAACAAAGCCAGCAAAATCAACAACGCAAGCAGCAAGCAAGGAATATTTACATGGAGCCCAAAATACATCATCGAACAAGTCAGGCAGCTAAAACCTTTTGGAAAGGGACACCATTTGACAGCATTTATAAAATGTGTGGAACAAGTAATAAAGTTAACTGATAATTTTAACTATTCTCAAAATAAAATACAAAACTCTCGGCAGTATAATTCAAATAACTATACTGAAAAGCAAAGCGATAATCAAAACTACCGTTTTAAACAATACCAAAATAGCAATAATAACAGACCTGAAAAGCACCAAGCTCACAATAACTTAAGAACTAATTCGGGATTTTCAAGGCCTGACCAGAATCGCTTTAATTATAGAAATGGTCAAAATCAGCATAATTATAGCAATTTTTCAAACAATACTAGTAATTTAAGGACTACCCAAACTCATTCTGACAATTCTGGTTAATATTTAAGACAGCACCAACCTTACTACAATAATTCAGGCCAAAGTAGAAATACAGGAATTTCACAAAATAGTAACAATCGCAATAAAACTCGAAGTTCAAGCCTTGAGCTCATGGAAGTAGGAAATGTAGTGGAAAATTATGTAAATTTTTCCCCAGGGCCTCCACACGAAAATTACCGCTAGTAGATATTACTATAGAAAAAACTAAACTTACATGTTTGATTGATACGGGGTCAGACACTAGTACCGTTAAGCCAAATATTTTTACCACCTTTAAAGAAGAACCCTTGCCAAATACACTTTGGTATAGGACTATAAATAAGCTTACTCAAATATCAACCAGGATCATTACACCAATACCTAGAGAATTTAATGTCTCAGGAACCTTCTCCTGGAAGATCGCAAATTTTACTGGGTTCAAATACGATGCTATAATCGGAGTAAATTTTCTAGTACCCCTTAATACTAAGGTTGACTTAGAGAATGAGATTCTGGCCATTAATAATCAAACATTGTTATTCAAAAATAGAAAATTTCCTTACATTGCAGACGAAATACGTACCTTAGAAGCAACTAATGAACCTTTATTCAACCTGAACCATTTAAATAAAGAAGAAAAATATGAAATTGAAAAGCTACTTAATAAGTTCAAAGATTTATTTTAGACAAAAGAAAGCCACTGACTAACAGCGACTGATATAGTAACACATGAAATTAATACAACAATCGATTCCCCAATTTACTGCAAAAACTATAGATACCCCCAGGTACACGAAAAAGAAATAGAAAGACAAATATTGCAAATGTTAGAGCAAGGCATAATTGAAGAGAGCAATTCTCCTTTCAATAGCCCCCTTTGGATAGTACCAAAAAAGGCAGATAGTTCGGGAAAAAAACAATGGCGTATAGTAATACACTATAGAAAATTAAATGAGGTTACAACCAGCGACAAGTTTCCCATGCCAAATATAGAGTATATATTAGACAAACTCGGGAAAGCCCAATATTTCACGACGCTAGACTTAGCGAAGGGTTTCCATCAAATTCCAGTAAAAACTACTGATAGGCACAAAACCGCCTTCTCAACTCCATTGGGGCATTATGAATACGTCAGAATGCCGTTTGGACTGAAAAATGCACCGTCAACTTTTCAAAGGTTGATGAATTCCATTTTGAGAAACTACATAAACCTCGATGACATCTTAATTTTTAGCACGTCATTGAAAGAACATATTTTAAGTATCCACAAAATTTTAAATAAACTGAAAGAAGCAAACTTAAAAATTCAGGTAAATAAATGTAGTTTTCTCCTAAAGGAAACTGAATATCTTGGTCACATTTTAACACCTGAAGGTGTAAAACCAAATCGTGCCAAGGTTGAAATAATTCAGAAACTAAAATTACCTACAACCCAGAAACAGATAAAGTCATTCCTAGGCATTACTGGTTTTTACAGAAAGTTTGTAAAAAACCATGCCAAAATCGCCCAACCACTCACAAAATGCCTAAAGAAAAATTCTAAAATAAATGCTAGTGATCCCAACTTCATTGTGTCATTTGAAAAACTAAAAGATATTATAACAAATCATCCTATCTTGAGATATCCCAATTTTAACAAGAAATTCACATTAATAACTGATGCAAGTAATTTTGCTATCGGAGCCGTTTTAACTCAAGACGGACATCCAATCAGTTTTGCCTCTAGAACTCTTAATACTCACGAGACAAATTACTCAACTATTGAAAAAGAATTACTAGCGATAGTTTGGGGTACAAAATATTATAGACCCTATCTTTTCGGTAGAGAATTAGATTTACAAACCGACCATCAACCAATCAAATGGTTGCAGGCAAAGAATACAGGAAGGGACATAAACCCACGTTTACAGAGATGGTTAGTATCGTTAGGGGAATATAACATTAATATCGATTATATTAAGGGACAAAACAATAAAGTCGCCGATTTTCTCAGTAGAATAAATATTAATACTAACGAAATAAATTTGTTGGACTCCGAAAATTTGGGGCTCCCACTTAATAATTTGTTCCAAGAACATGTAAACAATTTAAACACAGGATAAAATGGTGCTAACGAGTCGAAGATTCCTTAGCAGTTCAGACAGTACATTCTCAAGAAGAAAATGCAAATGATCACATCCCACTCCTGGATACAGTCGTAAACCGATTTAAGACTCAAATAATATTTCAAGACAAGAAAGAAAAAGAGTCTGAAAAATTTTTTAAAACACAGGAGTTTTTATGGACAGAGGACATAAATAACGACAATATAGCGAATATAACAAAGAAATTAATAAATAAAAGTAAAATTGCAATTTATTCCCAGCTTAGCGATCACGATTATAACAAATTACAACAAGAGCTAGTCAAAAATTTTCCAAATAGGCTCACTATTAAATTTGTTAAATGCTCATATTTTGCCAAAGATATCGATGATGAAAACGAACTAAAAAAACAAATTTCATTGTTTCACAAATATGAAACAGGTCACTCTGGAATCATTCCCACATACGAAGGAATTAAAAACAATGTTGGAATTATAGAAAAAACACACAACACAACAGAGTGTTTACCATGATATTTTATTTCGAAGTATTCAAATACGCGGTCAGAGAGAGACTGACTAGAATGTACAAAAACATACAAAAGGATAGAACATAAAATAAAATTCAAGACAGTGTTACAAAGAAAAAGGGGATGCCAATATATTCTAGTAATTGTGTTGCCATACTTTTCACACTCCTTCTCAACGCAATTACGTTAATTGATTTAACACAAAAATACAAACATTATTTTTAGATATTTAAGCCCATAGATTCAACAAATTTATAATTCTTTACTCTACATAAGTTTTTAGTTAAAATATCAGACATCATATCATGGGTTGACATATATTTTACTTCAACTTCGCCCTTGGTGTGCATATCTGGTACATGGTGGTATTTGATCGCAATATGTTTGCTCCTAGAATGATACGTCGGATTTTTAACAAGACATTGTGCGCTCTGGTTTTGTCGTTGTAAATTGTCAGTGGGCCATTATATGGAAATTTGAGTTCTGCCAACACCTTTCGAACATAAGATGCTTCCGTTGCTGCTGTTGATATTGCTACATATTCCGCCTCTGTTGAACTGAGAGACACAACATTCTGATTCTTAGCGGTCCAAGCAAAAACAGAATTTGCTACCACAAAAACGTAGCCGGAAAATGATTTTCTGTCGCTAGTATCTCCAGCCCAATCAGCGTCTGCAAAGCATTCAATTGGTTTACCAGTTTTCTTATAGCATAGCTTATAATCTGCAGTTTTCTTTAAATATCGGAGAATATGCTTATAGGCAGCTTCATGTTCAGGATGGGGATCGCAATTCATCTGAGACAACTTCGTAACAGATAAAAGTATGTCAGGACGTGTAGACAAGGCCAAGTACATGAGAGTCCCAATCGCTGACTGATAGTTTGTCTGATCTATTCTTCTGCAATTAACGTCATCGCATTTTACTTGGAATCCTGGATCTAATGGCGTGGAAACCTTGTTACATTCAGACATACTGTATTGCTCAAGTACATCTAATACATACTGCTTTTGTGAAATTGTTATTGGCCCAAGATCGCCTTCACGGTTGAATTCCATACCAAGGAAATAGGACAGTTCACCTCCATCTACCAGGTCAAATTCATTCGCAAGTGATTTCTTTATTTCGCCTAGCTCGGATAACGATGTGCTTCCGACGATTAAGTCGTCAACGTAGACTCCCATTATGCTGCCTCACGTATATACAGGGTTCACTAATGCATGGAAAGAACCCAAATTTCTTCAAAACTTCATTCAACTTGGAGTTCCACTCACGGCCACTCTGCTTGAGGCCATATAGGGATTTTTTATGTCGGAGTACCTTCACCGGATTTTCTCTATCTTCAAAATGGGGTGGCTGCTTCATAAAGACCGTGTCGTGTAAGTCACCGTTGAGATACGCAGAAGAAATATCTAATTGGTGTAGATAAATGCCATGTTCTACCGCCAAGCCAATTACCAGTCTTATATTAGCGTAGCGAACTACTGGAGAAAATGTCTCGCTGTAATTGACACCGTAACGCTGAGAGCAACCTTTCACAAGTCGAGACTTTAATTTATGTATGCCACCTTCCTTGTTCTTCTTCACGGCATAAACCGATTTGCAGCCAATGGCGACTTGACCTTTAGGTAAATCTGCTAGCTCCCAAGTACCATTTTTAATAAGGGAGTCATATTCAATATTCATGGATTTACCCCACTCATCGGCGTATGGTCCGCTTAGAGCCTCTTCAACATTCTCAGGGGTTTCAATATCGCACTTACCCATTGCATGCAGTTCGTTGAACAATTTTTTCGGCCGTCCTCGGGATCCATCGCGCAAAAGTCTTGGTCTTCCAGGTCTAATTCTAACAACTCGTTGGTCTGCTTCTTGCTGATGAACATTTTCTCTAAATTGATCTTGTTGTTCTGGAATGTCACTATCGTTGCTTGTAGATACATCATTTCCTCCTTCTTGACGAATACCATCTTGAGAACCATTTGTCTGTTCTGCGCGTTCAGGTTCGCTGGGCATAGTTTCATCATCTGCTCCTTCTCGATAAGCACCAGTTTCGTCCATTACGTTTTCAGAATTTGCAGAATTATAATCATATATAAAAACATCATTGTTGTTGTCGCAATTATAATACATTCAGTACCTTTGGGTGCAAATTTGTTTTTCGATGTTTTGTCGAGTACTATTGCCTTACAACCAAATATTTTGAAGTGATTTACAGCTGGGTTAAATCCGTTCCACATTTCAAATGGTGTTCTATCCCGCAAAATCTTTGTTGTTGTTCGATTTCTGATGTACGCTGACGTTCTTACTGCCTCGGCCCAAAATGATTCAGATAACCCGGAGTGTAATTGTTCTTGCCATATCGACCAATGTACGGTTAGCTCTTTCGGCAACACCATTTTGTTGTGGCGTATACGGAACAGTTAATTGTCTTTTTATGCCGTTTAATCGCAAAAAATCATCAAAGTCTTTGTTCACATACTCGCGGCCATTATCAGTTCTCAAGCATTTTATTTTCCTACCCGTTTGTTTTTTGACTTCTGCTTTATAGTCCTTAAATGCTTTAAATACTCCGTCTTTGGATTTCAAACAATATACGGTAACATATCGGGAGTAATCGTCTATGAAAGTCGCGAAATATCGTGAACCGCCGTATGACACTTTATTGACCGGACCGCACACGTCACTGTGAACAATTTGCAAGAGTTCATTTGAACGATTATCCGAGGTTTGAGGAAACGGTTTTACATGTATTTTTCCCTTCGCGCACGTAGCACACTCAAAACAATTTGGCATGTTCTTTCTTTTGATGCCTCGCACAGTTTCTTTATTAATTAAATCTTTCAAACAATTAAAGTTTAAATGCCCGAATCTATTATGCCACTTTATGGCCTCTTCGTTAGGTTTCGACACACTGTAACATTTTTTATACCGTTCCTCTTCTTTACTTTGGTAAATAAACAAATCATTTTCCTTGTATGCTTTCAAAAGACATTTGTTTTCTTTATTTATTATCTTTACACAATTGTCCTTGAAAAATATACTCATACCACCGCTCGTTGCTCTGCCGACAGAGATAAAGCTATGAGGAATCGAAGTAACATGCAAAACATTCTTTAATGTTACACTTGCACCACAAATATCGACATCGCCACGACCGATCGCTTTTACGTACATATTATTCGGCAATATAACTCTCTCCTCACACTCTTCATACGAAGTAAATAACTCCCGCGCACAACAGAAATGACTAGTCGCACCGCTGTCAACACACCACTTGTTTCTATGCGTATTGCTGTTATCGCTGTTGTTGTCGAACGCCAGTAGCTGTGTCAGAAAACAAGAGTTTTTTTCTGTTCTCTTTGGTTGTCTACATTTTACAGCAAAATGTCCCGGCTGACCACAGTTATAGCATCTCTTGTTGTTTTTGTCGCCATTTCGTTTTTTTGCATTACGAGTGTCTCTATTTGTTCTTTGGCATTTACCATCTGCTTTTGTTTGCATGAGTGTTTCTGTTGCACTAACGCCGCTTGCTTCGTTATTATTGTTGTCTTGCCTCGCACCCTCCTCCAACAGCGTCACTTTCAACGAACTGAAGGTAGGTAAGTTGTCTCTTGCTTCAATAGCAACAACAAAGTTCTCGAAACTTCTTGGTAGACTTGACAACAAAATAATAACGCATATTTCGTCAGCCAACTCGATCTCAACCTCATTTACACTTTCCATTGTGTTTAGAAACTCATTAATGTGATCCACAATTTTACCACCTTCTGGCATTCGCATGTACAACAGTTTTTTAAATAGCATTATCTTTCTCGCCGGCACTTTAGGTTGGTGGATTTCCTTTAGCTTGTTCCAAGCACGCGCTGCCGTTGTACATGACTTCACGTGATTCAGCTGCGCCGGCCTAACTCACAGTAATATCGACGCCAATGCTTTTTCGTCTTTTATTTCAAACGCCGCTGCTCCTGCGCCCTCAGGCTTAACATCTCTGCCGCATGTTACACCGCATAAATCTGAGTGCACTAACACACTCTTCATGTGAATGCACCAAGTGACGTAATTATTATCGTCAAGTTTGTCAATCTGCATTACATTCATTGTCTTTTATTCTTTCACTTTTCACACAGAAAAATTATATTAATCAGTATTTTACAAATCACAAAGATTTATTTGAAGTTCTGTCTTTTCAATATATTTTATTCACATAGAATTTCCTTTTCATACTGTTATGGCTGTCTGGGCCCATAACCTGTTGGAATTAAAAAAAAACACACAACACAACAGAGTTGTGATATTTTATTTCGAAGTATTCAAATACGCGGTCAGAGAGAGACTGACTAGAATGTACAAAAACATACAAAAGGATAGAACATAAAATAAAATTCAAGACAGTGTTACAAAGATAAAGGGGTTGCCAATATATTCTAGTAATTGTGTTGCCATACTTTTCACAAACAAAATATATAACCCCGAATTAAAAATAACCATCCATAAAGTAATTAATAACTGCGATATTTGTAATCGTGGAAAATACGATAGGAACCCAATTAAAAATAAGTTTAGTATAACTGAGACACCTTCAACAATCAACGAAATAATCCATGTCGACACCTATGTTAATAGCAAACTCTCCTTCGTACTTTTTATAGATACATTTTCGAAACATGCAATTAGTTTTATTTACCAGACAGAAATCACCAAACAATCATTAGGAAATTAAGACAATTTTTAGCAATAAAAGGTAAGATAAAAAAGTTCATTTTCGATAACGTATTCGAGATTTCCTGAATAATGAAAATATTTCTTTTCATACTACTAAGCCCAAAAGTCATACTGGGAATTCAGACATCGAGAGACTAAATAATACGCTAACCGAACGAATTAGGATTTTAAATACGGAATAAAAACTTCCAATAAAAACACAAGTCCTTAAAGCCCTTAGGTTTTATAACACTTCTTACCACTCCACAATTAAAACGACTCCACTGGAAGTTCAGGAAAATAAAGTAGATCATAAAATCATTAAGGATGGATTAATACAAATGAAAAATAATATTCTCAACAAAAGAAATAGTAGAAGAGAAAATTATATAGAAACAAGAAACGAAGGTTTCATAAAAATTATAAAAGTTTGAGACATAAGAACGAGCCAAAATTCGTCAGAGCTAATTTAGAAAACATTCATTCTACCAACATTAAAAGACCACTTAAGTTTTCAGGTAACCATACTTTTAACCCTGATGATGAGCGCAGAGGGTTTTCTACAAGTGAACCAAATCAGCTCTAACACAGGTTACACTATAGTCCGACTCAGAGAAGTACAGATAGTTAATAATACGATTTCGGTTTTGCATATTATAGACACTGCAGAAATCGCAAGCATAAAAAATATTCTAGAGAAAAATATAGAAAATATTGGCTTAATGAACGGAGATCTGATAGCAAGAGAGATAAGTTGACTAAAAGCCAAATTGAGATTATTACTCGAAACAATAATATTAGGAAGAAACGTGGTATAATTAATCTTGTAGGTAGTATACATAAATGGGCTTTTGGTGCAATGGACAACGAAGATAGGGAAGAAATAACCGAACACCTTAAAATTATCGATACAAATGACCATAACTCTATTGGTACTTTAAATCACCAGATAATTGTAAATGAGCATTTCAATAGAAGTAATGACCTTTTGAAAACGACCATAGAATCTGACAGAGTAAAAATTTAACAGTCACTCAAAAATATGAAAATTAGACATAACGAAATTATCCAACACTTACTATATTCTGATCATATGCATAAATTAAAGTCTATCGAAACACAAATAAACATTATTCAAGATAACATTCTATCTGCAAAATATAATATGTTCCACCCTAATATCCTATCAACTGAAGCGATGGACAGATATAATATCGATTTTTTCAAATTAAAATTAATTAGATTAGGCGTATAGACTCTTGATAGCAGTAAAATAGTAATTGCTATCAAAATACCTGAAGATTTTATCAATTTAGATATAAAAGTCATTGTCATTTAAGGAAAACAAAACATATTTTGTAGAAATCAATAATATAATGTATTCATATAAGGAAAATAGTATTGTAAAAGATTGAAAGCAAAGGAAAAACTGCCTTGTAACGGGAAATTGCGAACTCATTTTAAACAAAAAAAAACTACATATGGAAAACTACATATGTAAAAAAAAAAAAAAAAAAAAAATAATGCAGATAAAATCGAATTGTTTCAAAATTGTAATGATAGAAAATTTACTTTAAATAAAAATTGTCTAATTTCATTCAACAATTGTAACATAAATATAAAGAATCAAACCTTCCAAAATAAAAGAGAAAAATTAAAAAAAAAATAAAACATATACCTATGGAAAAAAAATATATATCTTAATATATAAAATCGTTCGTGCGTAGGTACGTCTCGAAGGATCTCCGGAACCATAAAAGATATCATAACTAAATTTACAACATATATTTGTGTCGTGGCCTGTGAGGTTATAGTATATATTTCATCCGCCAGGTGGCACCACAAAAGTTTTTTTTTTCATACATTTCGTACAAACACTATACGTTAGGTTTAGAGAAAGATTTTTTTTATCAATTGAATATGTATTAATATTTGACATTTCATTTTTAGTTATTAGATTTTGCGTATATAAAAAACCCATTGAAGACAAATTTAACAACACAAAATATTTAAATTCGATTGTTTTTCAAAGGTAAAATAAAAAACGTAGGAATATATTATGAGTTTTTACAATATGATCATATTTATATTTTCAACAATATAAAATTGCAACACACGTAACTCAAAGCAAACAATTTCTCTCCACATCTAATTAGTGCAACAATAAAATGCCACGACGTCGTTCAAATCTTGGTCGCAGAACTTCGGCATCGCAAAGAAGAAATACGGATCGAGCAAATTTAAACACGGAATAAAGATTACAAGTGTATGAAGCAACCAGATTAAGAGTATCGCGATTACGTTCAGCACAAACTACTGAACGTCAGAATGAACGCCGGACATTAATGAGAAACACAATCAGAGACAGACGCCAACATAGAACAGATGCAAATCGCAATTTATATCAACACACAAACAGAGAACGTATGCAGACAGCCAGAGCATTTACATTGTCATCTTTTAATCGTATCGCATTTGAATATGATCCAGAAATTGAATTTCGTGCTCACGTAAAAATTATGATTGGCAACATGGATAAAGAATGTACTTATTGTCATGCTCTAAAATTTAAAAATGAGACCGCTGGGATGTATTGTGCCTCTGGAAAAGTTGTTTTACCAGTATTACATCCACCAGCAGAGCCATTGAAATCATTAATGTCCGGAAATAATGAAGATTCAAAATTATTTCTAAAAAACATCAGAAAATTTAATAGGTGCTTTCAAATGACATCTTTTGCTCCAAAAAAATTTTCATCCGTCGATGAAAGAGGTCGTAATTTCAATTCGACGTTTAAAATACAATGCCAACTGTATCATAATATTGTCTCCTTGCTTCTAATTCCAACTGAAACTCCCAAATTCTTGCAAATATATTTTGTAGGTGACGCAGAAGAACAAGTTAATGTTCGTTGTGATTATAATCGGATTCAGCAAATTGAACAACGAGCAATAGTATCAACATTACAAACTTTTTTGACAGAAAAAAATCAACTGATTCAATTGTTCCATCAAATGTCGGATAAATTTGTGAACGACAATTATATGATTGTCATTAAAGCCGATAAAGTTCCAGTTGGAGAGCATTCGCGTCGATTCAATGCTCCCACTGTTAATGAAGTTGGGATTGCAATGGTTGGTGATGCATTTGAAAATAGAGATATTCGTATTTTGCGCCGAAATAACACTCTTCAGACTATTCGGGATACGCATCGTTCCTATGACGCCTTGCAATATCCATTAATATTTTGGGAAGGAGAAGATGGTTATCATATCAAACAAACGTTTCCAGCAACAGGTACACTTAACTACTCAAATGTTTAATATTAACATACATTTACACAGCCTTTTCTTCATTTTACAGGTGAAGAATCGAATAAAAAAGTCAGAGCAATGAATTTTTATTCGCATGGAATTATGATTAGGACCAACCAGGACAATCATATTTTAAAATGCCGCCATTTGTTCCATCACTTTATCGTAGATATGTATGCGAAAATCGAAAGCGAGCGATTACGTTATATCCGATTCAATCAAGCTAAATTGCGCGCCGAAGAATACATTCATTTGTGAGATGCAATTAATAGCAATACGGCAATTTCAATCCGAATGAAATAGGAAATATGTGTATATTACCATCATCATACACAGGCAGTCCACGTCATATGCAAGAGTACATTCAGGTTGCTATGGCTTATGTTCGCGCTTACGGTCGGCCAGACTTATTCATCACCTTCACCTCGAATCCAAAATGGGATGAAAAATTAAAATATTTATTGCCTGGCCAAGCAGCAAGTGATCGACACGATATTACAGCGCATGTATTCAAGCAAAAATTAAAGTCACTAATTTTTTTTTTAATTTTTTTTTTTTAATTCAACATGGATTTATTTATTGCATCTTTTCAATCGAAACCAACAATAATTTTACAAAGCTTACAACTAATAAATAAATTGATGCTCCGCGCCAGTGCTTAGAGCAATTTTAGTTCAAGTACATATTATATAAATTATGTTATGTAGAAAAAAAAAATAAATATAAAAATATTAATATAAAGAAACTCTATTTTTTTAAAAAAGTGGCCTTTTAAGTCGAGATGTATTCATCCTATGAAGCAGATTCCTTGCTAGTTCGTTAGGATGACACTGAAGTTTGAATTGGTATTTTGTTTTTAAAACTGTTAGTTATTCTTCAACGGGTGCTATATTAAGGTCGCGGTGAATATTTTCGTTTCTGACGAACCATGGAGCGCCACTGATCGTTCTCAGAATTTTCGATTGATCCCTTTGAATTATTTGCAAGTTTGATGCACTAGTAGTGCCCCATATCTGAATACCATAAGTCCAAATCGGTTTAATTACAGCCTTGTAGATAAGTACTTTATACTCTAAACGCAGTTTTGATTTTCGGTTGGTAAGCCAATACAAGGAACTTGCCTTGAGTTTCATTTGCATTTTCTTGGCTTCTATATGTTTTTTCCAGGTGAGCCGTCGGTCAAAATGCACTCCTAAATATTTAACCTCTGTTGCTTGCGGGATTACAATGCCATTTAAGGAGACTGCCGGACAAGAACTGGGCTTAAGAGTAAATGTCACATGTACACTTTTTTGCTCATTTACTTTGATGCGCCAATCTGCTAGCCAACTTTCTATTGTTTTAAGGTGTTCCTCTAAATCCCGGGAGGCAATCCCTGGATTTAGGTGAGAGCTCAGGATAGCTGTGTCGTCAGCGAAATTCGAGGTAACGAGGTTTTTATCCGTTGGCAGATCGGAAGTGTACAGAGTATAAAGCATAGGTCCAAGCACACTACCTTGTGGTACTCCAGCCATAATTTCAAAGTCTGGCGTTACAAATTCTTTATATTTAACCCTAAATTTGCGATTTGTTAAATATGACTCCAGAATCTTATGCGAACTATTTGGCAGAAGTTTTTTAATTTTATATATGAGTCCTTCGTGCCAGACTTTGTCAAAGGCTTGTGCAACGTCTAGGAATATTCCGGAACAGTACATCCTCTGTTCAAATGCTCGCCTTATTTCAGAGGCAATACGGTGCACCTGCTCAATAGTTCCATGATGTTTGCGGAAACCAAATTGGTGGTGAGGAATGATTAAATCGAGCTTTGGTGCTAATTTTTCCAGCAATAAGCGTTCGAGCGTTTTAGAGAGCGTTGGCAGGAGACTTATGGGCCGATAAGAAGATACCTGAGTAGGGTCTTTTCCGGGTTTTGGAATCATTATTATTTCCGATGTTTTCCATGTTGTAGGGAAGTAGCCCAGACGGAGTATTGCGTTAAAAATGTGTGTGAGATGTATTAGAGCTATTTGCGGCAATTCACTTACCATTTTATTGGTAATTAGGTCACAACCAGGTGCCTTTTTTGGGTTTAGACTCGTTGTACATAGGCGTATAACTTCCTTTGGTTTGAAATGAATTCGTACTGCTGACTTCGTAATTGAAAAGTACTGTATGCTAGTGTTGTTGCAGGTCGGCGGGTTAGGTTGAAATACTGACCTCAGATGGGCTGCAAAGAAGTTGCCTTTTTCTTCTTCTGTTTTTGCCCAAGTTCCATCGCTTTGTCTTAGAGGCGATTCACTATCCTTTGGTGTTTTAACCATTCTTGTCGCTCTCCAGAGTGAGTAATTGGTGACTTTGAGAGGAGCCAAATCTTCAAGGTACTTATTAAGGTTTTCTTCCTTTTCCTCCCGTAGAGTGTTTTTCAGCTGATTTTGTAATGACTTTAATTTTACTCTTAGTGCTGGAGATCTGTATTTTTGCCCTTCACGCCTTAATCTCCTCTTTTCTCTAACGAGGCATTCCACATAGTGTGATGTAGTGTGTCTCGCGTGAGTTTTAGTTGAGTTTTGTGCGGGCGTGGCACTAATAGCAGCTGCTTTTATTATTGAACCAAGAGCCTGCGTCGCTGATTCAATGTCCTCTCCACTCTTAAGTTTTGTTTTAACGCACACGTGTGTACTAATATATTTGCGATATTTGAGCCAGTTTGTGTTCTTGGAGGTCAGTTTTATTGTTTTTTCAATGAACTCTGGTCTTTTTTTTAAATATATTATCACCGGTGAGTGATCGGATGATAAGTCGAAACAGGGCTCGGTTTCCAAGAAACACCTTTCAATATTTTTAGTTATGCCAAAGTCAATAAGATCGGGAATTTTTCTTTGATCAGTTGGCCAGTATGTAGGTTTTCCAGATGATACAAAGTCTAGACCATTCCGAGAGTCTAATGCATTAAACAATTGCTTCCCTTTAGGGTTGATTGACCGTGAGCCCCAGTAGGTATGTTTAGAATTGAAGTCTCCGGCAGAGAGAAATTTGTTACCGAGCGATTTAAAGAAAGAAACAAAATCGGTTGTGGAAATAGGAAACCTAGGAGGACAATAGACTGATGAAATTACTATTGGCTCACCCCAAAACTGTAAGGATAGATGGAAGTAGAATGGATGTTTTTTTTTGCATAGGATTCCAGAAAGTAATGCTTTAATCGAGACTTAATTAGAATTCCCGTACCACCATAACCTTTTCCTTATGGGTGGTTTGTTGAGTAAAAATTATAGCCTGCTAGTTTGAAGTTATATTTTACAGTTAAATGTGTTTCTGAGATAAGCATGATGTCTATGCTGTTACTGTCTAGAAAATTTTTTAATTCAATTTTGTGTTGGTTAATACCGTTAGCATTCCAGTGACATATTTTTAGAACATTCATTTTTGTGAAAGTAGAGTTTTCATAAGTAAGTTTTGGTTATGTACAAGCTCTTGAATCATAGATTGCATCGAGGACATGAAGTTAGTAATACACTGAGACAAGTTAAATATTAACGTTTCTAAATTTTGAGGTTGCATAGGGTGACTCGGTTTATCAGAAACGCCAGTTTTCAGTACATTCGCATAGCTAGTGGATGAAGAGATGTTTTCGGTGGTGCTTCCAATATGGTTTGTGTTGGTAGGTATAGCACTATATTTTTGGGTTCGAACTGTCTTAGCATTTTGGTTCATACTGATTTTTAGTTGTGTATATATCGGGCAGCCTCTGTAGTTAGCAGTATGATTCCCCCCACAATTGCTGCATTTTTTTGTATCCTTCTCACTTGTGTTCAGCTTGCATTCCTTTGATGGATGGAAGTCGCCACACGCAACGCACACAGTACGTAAGGTGCAGTACGATTTCGAATGCCCATACTCTTGGCAGATTGTGCATTGTATTGGGCCTTTTCGTTTGTGAGGCTCCTCGACTGTTATTCTACGATGCATTAAATATTTTAAGTTGTAAATGGGGTGGGTTTCGTTTTGTTTTAATTTAATATTCCCTGGTTCTAGTTCTATTCTAAAGAAACACAGATTTTGCTGTGAATCCAGACTCTTGGAGTGCATATTTTAGTTCTATAGGGTCTACTTCAGGTTCTATACCTTTAATAACAACTGTCAACCCTTTGCTACTTTTTATCTGATAAGTATAGTAATTTTTCTTTTCATTTTCAAGGAAAGAAACAACTGCCCGATAGTTTTTTTCCAAATATATTTGAATTTTTGTTTAATTTATTTTACCCTTCAACAGCGGGACCACATGAAAATTATTTTTACCAATCAAGCTGGCAACACTGTCTATTAAAAAGTTGGAACTGCGTTCCCGCAAGTAAATTGGTGGTGGTTTGAATGCAATACTCTTAGTTGGTTCAGACTCTGCACTATCGCTTAATAGAGCAAAACGGTTGTTGTTTAGGGTATCTATATTATTTTTAACAAGTTTATTCTTTTCTGCCTTGGCAATCGGGCTGCGTTTTCTTTTTATTGTTATGTATCGATCAATTCCTGATTGTGTGCTTATGTTTGGTTTTGCACACTGTGTTTCTATAGTTTTATTTGCAACATTGGTAAGTTGTTGTTGCTTATATATACTCATAGCAGAACCTTTGTTGTTTTTGATTTGTGTTGGAGATGCTGTTGAATTTGGAGAGGCACATTGTCCACTCCAAGAGAGCTGAAAGTTTGCTGGCATATTTAGCGTAGCCGAGTCTGCTTGAGAATCTGTGCTTATTTTTTTTGTTGTGCAAAGAGCAATGTTGTTTTGCTCCTGCGTGTTTATTAGTTTTATTGGTGTGGGTGTGACTAGCTTAGAAGTTTGAGCGTGCTCAGTGCTTACCGTTTGCTGAATTACAGGTGGTGATTGCGCATGTGCTGAACTATTGTGAGAGATCATCTCCGTTGGGGTTAAATTGATTTGTTGATTACTGTCTATTGCTGCATGCGGGGGACACGCGCGGGTGAGACATCGATCTCTCGCTTGTGGCGGTGAGTGTCGAATGCTCATGTAAATTGTTTTTGTTTATTTTTTTCCCCTTCTATTGTTGTTGTTTTTTGTTTGGAACCACTAATTTAAAATTTTTGTTTGTGATTTAATTAATTGTTTTTGCCCTGCCCATAAAGGCTAGCCAACAAAAAATGTTTACCACTTTGATGCTAAATTTTACACTCGTAGATATTTTTTAATTTTTTATTTTTGATATACTCGTATTAAAAAGAAAAAAGAGCGGAGAATTGAACACCGTCACGCCGACCGAGATATGAAGAAAAATAGGTCACTAATTGATTTGATTGTCAAACATCATGTTTTTGGTGAATCTCGCTGTTGGATGTACTCAATTGAGTGGCAAAAACGTGGACTGCCACATGCCCATATTTTGATTTGGCTAATCATCAAAATTAGACCTGAAGAAATGGATAACATAATTTCTGCCGAAATCCCAGATCCGGTGCCATCAATATGAATTCACCATGCATGGACAATGGTTAATGCACAAAACGATTTCCAAAGGATTTGCTATCGTATACAATCACTGGAAATGATGGATATCCTTTGCATCGTAGACGATCGACTGAAGATGGAGGATATTCCTTTATGATACCTGCCATAAATGATATAGAAATTGATAATAAATGGGTTGTACCATACTCCCCACTGTTATCCAAATAAAGCTCATATTAATGTTGATTATTGCAGTTCAGTTAAGTCAATTAAATACTCGTACATCTGTAAATATGTACCTAAAGGTAGCGACATGGCCGTTTTTGCTGTAGAAGGTGTAAATGAAAATGATGACGTTGCACGCTACCAAATGGCCGATACATCAGCAGCAATGAAGCTGTATGGCGAATTCTTTCATTCCCAATTCATGAAAGAGATCCAGTTGTCGTTCATTTGGCTATTCACCTCGAAAACGGCCAACGAGCATATTTTACTGAACAAAATGCAGCAGAACGAGCAGTTATTCAACCAACAACAACATTGACTGATTTTTTTCGTTTATGCCAACAACAAAATGTTTATGGTCGATTTGCGAGAACATTGCTCTATGCTGAAGCACCAACCTATTTCACGTGGAATAAGTCGAGAAAAACATGGGAAGCCCGTAAAAGAGGAAATCTGTTGCCGATTATCCAGGAATATTTTGTACTAATGCATTAGGCCGACTATACACAGTTCATCCCAAACAGCGAGAATGCTTTTTTTCACGATTGTTGTTAATTAATATTCCTGGATCTTCGTTCGAATATTTGAAAACTGTAAACGGTCAACTACATACAACGTATCATGATTCATGCCGAGCATTAGGATTATTAGAAGGAGGTTTGCATTGGGATTTAACTCTTGCCGACGCTGCTGCCATTTCAACGCCACGCCAAATACGAATATTGTTTGCCATTTTATTAACAACATGCTATCCAACAAATCCAACTGAATTATGGGAAAAATATAAGGATGCAATGAGTGAAGATATACTTCCTGCGCTTCGTACAATTCGTGCAAATCTTAGTTTAGATTTTACGCCAGAAATATATAATGAAGCTTTGATCAATTTGGAAGATTTATGAATGAATATTTCGAATGAATCACTCATGAAATTGGGAATGCCATCCCCCAATCGACCAGCAAGTGATTTGTTTAACCGAGATATGCAATGTGAACAATCATACAATATTGATCAGTTGGTTCAATATGTTCAAACAAATGAACCAAAATTATTACCAGAGCAAAAAAGAATTTTCACTACAATTATGCATGCAGTAGCTGCTGATGAAGGTGGTTTCTTATTTTTGGATGCACCAGGCGGAACTGGAAAGACTTTTTAATTTCGCTTCTATTAGCACAAATACGTTCTGAAATTAAAATTGCTTTGGCCATCGCATCATCTGGAATTGCTGCGACATTATTAGACGGAGGCAGAACAGCACATTCTGCACTGAAATTGCCATTAAATATACAAACGAATGAAAATGCTGTATGCCAAATTAAAAAGCATTCCAGTATGGGTAAAGTACTATCAAGCTGCCACATCATTATCTAGGATGAGTGTACAATGGCACACAAATATTCATTGGAAGCACTAAATCGTACATTGCAAGATTTGAAAGGTAATGATAGACTTTTCGGTGGTGTTGTCATTTTGCTGTCTGGAGATTTCCGTCAAACACTACCAGTTATACCACGATCGACCCATATAGATTATATCAATGCATGTTTAAAATCATCATCATTGTGGCGCAGCGTTCATAAAATGAAATTAACAACCAATATACGTGCCCAAATGATCCAACTGCTGCACGCTTTTCTAAATAATATTGATGATGGAAAAATTGCTATAGACCCAATAAAACAAACAGTAAGACTTCCAGATGATTCTTGCAATATAATCGATTCAAGAGATTCATTAATTGAAAATGTTTTTCCTAATCTTCGAGCAAACTTCAATAATCATAAATGGTTGAGCGAACGTGCGATATTAGGTGCTAAAAATGTTGATGTTGATGCTACAAATATAAAAATCCAAAACATGTTAGAAAGCGAATTATTTTCATTTAAATCAATTGATACAGTGGTGGATGAAAATGGAGCCGTTAACTTCCCAATAGAATTTCTAAATTCTTTGGATTTACCAGGTCTTCCGTCACATAATTTACAATTGAAAGTTGGTTCCCCAATCATTTTGCTACGAAATCTCAATGCGCCAAAATTTTGTAATGAAAGGAGATTAGTTATTAAAAAACTTACAGGACACGTTATTGAGGCAACTATCATTAATGGAAACTTCAAAGGGGAACATTTTTGATTGCCACGAATTCCAATGATTCCAACAGATGCACCAATATAACTTAAACGACTGCAGTTCCCGGTTCGTTTAGCTTTTGCCATGACCATCAACAAAGCACAAGGCCAGTCAATGCAAATCTGTGGTTTAGATTTAGAGAATTCGTGCTTCACCCATGGACAGCTATATGTAGCCTGTTCACCCGTTGGTAACCCCACAAATTTATTTGTTTATGCCGAAAATGGAGAAACAAGAAATATCGTGCACAGATTACCATTACAATCATTTATTATTTTATTTGTTTTCAATAAAACTTTTTATAATTTAAAATTAATTCCAACAATTTTTTATTATTTAACATTTATTTAAAAAAAAATATAGGCAAAACAACGTTGCCGGGGTAGCTAGTATATATATATATATATATATATATATATATATATATATATATATACTTATACAATTTTGTTTTGTACTATTATTAGGACGCAGGAGAGTCCCCAATTTATGAGGGGATTACGTCCCCAATGCAACCCGATCCCTCACATTTATTAAAATAAGTAAAGACGCTGATTCGGAGCATTTTTGCATGCACTGAACTGCGATCATAAAATAATATTATTTTATTTAATGTAGAAAACAGCAAAAAATGTATGTATGTGTAAACAAGTTATGTTAGTTAAAATATTCACATTCTATGCAATAACGTTATCGCTTAGTTTTTGTTATGGCATAGCGGATGGTCTCAAGTGCAGTTAAGGCGCCAAATGCAAAATATGCTTAGTAGCATAATATGCACTTCAATGCCAACTGAATTTGAATAGAAAAGTAGAGTAGAGAAAATATTTTAAGTTAGTCTTAAGATCGATGTGGTGGAATAAAGAAAATCGAATTGAAAACATTCTCGTTTTAATTTAACACCATAACTAACGGGGTACTCGTGCGTCAGTCAGGTTACAGAGCAGCGAAAGAAACGAGAAATCGAAGAGGCCGGAAACACAAAGTCCGATATACGGCAGCCAACACATACTAGTTCCGCTTGCCATGAACACACTGTGCGGCAGCGATATCGCGTCAATAGATGGCGCGTGGAACTAGCGCCTGCTTGCGTTGCCGCACCCGACAACTAGGTGGGGGTAGTGATGTCGCCACAGGAACTCCTCCCCCAGTATTCGGCGCAGGAGGCGCGGAGAACAATACCCGCTTTGTCGGGTTTGCCTCTAGCTGGGGTGCCGGTTGTCTCCCCGGTTGGTATGTCAGGTGATCAGCTGTCGTTTGTGATGGCGGCGATTGCGGCGATGATGATTGAGGCGAGTCACTCACCTCGAGCTAGGCCGGCTTCAAGCAGTCCGTAGAGATGGCTTTCTCGACGCCGTTCAAGTCGATGATGAAACTCTTGTCGTTGACCCGGCGGATTACTTAATGGGGGCCCGTATATGGCGGCTCGAGTGGCCTGCGGATTTTGTCCAGCTTGCAGATTACGTGTGTGCAGATGCGCAAGTCCTTGAACAAAAATGGATTCTATCTCGAGTGGTTCGACGCTGGTACTGGCTGACTGTGGGTGGTAGTGCGTAGTATGGATGTGGTTCGCACCTATCAGTTTAGCGAGGGCTGTGAAATGCACCCCCTCGAACTGACCTCCCTGGTCGAAAGTGATGGTAAGGGGGGTGCCGAACGTGCAGACCCAACTGTCGAAAAAAGCTCGTGCGACGGTTATAGCTCGGACGTCCGGGAGTGGGACAGCCACTGGCCATCGGGAAAAGGGGTCGATGATGGTCAGGCAGTGCGACAATCCCCTCACCAGCGGTAGCTTGATAAGGTCTAAATGTAAATGGCAGAACCTGTCGTCTGTCACCCCGAAGCTCTGTATATCGGCGCGATTGTGGCGATGGACCTTCGCGCGTTGGCATGGTTGGCATTCACGGGCCCAGCGGAGCGCGTCGGTGCGCATGCTTGGCCAGAAATATTTCGCCACCAGTCGTTTCGCCGTTGCTCTACCACTCAGGTGGGATGATCCGTGTACGAAGCCAAACGCCGCTCGACGCAGGTTGGGGGGAAAGTAGGGCCGTGTCGCCCCATCGGTAACCAGACAGGAGATATCGCTGTCGTTGAAAACGAGACAATCCAGTTGGATACGCGGGCTCTCCAGCAGGTGAGGCAGCTCTACGTCAGAGGCTTGTGCCAGGCTGATGGTGGTGACGTCGAGGATGGACGGCATCGATACAGAGCAGGTTCGCGAGAGTGCATCTGCAACTACGTTGTCTCCCCAGGAATGTATAGAAATCAAGCGTTAAACTGGAGGATGTAGTCTAGATGACGGCTTTGCCTCGGCGTTGCCTAGTCTGACCGTTGCTGTGTAGCGAAAGCGAGCGGCTGATGGTCCGTGTGGATCGAAATGGCGTATCCCTCCAGAATCCCCTTGAAATGCCTGACTGCGGAATACGCCGCTAGTAACTCCCTGTCATAAGCGCTGTAACGAGTTTCCGTTGGATTCAGTTGCCTTGAGAAGAAACCTAGAGGCTTCCAGGTCCCATCGGGCTATTCCTGGTTGAGTGCCGCGCCGATAGCGGTGCTTGATGCATCGGTGTAGAGTGCAATTGGCGCAGTAGGCGAGAGAAATGCTAAATCTGTAGCCGCTGCAATATTGGCCTTGTACCGCTGGAATGTCTGCTCCGTTTGCGTCGTCCAGCTGATCGCAGCCTTCTTCTTGGAGTTGTGCTTCAGAAGTTCGTTGAGCGGGACCGGTAGTTCCGCTGCATGCGGTATTCAACGGCGGTAGAAGTTGAGCATTCCCAGAAAACGTCTCAGCTGGGTAGAGTCTGCCGGACTTGGAAAGGCGTCGATCTCCAAAATCTTTGGGCGCGGGGGCTTCAACCCCTCTTTGGAGACCCGATACACAGCAAAGATAAACCCCTGAGCACCGAGCTGACATTTGTCCAGGTTGATGCGCAGATTCGCCACTTTCAGCGTCTCAAACAGTTGGCTCAAATAGTGTAGGTGTTCGTCAGGTGTCTAGATGCAATGAGCAGGTCGTCTACGTAACCCCTCACAAAAGGGAGTTTCCTCAGCAGGTGATTAATTACCCGCTGTAGCGTTTGCGCAGAGTTTCGCAGGCCTAATGGCATACCTACGAACTCGAAGAGGCCGAATGTTGTTGTGACAGCCGTTTTTGGGATGTCAGCTGTGGCAACCGGGATTTGGTAGAAGGCTTTCTGCAGGTCGATTACAGAGAAGACTTTTCCCCGGCTCTCCTGGATCAGGTCCTCGATGATCGGTGTTAATACAGCCTCGTTTGACTGTAGTGATGTATTCCTTATTGACGTCTCATACAGGTACTTGAACCAATATGAGACTAGGAATAATAATTTGATTGTTCAAGCACTTGAACCTGAACAATCCGTCGCTGAAATAAAAGACTCAGTTTTCTTGTTGATAAAGAATGAAAGAGTGATTTGTTTATTGAAATTTGTTATAAAGAAATATGCACAGGTTATAAAAATTGTGTGATTGAAAACGCGTGTTTCTAAGTTGGCTTACAAAACGGAGAGGCACTTTTATTGTTTGACATTATATACATACTGTCATTCTCTGTATTTATATTTACAGGGTTGCATTTATATTATTCATTTATCATAAAATATTATATTCATTCAACAAAATTCATCGTCTTAAATAATAACTTACTGCTAACATCATCAATAATAATTAATAAGTACTGAAAGTAAATATCAGCAGAATATAACGCAGTGCATAGCAGCATGTGCAAGTTCAATGAACATACGTTTCAATGCCACCCAAATGATTATGTTGCATTTTTGGGAATGTACCTAATGCTTGTGCAGATGTCATTTGAGCCTCAATGCTACTGCACGCGCAGACTGCATAATCCTTGTTTTTTGAGTACAAACGTACGGATCCATAGAAATATACTTTGCATATTAAACATTTTGTTGCAGTTGAAGGTTGTGCGATTGATATTTATATGAATTCGTACATTCTCCCTCACGTTGACTGCGTCAACAACCTTAAAAAGTTGTATCAAATTGTGTTTCTTCGTCTGGTTCTTGCATCCTATTCCGTGGTAGTGGCTGCGGTAGAATGACATCATATTTATGCTTTTTTTATTGGATCTTCCAAATTTAATACATAATTACACCAACCGACAGGGTAAGAGCTAAATACCCGACTGCAGAAAGGTGAACACCCATTGTTTGGACTTTGGACGGTAGCTCCCAAACTCTTTCTGATAATTGACCTTGAATGGTGCTGAGATTGGATAATTGCATGTTGTAGTGTTACATATTATTAGTGTAGTGTGATCGGTGCTGGCCTTGATCCATTTTGAGAATGTCAGTAGCATTGGCCAAGCTGATATATGAGGTTTGTACTGAGCTTGAGAGAGTTTTATAGCCGTGAATTGTGATAAAACTGTGTTTCAGAACACAAGATGGTTGTAGCTCCAGCATTCCCGATCTTTCTAATGTTAATTGCAGGGTTCCACCATCACATACTGCACTCAAGCGAGTGGCAAACTTCACGGCGTAGATCCACTCGTTCTTATGATCCATTTAAATCCAGGTTAAATTGTCTTGAACTTGATGGTGGACGCAATCCAGTTGAGTATCGTTGGCAAACAGTTTAACTTCACATGAACATACTTCAGACCCTCTGTTGTGTATCAATTGTGTGTTGGCTCATAAGTATGTATATGGCTTCATCAATGTACACGCCTCCAAATCAGCTAGACTCATGACAGCGTATTGATCTCTGTGCGCGTTTATGACTAGAAATCTGTTACAAGATTCTATTGTAGATATTGTGCCATTTATTATCTTAGGAATTGGTACCATCAGATACATTTCGAATCTTTCCTCTGCACTTAATGGCAATAAGATTCTAAAAATGGCATGCTTGTTTGTTAAACCGTCTTCTACCTTCATTAATTTGTACAGTTGCAGTGAGTTCTCTTGATTCACTGGTATTTGGAGGGATGTCGGAAGATGAGTTTTTATCTTGAGAATTTCTTCTTGTAGTTGAATGGGAAATAGCAATAATGGGCTGATATTGTTATGGTGTGTATCTGTCATAACATTCAGTATTAATGATTGAATTCTTTGCAAGTGAGATGCGATCATAATGAGTTGGAGGGTCAGAGTGATGAAGTAATGAGTCAGCTTGGTTTGAAATTTTTCTCCATCAATGTGATTTAAGGTTTTCATTATGTCATTGATTAGATTGTCAAGGTTATCGAATTTCCGTTTGACTTCTATTTGATCTTGTTTGATCACGTTGATAGTAGAATCAATCACTGATGTTTGGTTTTTGAGCAGGACTAATAGATGGCCTTCATTTTCTTTCACTTGCTGAATGGTTTTTGACATAGATTCTGTATATTCTGAGTCCAAAACACCAAACAATGAGTTTGCAATATTTCCCACTATATCCACAGCACCTCTCTTAGATCGATGGGGAAACAATATCTTGTTATCTATTTGTAATTCAGCTTCCACATGATCGAAGTTCACAAGAGTATCATGACAAGTAAATGGTGGCAGCTTCTGACATAACTGTCATAAACTACTGATGCCCTTGGATAAAGTCGTAAGTTCTGCCCAGTATGACTCTAGTTCGTAGTACACTACAAGTTTACATTCTGACCTCTCGAAATGTGCTGAACTTATTCCTTCGAAGTAAATACCCAATTCCGTGTTGAATTTGGTGTTATCAATCAAGAAAATTTTATTGGACCTCCCATGACAATTGATATGATGAGTAATCCCAGCAGTACTGTTGTGAGTCCGGTATGTCTCGTTTTTATTCGTTTTGTAGGTATTTCTACTTTTTCATCTTGACTCTCATGACTTGTTTTTTGGTCACGGATCCTATTATCATTTATGGGTAGTAGAGCTAATTTATGGATTGCACGTTTCCAAGTTCCAGAAGCTGTTCTAACATCAGCTACTCGTACTGCTCCATCATCACCCTTATAGGTCCTTGTTATCCTTCCTAGTGGCCATTGAAGAACTGGAAGATTGTCTACCTTGATTATTAACATGTCCCCTTCGTTGATGTTATTGTGCTGATGTGTCCACTTGGTTTCAGTTTGAAGCTCGCATAAATATTCGTGCGACCACCGTTTCCAAAACTCATTTTTGATGTGGGATACGAGTTTCCACCGGGTCAGCAAATTTGATGTTGACGGGATGTTATTTACATCGACTTGCATGTTGAGTGGTTCTCCTATCAAGAAGTGGCCTGGAGTCGGGGCTCCTAAATCATTTGGATCGTTTGACATTGGACTTATTGGTCTTGAGTTGAGAATGGCTTCTATTATATGACAGTTTCCAGCTTTTCATAGGTTAGTGATGCTGTTGACACGCTCCTAACCAAAAGATGCTTCGCAGACTTCACTGCTGCTTCCCACAGACCTCCAAAATGAGTTCCTCTTGGGGGAGTAAAGATAAATTGTATTCCCTTTTTACCAGCAATCTGTCTCAATTTTTGTTTTCTCTTCATCTGAATATATTGATGAAGTCAGTTCCGTAAGCTTGTTTTTGGCGCCAACGAAATTTGTCGCGTTGTCACAATATAAGTTTTGACAATTTCCACGTCGGCCAATGAAACGTTTCAGAGCGCCAATGAATGCTTCTGTCGTAAGATCGCTTACAAGTTCTAAATGGACAGCTTTAGTAGCAAAACAGCAGAAAACGGATATGTAAGCCTTGTGTGGTCTTTTCCCTCTAATTTTGTAATGCACCCAGAATGGTCCACAGTAGTCTACTCCAGAGTTAATGAATGGGCGTGCTGGTTTAACTCGTGCTGCTGGCAGGCTTCCCATTAATTGGTTCAGCAACTGAGGCCTTGCCTTGGTGCATCGTATGCATTGCTGTACTGTTGATCTGGCCGATGATTTGCCTTTTATGGGCCAGTACTTTTGCCTTATTATGGCCAGCAAGGCTTGAGGTCCACAGTGTTTATTCTCGATGTGAGTCATCTCAAATAGTAGTTTTGCTAAGGGATCATTATACGGAATGAGCATTTGATGTTTTGCTTCATAAGGTACCAGTGATGCTTCCAATCGTCCTCCAACTCGCAAAATGTTTGCGTCATCCAAAAATGGTGCTAGGCTCTTCAATATACTCGTCCCCTTGAGATCCTTGTGTTTCTTGAGGTACATGATGTCATCATTGAAATTAGATCTTTGCATAGCTTGAACAATGATTCTTAATGCATGATCTAATTCGATGGGAGTCAAGGATATATCAGGTTTTCGTGCGTCCTTGCTACATCTAGTGTTGCTTATGAAACGACAAATGTATCCTACGATGCGTTGAAGAGTCCTGAAAGAGTTTCGGTGGTTGATTGTATATACCAGTTCTTCAGAGTCAATTGCTACCAAGGATGATGGATTCGTTCGTTTTCTCTCGATGTTATTGGGAATGGCTAGCTGTGGAGCAAACTTGGGAGGCCATGCTGATTCTTTCCCATGTAGAAAAAATGGCCCGTAAATCCACAGGTCACATCTTGCAAATTCTCTTGGTGATAATCCTCTTGAGACAACGTCAGCTGGGTTATCCTTGGAGCTAACATGACGCCACTGTTCTGCTAATGTCAAACCTTGAATAGTAGCTACCCTGTTGGCTACAAATGTTTGAAATGATGAGGAGGCTGAATTAATCTAAGACAGAACTATTTGTGAGTCTGTCCACAAAAAGGTGCGACAATCCTTTAACCGTAAATCATTTTTTACCCTAGCTGCCAACTGTGAGCCTAGTACTGCTGCGCATAGTTCCAAGCGAGGCAATGTTTGTAGCTTAAGTGGAGCTACGCGTGATTTGGCACATAACAACCTCACTACTACTCTTCCTTCTTTGAAGATAGATCTGATATAAATTGCTGCTCCGAAGGCTTTTTCGGATGCATCGGAGAAGACGTGAAGTTGAATTGATGTTGGGATCTCACTTCTATGAATGTGTCGTGAGAATTTCTTGCAATGTGCTTCGAAAACGCTCCCATCTTGTATGTAATTCTGCTGGTAGAGCTTCATCCCAACTAATTTTTAATTATCATAATGCTTGTAAAAAGATTTTTGCTGTAATTACAACTGGAGCTAAAATGCCAAGATGATCAAATAATCTCGCTACGTCTGAGGTGACAGACCGCTTGGTAATTCGGTTAACGGGGTTGAGATTCACCTTTACACAGAATTAGTCAGTCTTTGGCAGCCATGTCAGGCCCAGGGTTTTTATTGAATCATTCTTGTCGTTAGTAAAATCCAAATTAACTTCCTGGTCTGGTCACCTTGTGGAATGTCCTGCAGGAGTTTAAGGTGATTTGCACACCATTTGCGTAGATTGAATCCATACCCATTCAACATAGTGACGAGTTGCCGTTGAGTTTCCATGGAGGTAATCAGAGTGTCTGAACCACCAAGACCATTGTCGACATAAAAGTTCTCCTGAAGCATCTAGATTCTAGTTGTATAAAATGATTTTCGCATTTCGATTTCTGTTGGGGATAAAATTGATTCAGCTAGTTCGACTTCGTCCAGTTTCCATAGCCGTTCAATAAGTTGGTTTGTATCATCATCATCCTCACTGCAAATACCGCAAGTTGCTGACGCCGTCTGAAGTTCTCCTATCCTTCCTGATAGTATCCAGCCAAACACTGTGTTCTGAAGTGTTGGAAGTTCGATTGCTAATCGTATCTGTCCAATTGACAATACTTGGTGATAGAATTCCGCTCCTAATAAAACATCGATTTTGTCAGGATGGTTTAATACTGGATCCGCTAAAGTGATGTTCTTCGGAATTGGCCATTTGGATATGTCGGTTGCGGAGAAATTATATCTCCTAGAACGAACGCCTCCAGTCGAGTGGAAAAGCCGTTAATTAGTGACTGTAGTTCAAGGCTAACTCGACGCTGTGCTCTCCGAGTTCCTTTGCCTATTCCTTGGATATTCATTGTTGTGGACTTCGTTGAAGCTCCAAGTCTCTTGACAAGCTGTTCACTCACGATATTGATCTGAGATCCGGAGTCCAGAATGGCTCTGCATTCAACTTCCTGCCCTTTGTTGCTGACTATTTTCACCATTGCAGTGCTGAGGAGCACATATCCCTGTTGCTTCGACTCCTTCGAAGCTACTAGTGTTGTGGACTGTTGAGGGTGTGGTACATACTTGACCTGGCTTACGGCTGGTTCGCTGCGATATCCTTCAGAATGTACTAATGTATTGTGGCTGTGATTATACTTAGTACATTTTCTTGACATACAATCCTTTGCCCAGTGACCAGGCTTTAGACAATTAATGTAGAGCTTGTGTGTTTTTAGGAACTGTAACCTCTTCTGAACAGAAAGTCTCAAAAAGCTTTGGCATGCAAACAGCGGATGTGTTTGGCTATTGCAAGACAAACATTTCTTGATTCCTTGTTTTGTGGCTATTACCGTTGTCAATGTTTTTGCCGTATGCTCTCTTTGGCCGATTGCCTCGAGAGACTGAAATCTCGTTTCAATAAACTTTAAGATTGCCTTAGGACGGGTGATTCCTTTGGCTTCTCCAATGACTGCTCATATGCAATCCGTGTGCCTTTGTCTAATTTCTTCACTAGGAGGTGGAGAATAATTGGATCCCAAGAAATCGTGTCTAAACCAAGGTTTCTTAATGCCAATAAGGTTTCCTGGGTTGTATCATAAAGTCCCTTTAGTGCTGTCGCGGATGGATAGTCTGTTGAGTGTTTGTTTTGCCCCAATAGTTTTTCCAACAGAGCTGAAGTTAGCAATCGCACATTGCTATATCGATTCAGGAGTGATTCCCATGCAGTTTGGTAGTTATTCTCAGTTAGAGTGATCAAATTTGTTTTAAGATACCACATCTTCTGTATTGTTGGAAGTGGCCTTTTGTGGATCATTTCATTGAATAGATCATAAAATTGTTGCCACTTCAGGTAATCTTCATCGAATTGTGGCAGTATTACCTTTGGCAAATGTTCGGCGAGTGACGATTCGAAATTGCAGGAACGGTCACTCCCTTCTCTTGAAGCATAAGAATTCTGTTGCTGACATGCATCTCTATGCTCAGGTATTCTTCAAAATTATAATCGTCAGAATTCATATCATCTATAGAATCCAGTATAACATCATTAAATCTCCGGGCTGCATTCCCGTGATGTTCTATAAGGTTGACCTTTGTAGTATATTATTGGCATGAATGGGGTGTGTCATCAGCCAATACATCGTGTAACATGCGTTGCACGAGTGCAATAACTGTCTTTTGCTTGTGCACCATGTTAGGCAAATTAGTCTTTTGAAGCCTCTTGTCTATGGGTTCTGCTGAACGAGTTGGGCCATTAACTCCTTGTGGTTGAGTTATGCCCTTCTCTGCAGGCTCCGTTGAGCAACTTGGGACACTAACTGCTTGTGGTTGAGTTATGCCCTTTGCTGTGAGTATTTGTTTGCTCTCCTTGATGTCTGCAAGGAAGTCTTGGTATCGGTTGCCCAATGATGCGTATAGATCCTTCACAAAGTATGGATGGTCATTAAGTGCCGTTGGATCCCTTCTAATTTGGTTGTCGATACGTTGGAAAGTTAACCATAGCTCCTCAATTTTTCTGGATTTCTTTTCAATATAGTCGAGTGTCTTCCGATCTTTCGGCGTCTTCTTATAGGATGCGATGGCCTTTTGCATTGTCGTCCTGCTGACGGACGAGATCGTCGCTAGTCGTCTTGTGCTCTTGCTTCTTAAGTATCGCGTTTTGCGATAAAATTGAATGCTTGTGATAAAATTGAAAGCTCACACTGTTGTGCTTTTGCTGAATCAATTTTATGTCCTGTATATCTCTCGTCCTTCTATCTCGTCGGGGTCACCAAATGTAAATACAGCTTCGTTTGACTGTAGTGATGTATTCCTTATTGACGTCAATGGGAATAGATCTGGCAAGGTGCACGCGATGAGGCGTCGGCAGTCGCCAGTGGCTCGCCAGCTTCCATTCGGCTTCGGTACAATGTGCAGCGGACTAGCCCATAGAATCGATGATGGGCGTACTACCTTTGTCGAGGAGGTCAGCGAACTCTTCTTTGGCTGCAGTGAGTCGTTCACCGATGAGCCTTCGGGGGCGCTCGAGAACGTGAGGGCCCTGCTGTGAGTTAGAATCAAGCTGCCTGCGAGTAGTTGACTTACAGCACCGACTCCTAACAGATACTACACATTTGGTGTGGTTAGCTTTACGCAATTAAGTCAAGTAAGAAAGCACATATTTTTAGGGTGCAAGTATTATAAGTAACTAGAATTTATGTAATAAAGATTATGTAAACTTTCAGAGTGTGACAGTTCCGCAGTCGAGTCGACGAAGGGCATTGACATTTAGAATGCACCGTCGACACTTTTACCGTAGGTCAGTTGGCTTGACCAACTGACACCAATTAACAGGTGCGGAACTGAAACGACAGAAAGGTCAGTTCACAGACTGAAAGTGCTGTTTGTAAATGGTATATAAGAATTAGTATCTTAAGAATAAAGTATCTTGTTGTTTTTAAACTAAAAGTGATGTAGTTTTTTATTCTAAAGTGTGAATCCAGGTTTACAGGTACCCGCGCGCAAGGACAAGCAGCAAGAAGACCTCCCCGAGGACAAACAAATACGGTCCCCAACATTTTGGCGCAGCCGGTCTTAAGGGCCTACAGGAGGAATCCCAGGGCAAGGAACCCTGAAGCAGGGAAGCATCCTGCAACAAATTCGAAGGACCCTAAGATAAAGATGTCATCAAACAAGATAATGGTGAGTAGAGTGTATAGTAGCGTAGTTTAAGTAGATACTTCTGCTACCCTGAAGGGGCCGTAGCGCTGGTCAAAGAAGGCGCAACATATAGGCGCGTTTGCGCTGTTGCACGCAGGTTTGTATGGGCAACCATAAACCGTCAGTATGATCGGACGGTCTATGTATGTCGTCCTAGCTGTGAGAATTTTTTTTGTAGGGGAATCGAGTTTGTTTGTCGATAGGGACATTTATATTGTTTGTTAAATTGTTTTCATTATTTGACATTGTAAGCTTAGGGTATTAGGTGAAAATATATCAAGAGGTGCAGACAACACGTGTTGTTGCATCAAAGTTTTTGAAAGAATTTAAATGCTATTATTACGTGGCGCATATGTTACGGGTTTATTTTTGAATATGGATTCAAATTTCTGGGAATGAATCAAGACACTTTTGCCTGTAAATCCAATTTTTCGTTTCTATGGATTTTTGGGAATATTAAAGATGGTGAGAGGAAATCAAGGAGTATCTGCGAGTAAGTCAAGGACCAATTTGCTTTGATGGAAGGACTTAATGGACGCCGGTAGACAGAGGATATTTAACTTGTGATGGAAAATAAGTAAGGAAAGAATATATATAAAGATAGAATTTACGGTGGAATGTTTTTTAATAAATTTGTTTTGAATTATTAAGTAAGTTGGAATAAAATATTGGGATAAGTTGATACCAAATTTTAAGAATTATTGGGTTTTATTTACAAATGGGATACGCCATCTGTTCTGGCATTTGGGATGAACAAATGGATGGAGATTTTTCCTTGAGATTGGGTTGTTCAACGGGATATTTATTGGATTAGGCATAATCAATGGGACTATCGAAGTAAGTGAAGGAATTGCTGAAATCCCAGGAAGTGGTGGGTAAAGAAATCCAGAGGTTGATTTCAAACTTCAGGAAGGACCGGAAGGATGTCAAAAACGTGATGTACTATCACAGACGCATCACAGAGTTGCGAGGTTTGGTGAAAAAATTTAAAAGCAACCACGCAAAATTGCTGCCGCACAAGGAGGTCTGTAGGGTCGACGAGTACTTTGCGACGGGTTTTCATGGATATGTGGAAAATTTTGTGTCAGCGTGGCTCAAAGTATTCGAGTCGGAATTGGCAATGATTGAGGCACCGAGTGGGTCTCCGTTAACCCTACGGTCCCTAACCAGCTGGATGAACGAGAGTCCATAACCAGGGTACCCGGGTACCCAAGTGAAGTTTTTCCGTTTATATTCAAATAAAATTATATATTTATGCACAGATTAGTAAAAACGCTTAGTTTTTACATCTCAACTGTACAAATTTCATGTTTGTAAGATAAAATTGGTTTCTATGCGCATTTTCTACCTAAAAGGCACACACAAATAAACAGAAACTGGTTTTATGTTTCTGCTTGTGTTTTTAGGTAGCAAATGTTGTGTTTGCATTTTTTTTGGTTTTTTTGTTTGTGTTTTTAGGTAGCAAATGTTCAGCTGCGGTAGAAAGAGAATACATTTCAATGATTTCGTCAGAATAAGTTGAACAGTTGAACAGTGAAGTTGAAGAAAAATGAACCGCAGAACAGAATATTTAACTGAAAGACAATATATGCGTTTGAGTGAAGAAGCCAGACACATATTGAGTCTATACTTGATAATATGTCTGTGAATGACGACGCTTTAGAGCCAGTTGAGGAAGAAGAAGAGGTATTTACGGGAGAAGTGCAAGACTCAGAAAGTGAAGACAATGACGACGAAAACAACGAAATTCCAGCCGCTATTGACATGCCAATTGAGCAAGTTGTATTTGAAGATGAAAGTGACAGCGAAACAGATATGGTGGAAGAAAATGCAGCAACATCAAGCACAACAGAAAGTATGATTGCACGTGATGGTACTCAATGGCAACCAACAGCACCTTTTTGTCAACAAATAAGGAGTCACAACATCGTAAGAAATCACAGTGGTCCATTACGAATGACGGAAAGTATGACTGGTATGCAATGCTTCAAGAGTTATTTCACAATAGAAATGGTCGATATAATCGTGCGTCATACCAACAAAAAAGCCAATTCAACTTATGATGCCTACAATGCAGCAAACCCAACAAAGCGTCAATTGAAGTGGAAGGATACAACAGTGGCAGAAATATACGCATTCATGGGAATGCTGATAATGGCAGGCGCAAATCATTCCAATGATGAAAATGCAAGGGACTTATGGACGCAATTGTCTCATCCTCTATTCCGTGCAACAATGGGATTAAACCGCTTCTCGGATCTTATTCGTTTTATACGATTTGATGACGCGAGAACAAGAAACGAGAGGCAGCGCACAGACAAAGCTGCTCCAATACGAGATATTTGGGTAATGTTGAACGCCAATCTCGCAAAATATTATGTGCCTACAGAAAATTTAACAATCGACGAACAATTGTATCCGTACCGCGGCAGAACAAAATTCACCCAATATATTCCATCGAAGCCTGCGAAATACGGGATCAAGGTATGGTGGATATGCGATGCTAAAAATTCATATCCTCTTCATGGCCAAATATATACTGGCAAACAAGAAAGTGGTCGCGAAATCGGTGTAGGCGAAAGAGTGGTCAGAGATTTGGTTGGGCCATACCACAATAGCGGACGTAATATCACCATGGATAATTTTTTTACGACGCTGCCACTGGCAAAGCAGTTGATATCCGTCAAACTTAGCATTGTTGGAACACTGCGGCGCAACAAAGCCTATATACCAACCGAATTGAAAGACGATAAGACTTGGACCGTTGGCACAAGCAAATTTGGTTTCCACGAGAAGGTGACTATGGTTTCATATAAACAGAGGAAAACAAATTCCGTAATATTGTTGTCGACTCTGCATGATGACGCAACTATAGAAGAAAACGGCAAACCAGAAGTCATACATTTTTATAACAAAACGAAAGGTGGCGTGGATGTTATGGACCAGACGCTTCGGGAGTATACCACACAGAGACACACAAAAAGGTGGCCTTTGTCGTTTTTTTATAATATGCTCGATGCTAGTGCTTTCGCGGCACACATTATATTTTATGGTAACAACAGAACTGTTCCATATCAAACAACACGTAGAAAACGCTTTTTGCGTAAACTTGCTGAAGATTTGTGTGCGCCAATAATAGAAGAAAGAGTAGCCAATCGCCAAGTAACGCGCCATTTTTCCACCAAATCAGCAATTGAGAGCTGTTTGGGAAGACCAGTAAACACGGTAACTTGTACCGAGCAACCATCTACTTCTACGGCTGTTTCTACTGATTCTACTGGCAGAAAGCCAATAACAGGATGCTGCTATTTGTGCGCATCTTTGCCAGACAACAGGAGAAGAAAGACGAGAAAAGTCTGCAACGTTTGCAAGAAACCAGTTTGCGATCAACATACTGAAACAATATCAAAATGTTTTCCATGTTTCAACAATGAATCAACATAAGACATCTAATGTTAGAAATAAGTTAAAATGAATAAAATATAAATAATTTAACTAAAAAACAATTACATTTAATTTTTTATACATAAATAAACATTTTGAAACAAAATAAAAATAAAACAAACGTTTTTTTTTGTTGAAATATAAGGTAATTTGCACTAAGGTACCCCGGTACCCTGGTCATGGACCCCTGTATGCAAAAACTTTAAACTCATTGTTTAGTTAATATATTTACCTAATTTTGATAAAATTTTTTCCAGTCACTAAGTTTAGCCGAAATCTCCGATGATCCGGAGTTTCATGTTGATATCTTCAATAATAAAGGAACGGCAGCACTTTAAAGTTCAAAAAAGTACCCGGGTACCTGGTTAGGGACCGTAGGGTTAAAGAGAAAGGAAGATGCACAGGACGAGTTAAGAGCAGTAAGAACGGAGGTGAGTCTTTTCACCGAGAGGGTATTCGAGCAATTTGAAGCTAGTACGAGCAGGGAAGAAGCTCAGGAATTGTGGAAACAGGCGAACGTCAGAGGAGCTGTGTCACCATTAGAAGTAGCGGATCAAGCCTTAACGGCAATCCAAACAAGGACAGAAGAAAAGTTGTTCAATTTTCATAAGAAAACAGAGGATTTGAGAGCACAAAAGAAATATCTTGACAATAATGTAAAGGAACTTTCTCAGAGATTGACGGAAATAGAGGAAGCAGCAGTGCTGTTAGAAAAGGAGTGTGCAGAATTAAAAAGAGGACGGGCGACCAATAGGGCCTCACCAAAAAACTAGAGATCAAAATCGGCATCGGCTGGATTTACACAGACAGTATTGACATTGCCTCCTGAAGTTCGCTGGCCGGAATATTTAACACCAGAAGGGAAAAGCCTCATTGTAAAGCCAAGATTAGTTTTTAGTGAAGAAAGGCAAGCGGAATTTTTGTTTGGCGCATCTGAAATCGGTGTCGAGGCTTTTCTCCAGGAAGTCCGATAAATAATAAAAATCAGGGATTTCCGCAAACAGAGCCAGAAGCAGTAGCAGTGCAGCAAAGCCCCAATACTGTGGACAGTATTTCACCTGTACGAGCAAGCGGTCGAAGATTAATCAGTTTAAGACCGTCACTGGTCAAGTACATCTCAGATCCGGGAGAAGTTCATTTGGAAACCACCCAGAAAGATAACGCTCAAATTTTACCAGCCATAAGTAAAATAAAAATAAGTAAAATGGGTATAGAGAAGATTTCAAAGGCAGTGTCCAGGCTAGTACCTGTGTTTACTGATGCTGCTTCGGAAGACTTACGGTCAGAACTCAACAGGTTCATTCAAGGTTGTGAACTGGCAAAGCGAAGCATAAGCCCTGATGAGTTGCAGGACTTTGTCGACTGTGTTAAGCAAAGGATATTTGGAGATACATACAATCTTGTGCTGCCAAAGCAATTCACCAGTGTGCACGATCTTTACGGCCTTCTACAGAGAACCTATTTAAAGGAAAGAACTCTGGAAGACGTATCCCAAGAGATCAGAATCGGGAAGCAGCTGGCAGGGGAAGACATACGAGCCTTTGCCAGGCGTTTAGAGTCACTTCGGATGATGGCCCAGGAAATAACAAAAAATAAGTACAATGGCGTTGGAGATACAGCAATAATGTAGGAAGTTGACAAGTCGGTGTTAACAACTTTCGTAGAGGGCCACCGCAACTCCGCTCTAAAGATTCATATGCTGAATAGCAGAACAGGAAATCTGCAGCAATTAGTAGAAGAAGTCCTCGTGGAACGGAGTACGGCCGATTTGGAGGAGGTACATATGTTCGAAAATGGACAGGCCAGTGTAACTGCCGCTGTCATGGATAGAGAGGGAAGTAATCCCGTCCCAAATATATACAGAGGAGCGTATTATCCCGGTGTCTCCGACAGCAGAGCTGCGAATCCGAGAAATCCGTACAGGGGGTTTGTACAGAGGGCACCCACATGTTCGTTCTGCCGTAAGCAAGGTCATACAAGGGATGAGTGCATTACACGCAAGAACACGCCCTACTGTATGTTGTGCCAAACATATGGTCATGAGGCAAGTGAACAGTGCCAAGTAGACACTAAATGGGATCAAAGTAGAAGGCAGCCAGCTACGAGGCGCCCGGTTCCACCCTTGAGGGACAGCAGGGGTAACTTCAGTAGTCCCCGGGCTAATTCAACGGAAAGAATTAACCAAGGAAGAAATCCTTTCAAAACTGGTTGCGGTCAGCAGCGACCAAATTGGGATTCCAGAAGTGAACCAAGGATAAGCAACACCAAACAGGGGTTGAGATGCTTCTCATGTGGACGAAATATAAATACATGGACTTTAAAATAATTTGTTCAATATAAAACTGATTGTGAAGTGGAAACGTTCTTTCATTTCAACATCGTAACTGGCGCAGTCTTCGGTCAACTGTGGTTCAAAATATCTTTGAATCCTAGAGTTTCAGCTCTTTAAACAGTTGTGAATCAATCGCTCCCACAGCTCACTCATTAAAAATATATCCTGACAACAGATCCTGACATCACATCCTGTCATCAGATCCTGAAATTAAAATCCAACAACAGATCCTGAAATCAAAACCAGACATTCGATCCTGACATCACATCCTGTCATCAGAACCTGAAATTAAAATCCAACAACAGATCCTGAAATCAAAAGCAGACATTCGATCCTGACATCACATCCTGTCATCAGATCCTGAAATTAGAATCCAACAACAGAACCCGAAATCAAAAACAGACATTCGATCCTGACATCACATCCTGTCATCAGATCCTGAAATTAAAATCCAACAACAGATCCTGAAATCAAAGCAGACATTCGATCCTGACATCAGATCCTGACATCAAATCTTAGGTACATCCTAATATCCTGGAAGCAGCTATATCATCATTAATGGGATCTGCTGATAAATTAATACTACTCCTGGGCCAAGTTAAGTAAGTATTGGATAGTTCTTATATTAGGTGTGTATCAGAGAAATAAATTATATAAAGTTAAAGCGCTTGACTAAATATATATTTAAAAGTTTTAAACAAAGTGAAGAGTAATGAAAAATAGAAACTCCGTGAAATGTACACTCCTTTTTACAACAAAAATTAATACAGATTTGTACAAACAAAACATACTACAAATCTTTAACTGTTCCTAAAACTTGTTTCGAGTACCAATTGCATCTTAATTGAGCCCATCTTTACTAAGAATGCAGACAGAATATCTGCATAGTAGTTTTAATAAAGAGCAATCAGTCTACAGCGCTAAACTAGCCGGTAGCGGGAAAGTGCATTTATAAATTAAAATAAATAATAACATTACTTCGACTAGTGACCGTGTCAGAACACCCTAGTCCCCTATAATACAACTCAAGTTCGCGAGTCCGCTTGGTCCGTACCAACTAAAAGAGTATATAAATAATATTAAAAGCACATTCATAAAAAAACATACTTAATTGATGACCGCGTTAGAACGCCCCGATTCATAAGTACGTTAAACAAAATATATATAGCAAGTGCGCTAAAACTAAATAAAATTATAAGAAATTGTACTTCAGTTAAGCCCATCCTATAAACAGGAGTACCGACAGAATATTGGTACAGCGACATAGCCAGAAGACAATTCACTACAGAGCTTATAAAGCTGAAAATAATTAAATATTCGCACATATACTCGTATACGAGTATATATACAAAACAAAAAAAAAATTTAAAAAAAGCAAAATCTGTTAAAGGAATGTATATATACTGGTATAAAAAGGAATTATATAAATTCATAATTATTCACTATATATTAAATCAAATTACTAGGAATAGGAGGTCCATAATTCATAATTGTCTATAAGAACAAACATTTAAAATTCTGGGTATACCCAAATTTATTTTAATGCAGAGTAGAAAACACCGATTACTGCACGATTTGCAAAAAACAAGAAGCAATAAAAAAAATCAACATGAACCAGCAGCTTACTCTCAAATGATGACACTAGGGGATGCACCTCCAACGACATGGGCAGAATCGAAACAATATTCCAACCAGAAACTAGTATCGCTCCGACCACATCAAGCTCTCTCTGGCCATAGCGCTACTCTAAGGGGGGGGGGGGGGGGAGTTACATCCGCACTAACAACCACAACAACAATATCAATACCAACAGCAGCAGCTACATCAAATTCACTTTAAAATCAACCAGCATCAAATTCTCTGTAAAATCATCCAATTCATATTTCCATTAAAAACATCAGATTCAAATTCACTTTAAAATCATCCAGCATCAAATTCTCTGTAAAATCATCCAATTCATATTCCCATTAAAAACATCAGATTCAAATTCTTTGTAACATCATCCAGCATAAAATTCTTTGTAAAATCTCCTATTTAAAATTCAATGTTAATTCATTAAATTAATTTCTTTAGAATAAGCATATTTTATAATATAAATACGTGTACTTTAAAATATATTGTTCAATATAAAACTGATTGTGAAGTGGAAAGGTTCTTTCCTTTCAACATCGTAACTCGCGCATTTGACAATTGATCTGCAATGAACTTTCACTATTGAGCATTTTCTCAAAAGTGTGCCACTCAATGATAGCATTACTTAACAATTGCAGAATATGCAAACCAAAAAGTAGCGCAATTGCAAATATTAATGTAGGGCAACTACAAATAATAAAGTATAACATTAAGAAACAATAATAATGTTTCGAAATTGCCCTCTTGACAATTTCTTCTGGTACGAATTTGCCCTCTTGACAATTTACTCTTACTCTCTGTACTCGGATTCGTACCACTAGATTGTGTATTAAAATAACTAATTTTATTTAATTATTGCAATTTACACACTTAATATTAGGCTTAAAGTTATCTTTATTATAATCTGTACTTTATTTCACAATTCATTAATCACTTTATTTAATAATTAATTTCATCACTTTACAAAATCACAATTACAAAGACTGCTGCTTCGATTAAAATGCACGATGTGCACACTGTTACGATTTATGCTCAACTGTGTTCGACTTTGAATAGTGTGGTGGTTTTTATAGCTTTCCAAAGGTTACAATAGAAAACTCTACGCTCTTCAAGAAGCTTCTGGATCCTTTTAGAATCTTATATTACCCTCGAAGGAAGTTTTTATTTTCGAGAACATTCTATACACCACTATCTCACCACGGCATAGGGTGGTGCACACAACTTCAAACTCCAGATGGGATCTTAAAAGTACGCAATCACAATTCAGTATACAATCACGTTTCAATATGAATGTAAATAGTATACGAGTATATGCAGGTGTTTTAACAATAAAGATGACTTTCTAACAAATAAACTCCAGCGCGTTTCAACTCGTGCGGTTAGAACCAACCTGGTCTAAGACTGCTGACAAGCACCTAGTAAATGTACCGTGGTGTGTAAAAATTAGGCGAGCACAGACACACATATCGCCCCAACAATGTGTGTTGATTCAATTTTGATTGGTATAAATACATAATTGATTATTTTATCTTTCTTAAAAATTGCAAGTTAAAACATATATCACAATTTATTATATTATTTTTCGACCTCTCTCCGAACATAAAATCTTGATTTGGTATGTGTGCCGTATGGTTTGCACATGAGCATTGCGTGGTAGGACTCTACCCTTCTTCCACTTTTCTCATCATGTCATCTCCAATACGGCTGTTCGGTCACAGCAAACACAACATATTTATTTACTGCAGCATTCGCAATATATAATTAGGATTTAAATAGTCTGTTTCACATATGTCAGCAACAACAATGCAGGCGATACGAAAGGTCAGGTATACTTACATCCTTCATTTGGCCTACATTATGTACATATGTAAACGTGTAATATGTAATTACAAGAAGCAACAATTTCCGGTATGTTTCGTTTCTGTTACTTTCATATTAATTTCATATTAATTCTTCTTTCACTTGTAATGATTAAGTAAATAGTAAGTGAAAAAAGTTTTTTTTTTGCTGAGACAGTTACGGATGTTTGCAGAGTTTATACTTGTCGGGACTAAGAGAATGTTGGTTAAGCAGCTGGTTGTACCGATAATTTGCTATTCAGAGCTTGTATATAGTAAGTTGGATTCAAACTCCCTACAAAAAATACAAGTTGTATTTAGTTATGCCACACGATATGTGGTTGGTAGGTTTGACCATATAACTTCCTTGAAGACAAGTGTTCTTAGATGCAGTATTGAGAACTACTTACGGATCAGAAATTGTATTTTTCTACACAAGCTGATTATCACGAGAACACCTAATTATCTCTTTGAGAAATTACAGCAGAGCCAATCACCTAAATTTGCCTATGCTAAATCAACTCGATAATTTTTCATTAATGCCATCAGGATCTGGAATTCTCTGCCTTCTGCTGTGAGAGGCGTGGCAGGGATTAGCGAGTTTAAGTATTTAGTGTACCAGTATTTTTGTTGAGAGTTGACATAGAGTTCTCTTAATTTTACCCTTGTAAATAACCAAATAACTCTTTTATTGTTCTTTTCTGTCAGATATCTCTTAATTTCTTATTGTATGCATTTATTAATTATTTAGTATTTATTACTTATTTATTTATTAATTTCTTTATTTATCTCCTTAATTAGTTGCTAATTTAATTAAATTTATCTATTTTAATAACTGATATATAGTTATATATTAAAAGACTTTGTCTTATTGTATAACTTTAAAAAATAAATTGAAATTGAAATTAAATTGAAAATATACTTCAACATTGTTGTTGTTGTTTAATGTCTAAATAGTATTATTTCTCTTTCTTAGGTGTGGCTGGAATAGCCGAATCTGAGTTGATGTAAAGTTTTTGTACATTGGTTGAGAAAAATATATTGCTGCGATTGTTCGAATTGAAAAGAGCTCACCAAAGTACTTATATATATTATTTAAATAAATTTCATTAAAAGTTGAATTGATTGTAGAGACAAATAAAGAAATAATTATAACGTAAATTTAAACTCAGTGCGTTTTAAATTCAGCAATTTTTACAAACCCTTTGCAAAGCAAGGGTCAGGAGCAGAATCAGGGATTTTGAAGGTGCTCCCAAATTGTCAAACCATCTCTTACAACGGTTATTGATCATTTTTCGAGGGATCAGTGCATTGCTTATTTGCTCGCTTGGTAGAAATATTCTACTTTTAGCAATGGCATCCGCACTCTCGTTTCCTTCTATGTTCTTATGCCCTGGAACCCAGTAGATATGTAGCTTCCTGTTGGTGGCCAGGTTATAAATTGCTGCCTTGCATTGCAGAACATTTCTGGATGCTCAGCACGATTTTATAGCTTCGATCGTAGTCTGGCTATCTATGTTGGATTTTATTGAGAAGTTCGTAGTTTCTGCTATGCAGGCGCGCTGTGCGGATTTCCATGCTGCAAAACCATCAGCTCGAAATATACGGCTGAAGTTCGTTAATATAAAATACTGTTTGATTTCTAGTTCGGGGTAGGAGACACATGCCCAAACACCGTCCTCCATTTTCGAGCCATCCATGTATAGGTTGAAGGTTTTGCATTTAGCATTCATGCCTCTACGCCATCCCTCCTTCTCAATAGTTGTTTTTATTTGTTTTCGCAGGCTAAAAATAGGAGTCACATAATCCGTAATTGCGTAATTGTACAATCAAAGGAAACAAATACAAAAATCAACTGAACCGACAGGGTTTCTGAATATATTTTTCTTCTTCGAATATTATTTTTTCTTTGTTCTTCACAACAGCTGCTCTGCGTAACACGCGCCTACTGTGTGCATCATTTTTTCTCAAATATTCATTTTTCTTTATGCCATGTCAACACAGAGCAACTTCGATATTTAACTAAAGTTCTTCTTTTGCGATGTTTATGTTATGATAATCATTTTTGTAAACTTTTTTAAAATTTTCCGTCCCCATGTAATTATACCCTTTACCTTTAAAAAAGGTAAAAAGGGTATACTAATTTTGTGCTTCTAAGAGGGGTTGCAATTTCCAGAATGAGGCGTGGTGGGTATGGACATATATATACAGATATCACTTTCTAAGCAATTTTTATTTTGTCCGTCCGTCTGTCCGTCTGTGATAACTTTTTTCTACACTGCTACAGCTATCTTAATGAAATTTTGCAGTATAGTCTGGACGGAACCAGATTGCTATATGGGCCAATTTGGACAAAGGCCACGCCTACCTCCCATATAAAGAACTTTTTTCGCTGTTATAAATGACTATAACTTCGTTCCAATTGACGGAATCGTTACACTATTTGGCAGTTATGGAGATGTGGGTCTACACTATGCAAAAAGTGGGCGGTCGATAATAGTGTGTGTGCAGAATATGAAGATCATAGTACTACTGCCACTCCCACAATTAACCAAAAATCATTACTAGGTTCCTATAGAAGATTCACGCACGAAACGGAAGGTTGCGGGTACTATTATTAAGCAGCACACAAAAAATGGGCGTATTATTTTCAGAACCACGCCCATTATTGAAATATTATTATAACTTATGACCTATACAATATTTTCGGACTAAATGGGTCGATATAATCGATTCAAACCGAAAATTACCGTAGATACGCTCCCAGGAATGATAGAAACAAAAATTAGGACATCCCGCGTAGAAAATGGATATGTTCTGCGCATGTAGCACAATTGACGCCACGCTAACTGTGTTCCTATTGGCTAATAATTTCCAGTAAAATATTTGTGTAAATATGACAGTGGGGCAATTTACTGTTTTTCTTTTCAAAATATTTGATAGTGAAATATGACACAATTTTATTTTAAATTACGTTTTTATTGAATTTTCTCTTCGTGCATTGGTATTTTGAGGAATTTCTATATTAAGTAATCTTAAAATAAGTTTTTTCACTTTTCCATTTGCTTCAATGTCCTTTGCTTCCGTCAAATGTTTTTGCAAATATTCGTCAGTAAGCAATAATAATCCTTTTCATTTAAAAAAAATTCCTTCGCATGATTTCAGCGTTCCCATTATTGAATTTGATGGCTTACTTACCCCACCTTCACTTAGAAGTTTCACTCATGGGAGGATACAGTCCTGTAGACGAGTCACCATAAGAATAGGGTTTTCATTTTTCAATTTGTGGCAAATAAAGGCAGCCAAACTCTCCAAACCGTCATATTCTAGTTTTTCTAACTCGTTTTCATTACTTTCCCCATTTATTTATTTACTGAATCTTTCTTTGTCAAGAAACTAAAAGTGATTTTTCTAAGCTTACAGAGTGCATTTAAATATTTAGGTAATATCCTCAGCCACCGCATCAAACATGTGGTGTTTTCCCGCGGCCTTCCAGCCCTTTCAGCTGTTCTATTAGAGCATTGACTGCTCCAGTCAAGCTCGTTAAAAAATTTCAAATATCTTCCATTATACTTGTAACAAAATATAAAAGGAAAATAAATAATTAAATAGGCACTTACCTTGGAAAAATCACGCTTAGGGCACAATTATTATCAGTATTAATCACACAACAAGTTGTATTTTATTTAATGCACTTGGAACTCTTTTTTTAAATTTTTTTCTTAAGCTTTTTGTCCCATAACTCACAAGCTTTTCATTCTTAGAAAATTTTCCAGAAATTTCTTTCGTTCAGCAATTTATTTTCTTTACTGTTTTTGGTTATGCTGTATTATTTTTGGTTGTTATTTGCCGTATTATTTTTGGTCATGAATGGTAACAAAAAATTGAAGATTGCGGCAGGAGTCTTACGGAGGCTATAGACTTTTTTATAGCATAGCTGGAAGGTCTGGCTTTTTAGGCTACAGAGTCGCAGCTGGCTGTTTTATTTATTGAACTGGAGGGTCCCTTGGGAATCGCAGCTCATATTGATTTGTTTTAAAATATTTAAAAAAATTATTCAATTTTAATTCTTCAATTTAATCCGAGCTTCTAGGGACTTTTTTATAGCATAGCTGGAGGGTCTGGCTTTCTGGGCTACAGAGTCGCAGCTGGCTGATTTATTTATTGAACTGGAGGGTCCCTTGGGAATCGCAATTCTATTTGTTTTTAAATATTTTATAAAATTTTAAATTTTAATTCTTCAATTTAATTGAAGCCAATTTTATTGAAGAATCCCCACAAACTTTTGAGCCGGTCAAGGAAGGATCGTGTTCTCCGTTTTAGATGCCAGCTTTTAAAGTCGTGGGCAACCTACTAAGGCACGATTTACTTCACGCAAGAGCTCCCTCTTCCCTACTGGTCTCCAATGTTGGAATTTGTTCAAGCATTAGAGCATAATTACCGTTGTTCCCATGGGTACGACAATATTCACTCCTAAGAGCGTGTCTAATGCTAATGAACAACCAGAAATTAGAAAGGGATAACCCCGTTGTGACCGGTCTCTAAACCGCTGACTCCTTCGCGAGGAATTGAACCTGGGTCTCCCTCAAGAGGGTGTACTAACCACTATACCACAAAGGAGTCAGGGTCCCTGCTCGGGCGCCAGTTAACGTGATCGCGACGCGTCACATAAAAAATAATAATTTTAATAAGCCGACCACTGGCTCCAATTGAAACGCACTGTTATTCTGTTTGAGTAATTTATTTTGACAGCGATTCGTTCTATCCAAATGCGGACTGCCGAATAATAAAACGTTACACATATTTATAGCCTAGAATAAACATAAGCATAGCCTAACTTAGCCGCTACCCTAAAACTGCTGACATGACGGTTCCCACAATGGCTAAGTCGCCAGTGCACTCGCTGCTGCTCTGCCGGATGCGCGTGCACTACGTCGGCACGTACTTAGTGATTGTAAGTTGATCCTCTTATTGCCAGGTGCTTCGTGGGAACGCTGCGTGATAACTTATATATATATATATATATATATATATATCCGCCGCACAGCCGATGTATCTAAAATAAGTGCCTAAAAGTATGCACCTATTTATATGAAAAGAGTACTGTTCGCGCCGGAGCCCTCCTGACGATGGCTGCCGCCTGCTCCCTGTCACCATGACATTTTGAGTGGGACTCAGTGCGGAGAGAATTTCCCTCATTGCGTCCCGCCAAAATGTACAGCAGGCCGCAGCCTTCTTTTGCTGTGGTGTGTATGCCGACTGACTGAGTGTAAGCAGGAGAGCCGGTGACGAGAAACCAGTTTTTAGTTGCAATTCAACGGTCGATGGTGCCTTTTGTCGAAGAAGCTTCGTTATTTTCTATTCTTTGCGTTTTCATAAAACAATCAATTAAAATAAAAACATTAATTTTGTTATTAATTTATACTCTTGAATAAAATACAGTCTTCAGTTCAAACAAAAACCTTAATTTACGAAATAAATTATAACAAAACCAAAGCCGAATAAGTTAAAAAAAAGGAAATGGTTTTTCGTCCCAACAGTGCTATAGAACAAAATACAGTCTTCAGTTCAAAGAAAAACCTTAATTTAGAAAATAAATTATAACAAAACCAAAGCTGAATAAGTTTAAAAAAAAGGAAATGGTTTTTCGTCCCAACAGTGCTATAGAACAAAAAACACGAGTATTGAAGTCTGAAGTCGGGTTAGACCGACTTCGAAATACCCTTTACCTTACCTTGTCCGTGCGAGTTCAACAATGGGGATGCTTTCTTCATAAATCATCGTAAGGAGCATATCAAGAATTATAGAAATAAAGATTACGACATGGGCATGATTTCCCGTTAGATGAAGTGGCTTGTCCAAGGGAGGGAGTTTGGCAAGTGTTGCCAACTTTGTGTGTCACTAAATAATTTACTAAGAACTATTTTTATATAACAAATCAATTGAATTTCTTACGAAATCATTGATATATATATAAATCCAATCTTTATTTTTGTTCTGTTTATTTAAAATTTATATATAACAAATTGCTTCATACGTAAAAATAATCATTTCGTACAAAAAAGTGTATGTATTGTGTCAAAGTTGGCAACCCTGCTATTAAAATATAACCATGAGATGTGCAGTGGGCAAATGCAAGCAAATCAGAAGTAAAAAATTAAGTTAGAAATTGTACGAAAAAGTTACATTTTGTGTGTTTTTAATGAAATCTCTACATTTTTACAGTTTTCCGAAGGATGCAGCACAAAGGTAGCTTGATACGTTTTATACAAATACACATCTATTGGATTGCAATTTATGTATTTAGATTCAGGTGACGGCGTTGCATCTGGAAGGTGAAGTGTGTGATTACTTCTCACTTGGGAGGTCTGCAAAATACTTGTAGGTGCACCTCAAGCATCTTGAAAATATGGATGCCTTAGACTTGATTGAGTAAAGTCTCTGTGTTGCTGTGTTGCGTGCTGGGAAAACACCACATGTTTGATGCGGTGGCTGAGGATATTACCTAAATATTTAAATGCACTCTGTAAGCTTAGAAAAATCACTTTTAGTTTCTTGACAAAGAAAGATTCAGTAAATAAATAAATGGGGAAAGTAAAGAAAACGAGTTAGAAAAACTAGAATATGACGGTTTGGAGAATTTGGCTGCCTTTATTTGCCACAAATTGAAAAATTAAAACCCTATTCTTATGGTGACTCGTCTACAGGACTGTATCCTCCCATGAGTGAAACTTCTAAGTGAAGGTGGGGTAAGTAAGCCATCAAATTCATTAATGGGAACGCTGAAATCATGCGAAGGAATTTTTTTTAAATGAAAAGGAGAAACATTATTATTGCTTACTGACGAATATTTGCAAAAACATTTGACGGAAGCAAAGGACATTGAAGCAAATGGAAAAGTGAAAAAACTTATTTTAAGATTACTTAATATAGAAATTCCTCAAAATACCAATGCACGAAGAGAAAATTCAATAAAAACGTAATTTAAAATAAAATTGTGTCATATTTCACTATCAAATATTTTGAAAAGAAAAACAGTAAATTGCCCCACTGTCATATTTACACAAATATTTTACTGGAAATTATTAGCCAATAGGAACACAGTTAGCGTGGCGTCAATTGTGCTACATGCGCAGAACATATCCATTTTCTACGCGGGATGTCCTAATTTTTGTTTCTATCATTCCTGGGAGCGTATCTACGGTAATTTTCGGTTTGAATCGATTATATCGACCCATTTAGTCCGAAAATATTGTATAGGTCATAAGTTATAATAATATTTCAATAATGGGCGTGGTTCTGAAAATAATACGCCCATTTTTTGTGTGCTGCTTAATAATAGTACCCGCAACCTTCCGTTTCGTGCGTGAATCTTCTATAGGAACCTAGTAATGATTTTTGGTTAATTGTGGGAGTGGCAGTAGTACTATGATCTTCATATTCTGCACACACACTATTATCGACCGCCCACTTTTTGCATAGTGTAGACCCACATCTCCATAACTGCCAAATAGTGTAACGATTCCGTCAATTGGAACGAAGTTATAGTCATTTATAACAGCGAAAAAAGTTCTTTATATGGGAGGTAGGCGTGGCCTTTGTCCAAATTGGCCCATATAGCAATCTGGTTCCGTCCAGACTATACTGCAAAATTTCATTAAGATAGCTGTAGCAGTGTAGAAAAAAGTTATCACAGACGGACAGACGGACGGACAAAATAAAAATTGCTTAGAAAGTGATATCTGTATATATATGTCCATACCCACCACGCCTCATTCTGGAAATTGCAACCCCTCTTAGAAGCACAAAATTAGTATACCCTTTTTACCTTTTTTAAAGGTAAAGGGTATAATTACATGGGGACGGAAAATTTTAAAAAAGTTTACAAAAATGATTATCATAACATAAACATCGCAAAAGAGAACTTTAGTTAAATATCGAAGTTGCTCTGTGTTGACATGGCATAAAGAAAAATGAATATTTGAGAAAAAATGATGCACACAGTAGGCGCGTGTTACGCAGAGCAGCTGTTGTGAAGAACAAAGAAAAAATAATATTCGAAGAAGAAAAATATATTCAGAAACCCTGTCGGTTCAGTTGATTTTTGTATTTGTTTCCTTTGATTGTACAATTACGCAATTACGGATTATGTGACTCCTATTTTTAGCCTGCGAAAACAAATAAAAACAACTATTGAGAAGGAGGGATGGCGTAGAGGCATGAATGCTAAATGCAAAACCTTCAACCTATACATGGATGGCTCGAAAATGGAGGACGGTGTTTGGGCATGTGTCTCCTACCCCGAACTAGAAATCAAACAGTATTTTATATTAACGAACTTCAGCCGTATATTTCGAGCTGATGGTTTTGCAGCATGGAAATCCGCACAGCGCGCCTGCATAGCAGAAACTACGAACTTCTCAATAAAATCCAACATAGATAGCCAGACTACGATCGAAGCTATAAAATCGTGCTGAGCATCCAGAAATGTTCTGCAATGCAAGGCAGCAATTTATAACCTGGCCACCAACAGGAAGCTACATATCTACTGGGTTCCAGGGCAGAAGAACATAGAAGGAAACGAGAGTGCGGATGCCATTGCTAAAAGTAGAATATTTCTACCAAGCGAGCAAATAAGCAATGCACTGATCCCTCGAAAAATGATCAATAACCGTTGTAAGAGATGGTTTGACAATTTGGGAGCACCTTCAAAATCCCTGATTCTGCTCCTGACCCTCGCTTTGCAAAGGGTTTGTAAAAATTGCTGAATTTAAAACGCACTGAGTTTAAATTTACGTTATAATTATTTCTTTATTTGTCTCTACAATCAATTCAACTTTTAATGAAATTTATTTAAATAATATATATAAGTACTTTGGTGAGCTCTTTTCAATTCGAACAATCGCAGCAATATATTTTTCTCAACCAATGTACAAAAACTTTACATCAACTCAGATTCGGCTATTCCAGCCACACCTAAGAAAGAGAAATAATACTATTTAGACATTAAACAACAACAACAATGTTGAAGTATATTTTCAATTTAATTTCAATTTCAATTTATTTTTTAAAGTTATACAATAAGACAAAGTCTTTTAATATATAACTATATATCAGTTATTAAAATAGATAAATTTAATTAAATTAGCAACTAATTAAGGAGATAAATAAAGAAATTAATAAATAAATAAGTAATAAATACTAAATAATTAATAAATGCATACAATAAGAAATTAAGAGATATCTGACAGAAAAGAACAATAAAAGAGTTATTTGGTTATTTACAAGGGTAAAATTAAGAGAACTCTATGTCAACTCTCAACAAAAATACTGGTACACTAAATACTTAAACTCGCTAATCCCTGCCACGCCTCTCACAGCAGAAGGCAGAGAATTCCAGATCCTGATGGCATTAATGAAAAATTATCGAGTTGATTTAGCATAGGCAAATTTAGGTGATTGGCTCTGCTGTAATTTCTCAAAGAGATAATTAGGTGTTCTCGTGATAATCAGCTTGTGTAGAAAAATACAATTTCTGATCCGTAAGTAGTTCTCAATACTGCATCTAAGAACACTTGTCTTCAAGGAAGTTATATGGTCAAACCTACCAACCACATATCGTGTGGCATAACTAAATACAACTTGTATTTTTTGTAGGGAGTTTGAATCCAACTTACTATATACAAGCTCTGAATAGCAAATTATCGGTACAACCAGCTGCTTAACCAACATTCTCTTAGTCCCGACAAGTATAAACTCTGCAAACATCCGTAACTGTCTCAGCAAAAAAAAAACTTTTTTCACTTACTATTTACTTAATCATTACAAGTGAAAGAAGAATTAATATGAAATTAATATGAAAGTAACAGAAACGAAACATACCGGAAATTGTTGCTTCTTGTAATTACATATTACACGTTTACATATGTACATAATGTAGGCCAAATGAAGGATGTAAGTATACCTGACCTTTCGTATCGCCTGCATTGTTGTTGCTGACATATGTGAAACAGACTATTTAAATCCTAATTATATATTGCGAATGCTGCAGTAAATAAATATGTTGTGTTTGCTGTGACCGAACAGCCGTATTGGAGATGACATGATGAGAAAAGTGGAAGAAGGGTAGAGTCCTACCACGCAATGCTCATGTGCAAACCATACGGCACACATACCAAATCAAGATTTTATGTTCGGAGAGAGGTCGAAAAATAATATAATAAATTGTGATATATGTTTTAACTTGCAATTTTTAAGAAAGATAAAATAATCAATTATATATTTTTACCAATCAAAATTGAATCAACACACATTGTTGGGGCGATATGTGTGTCTGTGCTCGCCTAATTTTTACACACCACGGTACATTTACTAGGTGCTTGTCAGCAGTCTTAGACCAGGTTGGTTCTAACCGCACGAGTTGAAACGCGCTGGAGTTTATTTGTTAGAAAGTCATCTTTATTGTTAAAACACCTGCATATACTCGTATACTATTTACATTCATATTGAAACGTGATTGTATACTGAATTGTGATTGCGTACTTTTAAGATCCCATCTGGAGTTTGAAGTTGTGTGCACCACCCTATGCCGTGGTGAGATAGTGGTGTATAGAATGTTCTCGAAAATAAAAACTTCCTTCGAGGGTAATATAAGATTCTAAAAGGATCCAGAAGCTTCTTGAAGAGCGTAGAGTTTTCTATTGTAACCTTTGGAAAGCTATAAAAACCACCACACTATTCAAAGTCGAACACAGTTGAGCATAAATCGTAACAGTGTGCACATCGTGCATTTTAATCGAAGCAGCAGTCTTTGTAATTGTGATTTTGTAAAGTGATGAAATTAATTATTAAATAAAGTGATTAATGAATTGTGAAATAAAGTACAGATTATAATAAAGATAACTTTAAGCCTAATATTAAGTGTGTAAATTGCAATAATTAAATAAAATTAGTTATTTTAATACACAATCTAGTGGTACGAATCCGAGTACAGAGAGTAAGAGTAAATTGTCAAGAGGGCAAATTCGTACCAGAATAAATTGTCAAGAGGGCAATTTCGAAACATTATTATTGTTTCTTAATGTTGTACTTTATTATTTGTAGTTGCCCTACATTAATATTTGCAATTGCGCTACTTTTTGGTTTGCATATTCTGCAATTGTTAAGTAATGCTATCATTGAGTGGCACACTTTTGAGAAAATGCTCAATAGTGAAAGTTCATTGCAGATCAATTGTCAAATGCGCGAGTTACGATGTTGAAAGGAAAGAACCTTTCCACTTCACAATCAGTTTTATATTGAACAATATATTTTAAAGTACACGTATTTATATTATAAAATATGCTTATTCTAAAGAAATTAATTTAATGAATTAACATTGAATTTTAAATAGGAGATTTTACAAAGAATTTTATGCTGGATGATGTTACAAAGAATTTGAATCTGATGTTTTTAATGGGAATATGAATTGGATGATTTTACAGAGAATTTGATGCTGGATGATTTTAAAGTGAATTTGAATCTGATGTTTTTAATGGAAATATGAATTGGATGATTTTACAGAGAATTTGATGCTGGTTGATTTTAAAGTGAATTTGATGTAGTAATTTGATTTAATAAATAGTGAATAATTATGAATTTATATAATTCCTTTTTATACCAGTATATATACTTTCCTTTAATAGATTTTGCTTTTTTTAATTTCTTATTATTTTTTGTTTTGTTTTGTATAAGTAAACAGAACACAAATTATATCTTTTTAATAATTTTATTTATTAAACTTAATGGTTTCACCGTTCATATTTATTTTAACAATTTAATATAACCTTTTAATGATTTATTTATTCAATTTAATGGTTTTCCATGCCTGCTATGCAGGTTTGAGACTTGAAATAAGACTGACTTTTAATCTAACAGAAACTCTGTGGCCAAAATGTCGACTAAGCGAAACAGTCTATTTGGAAGGTAAAATAAAACATCAGCCAGACGCTGATGGGACAAAATTTGAAACGCGCGTGTGGTTTGTTTGCACAATTGCATTCGCGTTAAGTCAAAACAACAACAATGAATCCTTTAAGCATAAGAACGGACAACAACAATGCATGCTTTAACCATGAGAACGGATGTGCGCGCGGCTTGCATGGAGTTCGCAAGTTCGAAATATGAAACGAAAGGAATTTTTTTGTCACGTTGAGGCGACGTATCTAGTTTTTGGTCACGTTGAGGCGACGTATCTTAACTACTCCCCCCTTTAAATATCAGACGTCCCCGTCTGATCCATCTCGCGAATGACATTATTAATGGTTATCTTTCGCCGTTTCTTTGCAAGGAAGTAGGCTGCGCAAATTAATAAAATCTGGAAAAATAAGGAAGCAGAGGTGTAAAAGGTTCTTTTTACTCCTGAGTGTAAGTAGGAAATGCTTTCCAGATTTTTAATATTTAATTCGTGTAAGTATTGTAAGGATAGGAGAGAGATATGGTCTGTAAGGTTTACAGAATGTGCCATAGGAGTCTCAGGACTTCTGAATGCAGTTTTGCGAAGATTCACGAATTCTGTAGAGTTTACCATTATTTTGTTTTCGAATGTTATCAGAAAGGTGCCCTTCTGGAGAGACCTTGTTTCGCCTTCTAGAAAAATCACGGAGGGTTGATCGTTAATGATAACGATACCATCATTAACTTCCGTGATAAGTGGCGTGCTATGTGCAGAAATTGTACCACAAGAGGCGGTATAATTGTTAAGAAGACTGTTAAGACATGAGCTGTTTTTGCTGTCGAGCGGTCGGCAGAATGTAACCACAGACTTTCTTTTACAATTTTTTAGCATTAAATACTTATTGCCGCATTTTGCGACTTCATTGGTTTCAAATGATACAATTTTGTTGTGGTGGACCACTGGATAGATCAATTTTTTCTCGTGAAATTGCTTAATTCTTGGAAATTTAATTAGGAATGTTATTATATTTTCATTTTGTAGTATCTTTAGTTTCGAGTTTACAATTATTTCGCTTATACTGATGTTAAAGTCTGACTCAGATTTAAAAATGAAATCGACCTCCGAGCTGTCCAACAGAATGGGATTAATCATTTGTAGCCTTCCCAGAGCTATTGACAAGGCAATGTTATCCAATTCTCTAGTTATTGCCTTGTTTCTGCCGCTCAGCAGGTCGTACAAGTGTCCAGAATCTATATCGTTAGTTTTTGTTTTATTAAGTAAAATATTAACGGTCCTAGTCAAGTTATTAATCTGTAATTGCATCTCTGTGTTAATGGTTCTCTGGAGGTTACTTGCCGTTATTAGTTCGTTTTGCTTATCGTGTACTTCCGCGAAGTCGTCGTAGTCTGGTGTACCGGCTACATACTTTAGTGCAGTACCGAGAAAGTTAATGCTGCGTGCATGCCTATGATGAATGCGCAGCGCGTCTATTGTCCTCAGTATTTGGTCCAGGTCTGCTTCTAATAACTTTTTCATATGAGATAGTGGCAATAATTCAGTTAACTTCCCCGTTGCCTCCGCTATCACTTCAAAGTCCGTTAAGTTCGTGACATGTGCCAACATTCCGTAGTTCTCAAAAATAGCGACGTTTCCGTCCGAGAGCGGGATATAATGGGAAGAGGAATAATCCAGTATGTTGGCTTGATCGATGAGTGGAGAGGATAGGGATATCAGGATTCTGTAACGAGGAATTGGACGTTATCTTTATGGACTATTTTGTTATCAATTTTAAGGGTGGTGCCTAAATCTTGTTGGACTATTAGCAACTGCCTTTCTATTGTGGAAAGCTAAGTCAGCCTTTTGTTTTTCGATTATTTTTAGTCGGATTTTTTTTTTTAAGTTATCTGGTATTGATCCACTGGTCTGAGGTTTGTAGTGGAGTGGATTGTTTTGTTGTATTTCATTGTAGCTAGAAGAACAAGTTCCGTGGAATCCTCCATTCCATATTCCAATTTCAAACATCTGGCTATTTCAGTCAGTGTCCCGTGAAATCATTCGACCTGTCCGTTGGAACCGCTATGCATAGGTGGAGTTGCATGGATATCAGCTCCGAAGTTATTTCTTATGAAAGATCTCACGGTTTCCGAAACTAGAGATTTTTCATTGTCGCAGATAATTGTTTTGGTGTCTTTGTACAGGCTCAGCGCCTCTATAAGGGCCGGCTTAACATCGACTATGGCTCTGGAAGCTATTGGCTTGATAGTGGCAAATTTCGAGAACTTGTCCAAGCAAGTCAAAAAGAATTTTTTATCTGTGTTGTAGATTTCTACATGCAAGATTTCTCCTGGAGAGGAGGGTATTGGTGTTTCACCAATTTCGTATTTTTGGGGATGTCTTCGGTATTTGGCCTCGCGACAAATTTTACAACTTGATACGATTTCTTTAAGTTTTTTTCCTATGTCTGGGAAGTAGTAGTCCTTGAGGACTTGCTTTGTATTTTCTAAGACTGAGCGGTGTGCCCTGTTGTGTTCGGTTATTAGGAGTTCGGTTTGATCATTAGTGTTAAAAACATCTGTTACGAATTTCTCCGTGTATCGAAATTTTACGGTTAGATAATTTGTTATAAGGGTGTGTTGAATTTGTGCTAAGGTGTGTAAGTCGCAGTAAATTGCGTTTACTATCTGTGGATTTATAGCATCCTTAATTCTATCGAAAATGTCGTCTATTTCTCTGTATGCGATGTAATGGCGAATGCGATTTCTAAAAAGGATTTTAGTTTCAACTCTTGGTTCTGACTCTTGAGTCAGGATAATTTGATTTTTAAAAGAATTAACTGCGTTCTCCACTGTGGGGATAACTTCCGTGAGGGACATTTCGCTTCCCCAAGCTTGAACTGAGGATGTGGACTTTGAATTTACCATTGAGTTGATGTATTGCCTAGATAGAGCGTCGGCAACCACATTATCTTTGCCGGGCTTATAGAAAAATGTTGGTGAGTACTCCTCGATGAAGGCTCTCCAACGCTTTAATTTAGAATTTGGGTTTTTATCTGACATGGAAAAGGTTAAAGGCTGATGGTCAGTAAAGATATTCAGTTTATTAACTCCGTAAAGGTAGTGTCTTAAATTTTTTAGAGCCCACACAATGGCTAGAAGTTCGCGCTCATTAGTGGCGTAGTTCTCCTCGGTAGGAGACAACGTCCTAGAAATCATAGTAATTGGGCGTCCGTTTTGTGAGAGGACAGCTCCAATCGCATGTGAAGAAGCATATGTCGTTAAATCGAATGGTTTTTCGAAATTGGGATACAAGAGTAGAACGTCTTCTGAACACAATATTTCTTTAATTTTGTTAAATGCAAACAAGGCGTCAGTGTCTAAACTTATTTTAGTGTGTCTCGACTGTTGGATGCTTACATGACCGTTTTCTCCCCGTAGATATCTAGTTAAAGGTTTCGCTATGGCGGCATAATCTTTTACAAATCTTCTGTAATAGCCGGCCAAGCCTAAGAATGATCTAAGGCCTCTTAAGGTTGTAGGGGCTTCGTACTGTAGTATTGTTTCAATTTTCTTTGGGCATGTTTTTATGCCATTAACGGAGACAGTAAACCCCAAATATTCGACTGATGTTTGGAAAAATTTAGATTTTTCAATGGAAACTCTCATGTTTGCATTGTAAAGCTTCTTTAGTATTCTATCAATATCCTACACGTGTTTTTGATCTGAATCGGAAAATATGATTATATCGTCGATATAGACGTGGCAAGATTTGCCGATTTCGTCTCGTAAGACGTCGTCTATAGCACGTTGAAAAACACTGGGTGCATTTTTTAGGCCGAATGGTAAACGACAGAATTCGTATTTACCATTGTTGACACTAAATGCTGTTTTTTCGCGATCACGTTCTGATAGGTTTATCTGGTGAAATCCACTTTTGAGATCTAAAGTAGTGAAAAACTTTGCTTTACCGAGATTCGATAAAATAATTGATGGGTCGGGAATGGGGTATTTATCTGGAATAGTCTTCGCGTTGAGTTTAGTATAGTCGAAAACAAGACGTTTGTTGGGTTTCCCATTTTCGTCAAGTCCCTTTTTATCGACAACCCAGACTGGGCTATTATAAGGAGATCGGGACGGTCTTATTATACCATTTTTTAGGAGCTCTTGAACTACCTTGTTCACAAAGTCAATCATATGAATAGGGTAGGACTGATACCTCGAGTAAATGGGCTCCTGGTCCTTTGTCCTAATTGTTGCGGATATTTTAGTGTTGAAGGGTAAAGATTCGTTTGGAGTGGCGAAGACTCCGAAATTTTCGTTAATTTTTTTGAAAAATATTTCTTCGATATTTTTTGGAATTGCTGCAGTTTCTAATATGGCATTCGCTGCATCTAGTTTGAAATCATAGTAATTGGGCGTCCGTTTTGTGAGAGGACAGCTCCAATCGCATGTGAAGAAGCATATGTCGTTAAATCGAATGGTTTTTCGAAATTGGGATACAAGAGTAGAACGTCTTCTGAACACAATATTTCTTTAATTTTGTTAAATGCAAACAAGGCGTCAGTGTCTAAACTTATTTTAGTGTGTCTCGACTGTTGGATGCTTACATGACCGTTTTCTCCCCGTAGATATCTAGTTAAAGGTTTCGCTATGGCGGCATAATCTTTTACAAATCTTCTGTAATAGCCGGCCAAGCCTAAGAATGATCTAAGGCCTCTTAAGGTTGTAGGGGCTTCGTACTGTAGTATTGTTTCAATTTTCTTTGGGCATGTTTTTATGCCATTAACGGAGACAGTAAACCCCAAATATTCGACTGATGTTTGGAAAAATTTAGATTTTTCAATGGAAACTCTCATGTTTGCATTGTAAAGCTTCTTTAGTATTCTATCAATATCCTACACGTGTTTTTGATCTGAATCGGAAAATATGATTATATCGTCGATATAGACGTGGCAAGATTTGCCGATTTCGTCTCGTAAGACGTCGTCTATAGCACGTTGAAAAACACTGGGTGCATTTTTTAGGCCGAATGGTAAACGACAGAATTCGTATTTACCATTGTTGACACTAAATGCTGTTTTTTCGCGATCACGTTCTGATAGGTTTATCTGGTGAAATCCACTTTTGAGATCTAAAGTAGTGAAAAACTTTGCTTTACCGAGATTCGATAAAATAATTGATGGGTCGGGAATGGGGTATTTATCTGGAATAGTCTTCGCGTTGAGTTTAGTATAGTCGAAAACAAGACGTTTGTTGGGTTTCCCATTTTCGTCAAGTCCCTTTTTATCGACAACCCAGACTGGGCTATTATAAGGAGATCGGGACGGTCTTATTATACCATTTTTTAGGAGCTCTTGAACTACCTTGTTCACAAAGTCAATCATATGAATAGGGTAGGACTGATACCTCGAGTAAATGGGCTCCTGGTCCTTTGTCCTAATTGTTGCGGATATTTTAGTGTTGAAGGGTAAAGATTCGTTTGGAGTGGCGAAGACTCCGAAATTTTCGTTAATTTTTTTGAAAAATATTTCTTCGATATTTTTTGGAATTGCTGCAGTTTCTAATATGGCATTCGCTGCATCTAGTTTGAAGTATTTTAATTTTTCTTGCCCATTCTCAAAATAGATTATGTCATTTTCTGTATCGATGACTCCTTTAATGCTTTTTAAAAAGTCGAATCCTATAATTCCATGAAACAGAGATAGGTTAGGGAGAATAAAGAATGTGTCGGTTCTGGCAAGAACGTTAACCAATGTTTTACGGTCGATAATGTCGGCACCGTGAATAGACTTGACTTGGAATGGTTTGTTTAGTTTTTTAATATTTTTTAAACCGCGAATATCCGTGATGTAGCTTTTTGAAGCTCCTGTATCGATAAGAAGTTTTATAGTCCTACCACCTACTACTCGTTCGATATAAGGGAGGACGGATCGTCCCCTAAAAAATTAACTTCATCCTCACATGGCAAGTCTGCGGAAGGTTGGTATTCTGTTGGGTCTTGATTAACTGGTTGGTCTGAATATTCCTGAAAGCCTTGAACTTCTTCTGAAACTTGGTCCTGTTGGATTTGCTGTTCGAGGTGATTGATTCTTTGAATCTTATTTGGAATTTGTTTGTCAGATGTTGCTCTCTTTTGGTTCTGGATATTATTTGTACGCACATTTCGCATGCTTACGTCGGTGTCTATTTGCTGCGGTGTTAGGAATGGGTTAGTGGCCTGTTGATTTGCGGCTGGAGCGGTATTTGGCATGAAAGCACGAAAGTTTGAAAGTGGTTGATAGTTGGGGTTTGGATTATTAAAACGTTGTGACTGATTTGACATTTGTTGAGGGCGATTTTGGAAAAATGGCGTATTTGGTTGCATAAAAAGGCTTAAAGGTGCATTCGGGAAATTGTATTGTTGATTATTAGGATTTTGTCTGATGCTTCCTGGGTTTGCTCTAAGAAGTGGCTGAGCCGAAAGGGTTGGCATGGCCCTGTTTAAGCCGTAATTGTAAATGGCAGCAAAATGATACCGGTTTTGGTTGGTTTCCAATTCCTGAGCCAAGGCCAAAGCCGAAGGTAAGTCCGCTGGCTTACATGAGAAAAGCGTGTCACAAAGAGGTCTTTTTAGTCCTGAAATAAAAACTCGTAGGGCATCTAGTCGATACTTTTGGTTTAGTGACTGAATGAGCGAAGCGTCTCCCTCATAGGACATTGTTACCTTGTTAACAATAGCGGTCAATTTTCTTTCAACTTCGTCGTAAAATTGAACTATAGTTTTCTGTCCTTGCCTGAGCGTTGAAAGTTCCTGCTCTAATGTGGAAATTGATTTTTTATCCGAGTACGTAAAGTCTAGCCTCGCTATAATTGCTTTAAAATTTAAAACTGTATTGTATGCGCTTAATGTAGCGTCCGCGGTGCCAGTAATTTTGTTTCTTAAAATGGCCACAGCCTGATAGTATTTTGAGCTTCCTGTGTAAGGTTCAAATAGCTTGTGCGCTGTAATGGCGGCTTGACGCCAAGAAACGTATCTAGAGGAGTCGCCCTTAAATTCGGGGACAGACTTCACAATGTCTAGTGTCTCTTCACATTGTATGTTTGACACGATTTGTATTTCTTTGTATTCTTCTACAGTAGAGGTTGGTTGCAAATCATTGATTTGTCTAGTCAAATCATCTATGGTTGATTGAAATTCTTGCTTAGTCGCTTGGATTGCCTGCTGAATGGCAGTGTCTAGAAGTATTTTTAGGTTTGCAGCGTCCATTGCGCTTCCACTACTTTTCGCTTTACTTTCTGAAATTGACAAACCCCGTAGTCTTGTTAAAAGTTCGTCTGTTTTCCTGTGCGCTTCCCCTATGTCTTGCATTTAATTCAGAGGGAAAAACAATAATTTCGGCAATCTTGGGGAAAACAGCAAAGATCTATCGGTTTCGGAAGCAATTTCTCTCCAAATCTGGTATTAACTTGTAAAAATCCTCACATTGATTTTTTATAAATAAAATTCAATTTTTCATAATTCAGTAGAATTTACTTAAATAATTTAATGAAATTCAATAAAACCTTCACATTAGTTTTTTCTTAAAAAACAAAATACACACTTTTTTATATAATTCCGTAGAATTTACTTAAATAACTTCGTGACATTAATTTATTCAAAAACAGAATTTATAGTTCTGAAAAATGTACTTAAATAACTTTTTTAAATCAGTTGCTTCAAAAACAAAATTCACTTTTTGTAATTCCGTAAGATTTACTTAAATAATTTTGGGAAATTCACAATCTTTATCGTCAATTAAAAGAGACAAGAATATCTTACACTTTAGCTTACATAAAAATGAACATTTTGGTGATTTTGAATCGGTGTTATGCTTCCTTTGCTGTGCTAAAAAGTTGACAATCGGCAGCTTGTTTTTTGTTGTTCCTTTTCCTCAAAAATCTTTCGACGTTCTTAGTTTCGTATGATGGTTTTTTGATGGTTCGTTCTTTTTTGAAAGTGCCACAAATTTGGCAATTTGTTATTTTAATTCAAAATTCTTTCCACGTTTTCATAATAGTTTTTTGCTTTTATTTTTTTTACCTTATGAGAAACTGCTTGATTTCTCTTTTTTTTTTTAAATTTCGCGATTTCCTTTATAAGGAATTTTATTTATGCACTTTATTTAATTTTAGTTGGGCGCTAGTAAACAGAACACAAATTATATCTTTTTAATAATTTTATTTATTAAACTTAATGGTTTTACCGTTCATATTTATTTTAACAATTTAATATAACATTTTAATGATTTATTTATTCAATTTAATGGTTTACCGTTCATATTTATTTTAACAATTTAATATAACCTTTTAATGTTTTATTTATTCCATTTAATGGTTTTCCATGCCTGCTATGCAGGTTTGAGACTTGAAATAAGACTGACTTTTAATCTAACAGAAACTCTGTGGCCAAAATGTCGACTAAGCGAAACAGTCTATTTGGAAGGTAAAATAAAACATCAGCCAGACGCTGATGGGACAAAATTTGAAACGCGCGTGTGGTTTGTTTGCACAATTGCATTCGCGTTAAGTCAAAACAACAACAATGAATGCTTTAAGCATAAGAACGGACAACAACAATGCATGCTTTAAGCATGAGAACGGATGTGCGCGCGGCTTGCATGGAGTTCGCAAGTTCGAAATATGAAACGAAAGGAATTTTTTGTCACGTTGAGGCGACGTATCTAGTTTTTGGTCACGTTGAGGCGACGTATCTTAACTTATATATACTCGTATACGAGTATATGTGCGAATATTTAATTATTTTCAGCTTTATAAGCTCTATAGTGAAAATGTCTTCTGGCTATGTCGCTGTACCAATATTCTGTCGGTACTCCTGTTTATAGGATGGGCTTAACTGAAGTACAATTTCTTATAATTTTATTTAGTTTTAGCGCACTGGCTATATATATTTTGTTTAACATACTTATGAATCGGGGCGTTCTAACGCGGTCACCAATTAAGTATGTTTTTTTATGAATGTGCTTTTAATATTATTTATATACTCTTTTAGTTGGTATGGACCAAGCGGACTCGCGAACTTGAGTTGTATTATAGGGGACTAGGGTGTTCTGACACGGTCACTAGTCGAAGTAATGTTATTATTTATTTTAATTTATAATTGCACTTTCCCGCTACCGGCTAGTTTAGCGCTGTAGACTGATTGCTCTTTATTAAAACTACTATGCAGATATTCTGTCTGCATTCTTAGTAAAGATGGGCTCAATTAAGATGCAATTGGTACTCGAAACAAGTTTTAGGAACAGTTAAAGATTTGTAGTATGTTTTGTTTGTACAAATCTGTATTAATTTTTGTTGTAAAAAGGAGTGTACATTTCACGGAGTTTCTATTTTTCATTACTCTTCACTTTGTTTAAAACTTTTACATATATATTTAGTCAAGCGCTTTAACTTTATATAATTTATTTCTCTGATACACACCTAATATATGAACTATCCAATACTTACTTAACTTGGCCCAGGAGTAGTATTAATTTATCAGCAGATCCCATTAATGATGATATAGCTGCTTCCAGGATATTAGGATGTACCTAAGATTTGATGTCAGGATCTGATGTCAGGATCGAATGTCTGCTTTTGATTTCAGGATCTGTTGTTGGATTTTAATTTCAGGATCTGATGACAGGATGTGATGTCAGGATCTGTTGTCAGGATATATTTTTAATGAGTGAGCTGTGGGAGCGATTGATTCACAACTGTTTAAAGAGCTGAAACTCTAGGATTCAAAGATATTTTGAACCACAGTTGACCGAAGACTGCGCCAGTTACGATGTTGAAATGAAAGAACCTTTCCACTTCACAATCAGTTTTATATTGAACAAATTATTTTAAAGTCCACGTATTTATATTATAAAATATGCTTCTTCTAAAGAAATTAATTTAATGAATTTACATTGAATTTTAAATTGGAGATTTTACAAAGAATTTTATGCTGGATGATGTTACGAAGAATTTGAATCTGATGTTTTTTAATGGGAATATGGATTGGATGATTTTACAGAGAATTTGATGCTGGTTGATTGTAAAGTGAGTTTGATGTAGCTGCTGCTGTTGGTATTGATATTGTTGTTGTTGTTAGTGCGGATGTTACTCACGCGCCGAAATTAAATTGATGAGTTAACAAGCGCGCAGCAAAAAGAATTTCGCATAGTGTCAATATCCCACACGCGCTGTCTTTATGAAATGGTCTACGGGACAATTATTGCGTAGGTTAAATAATTTAGGAAGAGTTATGTATAAAAATTAAGAAAGCAATTTTCATTTTGTCTTAAACTGGATTCAGAATGAATTATTTCGAATAAAATAATATTAAAGTCTTAAATAATTTTTTCATTTGTGTACGAGTTGGTGCTGATTTCCGGTAAAACGAATATCAATTATATTTTTTTAATATGACGACCGAATAAATTGTTAACTGACACCCGAGTAGGGACCGGCCTTAGTGAACATTTTTTCGTCTAGCGATGGTTGAATACACGATAGAGATCTGCAAAGGACTAAAAATTTTCGAGTGCCGTGTCCTTTGTGAAAAACTTTAAAGAATACGTATATGAAGTATTGTAGTGACAAATTGAAAAGGAATAATAAAAGGTAACACTCCCTGGAAGGACAAGAAGTTGAGCATCGGTTGCGGTTGTTTGATATCGCGAGTAATAAACACTTTTTTTAGTTGATATAATAAAGGGGGAATTTCTAGACGAAATTAAATTTCTATGAAAATAAAAACATTTAAATATTAATATACTTAAATATTATAAATATTTGCCATTATATTAAGTACTATCGCAAAAAGTTACTGCTTTTAATTGAAACTCGCATAGATTTAATAAAAAAAATTGATGAAATTCTAAGAGAGAAAGAGTGTACTAGAGCTTACCGGTGAGGTAAACGCTCTTATATCAGAGGTTAGGAATATTGACAATAGAGTAAAGTAAATTAAAAAACTCAGAGCCGCTGTCGGTTGAAAGATATAGTGAAGAATTGAGCTGGAGGGTATTTCGAATCTCCCAGACGGAGCTGCAAGTATTTGATGGTGACCCGGTTAAACATACTTCGTGGATTGATTGTGTTGCAGTTATATTAAAGGACTATAGTATAGTGAAAGGGAAACCATTCTATAGGGCTATTGTGAATAGTATCATACAAAAAACAAGAGGTCCAGCTGACTCTGCTCTAATTTCATATAATATATTCAATGACATGTGGGACAATATTGGGACAATAATATAGCTGCTTGTTGCTTCATTACACTGATAAGCGAGACATAAGGGCGCTTGAACAACAGCTCTGCTATATCTCACACCATCGTAGCATAGCGCAGTAAATGGAGCGACTCCACTCGACTCTGCTAGAAATCTTTAGATGCCTGAAAGTAGAATATCCTGATCTGATACTCAAGCAATTAGTAGAGATAGTGGTTGATAGGTATAACAACACAATGCATTCGGTGATGGAAAGGAAGCCGAGGGATACTTTTTGAATCGAGCCTCACGCATGAATGATCAAAATCTAATACACTTTCGGTTTAAAGTAAATAAAGATTTGTATAAATAAAGTATTAATTAAGAAAAAACAACAAGTTTAAAATGCAATTAGGAATATGAAAAGAATGTCACATAAATATTATAAGAAGGGTTGTTTATGTGGTCATAAAAAACATTAAAGCAAAAAATAAACCGCTTGACAAAACGGAAATTGAACCAAGAAATAACAACGCAACTATTGTGAATATGTCCAGCCGAATAATTCACAAGGCACACATTAAAAATTTAAATTGACACACAAAAGCGTAAAGCAAAAAGCATACTACTAAATACAAAATGAATAAAAAATAAAAATTCATTTATTATAAATCTATACCTGGATAGTACATACGATTATACCACATACATATGAATCCATATGTTTCTAAACATAAATATGAAGCATAAAGTAATTGGTACTACTTAACTATCAAAAAAGATATTTCGAAATTTTATAAAAAAACAAGTAACTAAAATATAATAGAAATGAGTAATGATGTCTGAAGTCGGTTTAGATTAACTGCGAAATACCCTCTACCTTTCCTAGTACGTGCGAGTGGAACAATAGGGATGTTTTCTTCATAAATCATCATTGGAAGCATATTTTCGGTAGCGTACCTTGAGTTGATTATATTAGAGGGAGGCGTGATCTTTATCTGTTCGATCCCATTTCTTGTGCGTGGCTTTGTGGGGCCAATATACATATTGATATAAAAATCGCCCAAAAATATTGTGTAGGTCGAAAGTTATAAAAATATATCTATAATGGGCGTGGTTGCTAAAATAACCCGCCCATTTTTGTGTGGTGTTTGATGCTAGCACGTGCAACCGTCCTGTGAAATTTAGTTGATGAATCTTCTATATGAACCTGGTAATGATTTTTGTTTAATTGAGGGCGTGGCGGTAGTAATAATATGCCCATATTTGGAATCCATGCTGGTACAGACCCAATGTACACATCTACTAATTTGTATTCATATATCATCATTACAAGCGTAGATAGAGTCATTTTTAAAGTGGAGTCACTGAAGTTTATTATATGGGAGGGAGGCGTATCTTTTATCTGATCGATCCCATTTGTTGTACATGGCTTTGTAGAGTCAATATACGCACTAATTTAAAATTTCGCTCAAAAATATTGTATAGGTCGTAAGTTATAAAAATATGTCAACAGTAGCTGTGGCTGTCAAAATAACAAAGTTTGTAAGTTGTTTAATATCAGCATACACCCGCAACTTTCATGCAAAATTTCATTGAAAAATGTTAATACCTAGTAATGATTTTTTGTGAATTGTGGGAGCGACAATAGTTTAATGATCCCCATATTATCCACACACACTATTATGGACCTCATGTACATTTCTGTCAATTTTTATTTTATAGGTAGGCTAATTTTAATTCTAGTCCCGAAAGTGGGCATGTCCTTTCTCTGATCTCCATTTTCTGCAGTTAGTTTTATTAGGACCACATATTGCTTCTCGTAAAATTTCGACCACAGATCTCTTATAGATCTTAAGTTATGAATATTTGTTAATAGCGGGTGTGTTAATATATACTGCCCACTTTTTGCTTTGTGTTTACTAGGGCCCACATCTACATATCTACCAAATTTGACCGAATGTATAGTGATTTTAAAAAAGGTTAAAAGAGTACCTTTTATGGGCGTAGTCTTAGTCCAAATCGGCCCATATAGCAATCTGGACTGTATCTTCGTCCAGAGAACATTTTTGCACAATTTCTTTAAGATACCTCTAACGGTGTAGAAAAAAAGGGGCCACAGACCGATACAACCGATATAACATACCCGAAATAAAAATTATTTATAAAGTGATTCGGATCATATCTGTATATATATGTCCATACCTACCGCGCCTCCGTCTTGAAATTATAACTCCTTTCAAAACCACCCTCTTAACCTTTTTAAATGTATAGGGTATATATATTATGAATAGGAACTTTTTAAATAAGAGCAAAATTTAGTTACAACTCGTATGCAATTTGAAAATTAATTTTGAAGAAGGTGCCTAGCTGTGAGGTTACTGGTAACATTAGTACGTTGCCTGAGACTATGAAAGCTCGCAATGCAACGGGGACAAGACTGGACCTCCTAAATGCTAACGAGTCTCCACAAAAAATTGTCTCTTCTTAGAAAAAAAGGAAAAAAAAATGGAATCGGATTCGTATTAACAATCCTTGATGTTAAATTTTAATTTTAGTTTAAGATATTTTTCTGGTTTTTATTTTGTTTAACCACTGCCAATGGATTTGATGTTCTCGAGTACAAAACCCCTATAGTAAGGCTTAGGTGATGGAAATAGCTGGATGATAAATGGATGTTTTAAGCTTGTGCACACCGTCAACCTAAACAAATGTGATGATGCCCTTGCCAACATAATGAAACTGGTCGACGACAACATCCCGGATAATGGATGGAGAACTATTTCCGAATTTCACTTTAAACATATAGCGGAGCGCATCATTCAATTGCGCATTACCAAATCCTGAATGGGTCGTTCGATCGATTGGATCGGTCAGCTTGCAAGTGGATTGCTTAGTCCCCGGACGCACCGATTGGAACCAAATCCTCCACAGTCAGGATGCCATAATGGAAAACAATAGCCACCAGTACAGAATCAACGAAAGATTATTCTAAACCAGCAAAGATCTAGTCCAGTACATGAATCAGGCTGTGAATCGCTCAAACAACATTACTAAAGGTTATGACGTTGAAAAAGTAAAAGCAGGAAGTAGTGGAAATTATTCGTGCCTGTCTGATGGCGCATAATGGAATCGTCAACAGAAACATTTTGGATGGAGAACAAACTAAAATCAGTGATAACTGAAGTCGAAACATTGCCATACCAGAATAGTATAGAAGCAGTGGAATACGGGAAACCATCAGTGTACACTAATGAGTCATAATACCTTATGTTTTGTTGTTTCACAATCTCAGAGGCTCATGGACTAGTTAAGTTACTTGAGCAGCTAGTTGACCTTACCGTCGAATAAATTAGACACGATATTCGAGGGCAACATGACTTCTGGTGAAATTGTCATTTTCCCGAAAGCGACGTACACTGTGCATCTAAAAAACGAATCGATTCAAATTTGAAATCAGGTCTTTTCAACAGCAGGTGCTACCACCAATCTCTTAACCAATGTAACCAGCCGAGTGGTCGATCTGGCGCTCGTATACGATCTTAGCCTGCAAAACATTAGGTACAGAAAAACAAACTATTTTATAATTTCAGAATAGATCCTGATACTAGTTTTGTCATGTGTGGAGTGGGTTCTACGGCGGAATTCGGATTACCGAGGAATCGAGAGATCCCTAAGATTCAGATACCAGCACCTCAATCTCCTCCGATATTTGGCAGCACTCCGGAATTAGTTTTTCGCCAGTCATATGCATCCTATCCATCCGTTGATCTGCGGGATGCAGACCTTTGGAGGGGGAAAAGTTAACACCATCGTCTGCGCGCGAGCCGAAATAAAACTGATGCGTTAGTACACGCCCAGAAAAAAGCCGGCGCACGAGTTATGGTGTTAAATTAAAACGAGAATGTCGTCAATTCGATTGTCTTTATTCCACCACTTCGATCTTAAGACTAACTTAAAATATTTTCCCTACTCTACTTTTCTATTCAAATTCAGTTGGCATTGAAGTGCAAATTATGCTACTAAGCATATTTTGCACTTGGAGCCTTAACTGCACTTGAGACCATCCGCTATGCAATAACAAAAACTAAGCGATAACGTTATTGCATAGAATGTGAATATTTTAACTAACGTAACTTGTTTACACACACATACATTTTTTGCTGATTTCTACATTAAATAAAATAATATTCTTTTATGATCGCAGTTCGGTGCATGCAAAAATGCGCCGAATCAGCGTCTTTACTTATTTTAATAAATGTGAGGGATCGGGTTGCGTTGGGGACGTAACTCACGCATTTCGTACAGTGGCAATGGCCCGCACGGATTACGGCAACTTCTAATTCTAAAACCGAAGTTAACGATCTCCCAAAAAATTGGACGAAGTAATTAACCAAGTTAATGTTGACTCATTAGTTATTGTGGAACGAACTGCAATAAGTCAGTTACCTATGTGAGTCAATTGCAAAACCAACAAAATGCAAGTGTGCAACTTTGTTAATGTGACTGAAGCGAATGAACTGCAATAGGTCATTGCGCTAATAAGCTCGATTGCAATTTCATTTTTATTCTTTCTTTTATCCATTTTTTCTTTAAGATACTTTTTAATAGCTGTAAGACAGTTAGTCTTAAGAGGGATCCCAAATAAACAAGATAGAAATTTAAATTTTGGTAATATTCTTTTTGGGATGGTTAAAATAAATTTTTTATTTTAACTCGCTCGAAACACGATAATTCACTGTCGTAATAATTCGCTGTCTTTATATAAATGGTCTACGGGACAATTATTGCTTAGGTTAACTAATTTACTGTGGACCGATATTGGCCCCCGTCAGGTATAGTGGCAGGAAGAGTTATGTTTAAAATTAAGAAAACAATTGAAATTTATTCTTAAGCTGGATTCAGAACGAATTAGTTCGAATAAAATAATATTATAACGTGTTAAATAATTGTTTCATTTGTGCACGTGTTGGTGCTGATGTCCGGTAAAACGGATATCAATTATATTTTTTTTTATCTAACGACCTAATAAATTGTTTACTACAATAACGGCATTATGAAGGTTGCTCGATAAATTGTGAAAAATAACATTCGTGTTCAAAGTTTATAGTAATGTCGAATCTTATCAGATAGATATTTATTTTTTTATTTTCTCTTTCGTATTTTCCAATCTTTTTGTGCAAAATTAAGTTTTCAAAAAACAATATTTTAAAATATATCTCGTCATTTACATACAGGTATAAAGTCTAGGTAAGATAATTACAGTAGATACTTGTACTCGTACTAATGGCAATTCCTGAGTTGTACCCGTCCACCAATAGTCGTCTGCTCTTTCAATACTTTTTAGATATTTGAATGAAAGTTCCCACAATTCGGCTTCTACTGATTGTGAATGCAATGAGTTAATATAATGATATTAATCCATGCAGATGATATCGTTTGCCACATGCAGAATACGCGTTCATAGATAAAAATGTATGGAAGTTTTATTATCGACCTTGCGTGCAGCTGATTTGAGTACAAAAAATGTACGACGGAAGTTGTCCGCATTTTACACCAAAGCCGTATTTACGATTCCTATTAGAAATTTGTATAGGCAAAAGTTTCGTTTTGCATACAATTTATTAACTAAGTTTTACATGTTTATATATAGTATCAACAAAGTTCACCACAAACATGACTGTACTATATAAAATTCGACGCCAGCGTAATTAAAACTTTAATATTTAGATTATAAATTGACAGAAATGTGAATGTATCTCAATATAGCGATTCGCATGGACTAAAAGCATGTCAAAAAAGTGTTTCAGATCGTTGGCTGGGACATCTTTCAGGATGTCGGTACAAACCTTTAGAATGGCTTCTACGTCTAAAAACGCTTTCGTAAATGAAATTTTCCGAAAAGTTGAAGAAGTCGCACCATGCCATATCAAACAATTTCGGGGAAGGGTTGATTAAAAGGCGATTTTTAGTCAATAAATCGGTCACAAGTATCGATCGATGAGATGGCGCAATATCGTGCAACAACCACAAATTTTCTTCTGCTCAATATTCCGACCGAATACGACGAATATGATACACCAGTTTCTTGAGAACGCTAAGATAGAGTTGTGCATTAACGGTTCGGTCGAAAAATTTTTTGGATTGAGGATAGTCTGGCGTATTTCATTCAACACTTTGGAGCTTGGTTGTTTGGTCAAAATGCTAAAAATAGATGTTTTTGAAATACTGAAAATGTTCGCTATTCTTTGATTAATTCACGCACGATTTTGATGGGATCGACGGTGATCACAGAGGTCCTTACGAACACTTTTATACAGGATATACACTCTACCACGGGATAAAGAATCATCAACATAAACTTGATTCATCAACTGAAATGTTACGGTAAGAGATTTACCAAGTTCAAAACAAAATTAAATGTTAGCTCTTTGTTCGATGCTCATTTTTGTACAAAGGAACTGTCATATAAGATGCAACAACTCCGCTTGTATTAGCCCTAACGTCATGAAACTTTGACAGTACATCAATGAGAGATATATCTTTCAGCATGTAATTTCCAATAGATGGCTTCACTTAAAATATACACTTAGCAGAAAAAGTCTTATTTATGCAATTTGGGGATAGTTTTTTTTAAATTTTGCTGATGCAGTATCATAGTATTTTAGGCTTAATATACAGCAAAAAAAATGTTTGGCAAAAACAACATCAAACAAAATATAACTGAACTTAAATCCAAAACGAGTATAGAAGTCTGAAGTCGGGATAGACCGACTTCGAAATACCCTTTACCTTTTCTTGTGCGTGCGAGTTCAACAATGGGGATGCTTTCTTCATAAATCATCATAAGGAGCATATCAAGAATTATAGAAATAAAGATTACGACATGGGCATGATTTCCCGTTAGATGACGTGGTTTGTCCAAGAGCATAGCTTGTCAAGAGTTGCCAACTCTGTGTGTCACTAAATAATATACTAAGAAATATTTTCCTCTACGTAGGTAGTCACCTTGTCGCGGTGTAGGGGCTTGATATGTGCTGGAACATGTTACATGGAAGACTGGGATGTGGTCCGGCATATAAACAAAGAACTACCACCAACGCACAGGCTGAAAGTAGATAACTACGATTCCTGGTCAGACGTTGAGGGGCTAGCTAGGTTGCCCGCTTGGCGCTAGCTAATTGGTCAGCCCTTCGGGGAAGTGCGGCTATCTTTCAGACCAATGGCTCATTTTCAGTACGGTCATGTCTCTGCTGAGGTTGAGCCGCCGATAGCCGGGCGGGGAGAAGGAAAACTCCCTGGGGCAAGGGTTCGCCCGCGCTCTGGATCTCCAGTCTGGAGCGCGGACGGGCCTATTGACCCAAACAAACCCCATAAACCCACAGTGGAACAGCTATGCTTGTGGGCTTGCTTGACGGGGTAGAGCCAAGCTTAATAGCGAACTTGGGGTGCCCAGGCAAGGCCCCATTTCAATCCATGCCTTTCCGCGCTACCGGAGCACTGGCGTGGTGGACCGATATTTCCCCTTTACTCGTGGGAACAAAATGAACACAGATAAACAAAAACCGAATGGCGAGAGCAGCCACAATAGCTCACACAAAGAGGCCACAGCACCTCAGCAAAGAGAGGTAGAGCAGCCCTCGATTGGCGCGAGGCAAAACGCCGACCACCAAAATCCGATAAGCACGGAAGCAGCAGCTGAAAAGCCTAAAAAACTCAGCGGCGCGGGCAAAAAGAGGTTCAGTTACTTCCTCAAGAAAGGGTTCAGCAGAGAAGAGGCTTACGCCAAAGCTATGCTCCCTATGCCCACAAACAAGGTCGAAGGCGGAAAACCAGGCCCCAAAAGGCAGAGGTCGGACGAACAAACACCTCCAGAGGCCACATATAAAAAGCGGCTAAGGGATGATCAACCCTCCACCTCCAAGGCCGTAGCAGCAGCACCGGCTATTAAAACAGCACAAGCAGCAACATCTGCAGCAGACGCACCAAATTTGATTGAAAATACATCCAAGAAGAGGCAGCCCACTGCCTCCTACAAGGATGTGGTGACAGGCATCAAAATGGCAGTACTCGCAAGAGACTATCCCAATACGCCCCTAACAACGGAGCAAATGGACTCCATCCAGAAACTCATCCTGGATAAAATCATAGCCGGAAAACAACAGGCTACAAAACCAGCGTTCCTGGGCGCTATCTACAAAGCAGGATACATGGTTCTGCACTGTAAAGATAGCGCATCAACAGACTGGCTAAAGGCGGCCATCACCAACGCGTCGCCTTGGGAGGGTGCTTCACTGTGGGTCACAGAGGAGTCCAAGATACCTCACTCGCGGATCGCTGTGGGGTACTTTCCCAACTCCCAGTCCCTGGAGACCGCTAGGATCCTGGACTTTTTGCAGGGGCAGAACAAAGGCCTCCACGTCGAGTCGTGACGCACACTACGAAGAGCTGAAAGAGGCTCTAACGTAACTCTGGTCCTAGCAGTAGACCAGAAATCAGCAGCTTGCCTTGTGGAATCCGGTGATAAGGTCAACTTTAGATTTGGCCAAGTGAGTCTCAGGCTAAAGGCTGCATCCCCCAATGCTGATGAGCTGGCGGATAAAATGGATGCTGTGGAGTTGGAAGAAGAGGACGAAAGTACTCCATCTAATCCCAACTCAGTAGCACCAACATGAAGTGCATCCAGGCAAATCTTCACCATGCTAAGGCTGCAACGGCCGAACTTAGCAAAAGGTTTGCTGTGGAAGCACCAACATAGGACTTATCCAGGAGCCCTGGATACATAGAGGCAAGATAGTAGGCCTCAAGACACCAAACACACAGGTAATCTATGACGTGGGTGCAGTCAAACTAAGGGCTGCACTTATCATTTATACCAACATTAAATATCTGCCATTTATAGAGTTTATGAATGGCGACACAGCAGCAGTACTCGTCGAAGTGGATGCAAATGGGGCGAAAATAGAGGCTGTCATAGCCTCAGCTTACTTTCCAGGAGACACCAACGAAGCACCACCACCGAATATCATAGGTCTAGTGAACTACTGTAAGACACACAACAAGACGTTAATCATTGGTTGCGATGCAAATGCGCACAATACAATCTGGGGCAGTACAGATACAAACACAAGAGGTGAGTCGCTCCTAGAATTTTTACTACAAACTAACATAGCTATTGCAAACAGGGGCAATAAACCCACCTTTGAAAATGCCATACGACAAGAGGTTCTTGACTTAACACTCATAACAAATAATTCACTTGATATGATCACGAACTGGAGAGTCTCTGATGAGGACTCAATGTCTGATCATAAACATATTCTCTTTGAAATCATGGGGTTAAATAAGAGCGTAATGCTCTATAGAAGCCCTAAATCAACAAACTGGGATAAATACTCAGAGTGCTTAGAAACTAAGCTTACCAGAAGCATACTTCACATAAGATCGACAGAGGAATTGGATGCATCAGTTGAAGCTCTGACTGACTCCATTATATCCTCATATCACGAATGTTGTCCACTCAAGACAAAAACCTCAACGAAGAGGGTACCTTGATGGAACAAAGAACTAGCTAATTTGCGTCAAATAGCAAGGTCTAAATTCAATGACGCAAAGAAATACAAAACATGGGACGAATATAAAAAATCCCTGACACTATACAACAAGGAACTGAGGAAATCAAAAAGGAACTCATGGAAAAACTTCTGTGAAGAACTTAAAGATGTCCCAACGACAGCCAGAATACAAAAATCACTGTCCAAGGGGGTAATTAATCCAATTGGCACTCTAAAGGCCCCGGATGGTACTTTCACAAACACTTTTAATGATACACTAGAGCATCTTCTTAAAACTCATTTCCCTGATTGCCGGCCTAACACAACCAGCGACAACGATCATGGGGTGTCAGCGTACAATCGCTACAGGGCAAGAAACTCTACAATCTTCAGAATAGTAAAATTTGAAAGGGTTGAATGGGCAATCAACTCGTTTAAACCCTACAAATCACCTGGACCTGATGGTATATTTCCAGCCCTACTTTCAAAAGGGACCAGGAGATTAATACAAATTTTGGTTCAAATCTTTAGATCTACTTTAATATTGGGATATGTTCCTAAGGTTTGGCGGGAGGTTAAGGCTATAATCCTATCAAAGGGTGGAAATAAACCCCCCGAATCTCCCAAATCCTACAGGCCAATCAGTCTAACGTCCTTCATGTTAAAAACCATGGAAAAGATATTGGACTGCTACCTAAGAGAGGAGGTAATCTCTGATACTCCACTACATAAGCTACAATTTGCCTCTCAAAAAGGGAAATCTACAGTCACAGCACTGCACACAATTGTTCGTGATATTGAAAAGGCACTAGGCCTAAAGGAGGTAGCCCTCTGTGCATTCATGGACATTGAGGGTGCTTTCGACAATGCGAACTTTCAAGCAATAGAACTGGCACTCTCCAACAGGGGAGAAGATCCAGCAATAGTAAAATGGGTAAGCAATATGCTAAACCAAAGAATCACAGCCTCTTTAGGGCAAGTTAACATGAGTGTTACAGCGGTAAAGGGATGTCCGCAGGGCGAGTACTATCACCACTGCTATGGTCCATACTAGTTGATAACCTAATACAGATCCTTAATAATAAAGGATACAAAACAATTGGATATGCAGATGACATATCTATAATAATCCAAGGCAATCATGAAAGGACTATTGGAGACCTGATGCAAGATGCCTTAGACACAACATGGGAGTGGTGCAGGAAAGAGGGGCTATCAATCAACCCCACCAAAACCACTATTGTCCCCTTCACCAGGAAAAGGACATTTGATATCCCAACATTAAAAATAAATGGAATAGAGGTACCCTTACATGAAGAGGTAAAATATCTAGGTATCATCCTGGATAAAAAACTCACCTGGGAGGCACACCTTAACTCGGTAATAAAAAAAAGCCACGAAAAACCTTTGGACTACAAAACAACTTCTGGGAAAATCCTGGGGTCTGAGCCCCAAAATGACCTTCTGGATATACACCCAAATGGTTAAACCCATCATACTATATGGGGCATTGGTATGGTGGGGAAAAACAAAACAAACAACAGCCAAATTAAAACTGTGCAAATTACAAAGGCTGGCATGCCTAAGCATCACAGGGGCTATGGGAACTACCCCAACCGCTGGCATGGAAGCGCTGTTAAATTTACCACCGCTACACCTAGCAATACAAGAGGACGCTGCAAGGCAAGCACTCTCAATCCATGCAAATGAAAAATTCAAACCAGCAAATCTCACTGGACACCTGGAAATTCTGACCCAGGCAAGTGACCACACAGACTCAGTACTCAATTTCACCAAGAGGTACAATGTCATATTCCCATCAAGGGAGGAGTGGAACGATAGCCCAACATGGCTACACGATGATTCGCAAAAATGGTATACAGATGGATCCAAAACGCTCAAGGGGGTAGGAGCAGGAATAGTGGGACCTAGAGCACACAAATCAATAACCCTAAGTGCAGATACCACGATTTTCCATGCGGAGCTCTATACTATAATGGAAACAGTGGAAATCTTATCTAAAAGAGGACTTAAAGTAGTAAAAATTAAAATACTCTCAGACAGTCAATCAGTCCTCAAAGCTCTTAAAAGCTACACATTTACATCAAAAGTCCTTATAGAGTGTAACAAAGCACTCAACGAACTGGCCATCCACAATCAGGTCTCTCTGGTTTGGGTGCCAGGACACGAAGGACACGAAGGTAACGAAAAGGCAGACCTTTATGCCAAAAAAGGGCTGAAGGATAATTTATTGGACCCACCCCCTTCTTTGGCTTTAATAAAAACAACATAAAACAAGAGACCAAAAAATGGATCCAACATAAAATCAGCGCATATTGGAATGGCATTGACGGCCTCGATCACTCCAAAAAATTCCTGAGCTTTGACGCTAATAGAGCAAAAATCGCTCTTACCTTAAACAAAAAATGGCTTAGATCACTCTCTGGAGCATTAACAGGCCACTTCGCCTGCAACAAACACCTACACAAAATAGGTATATCTAGCACGAGCACTTGCAGATTCTGCTGTGATGAAGAGGAGTCTGTGGGACACTTAATCACCAACTGTGATGCATTAGGCCACAGGAGACACAGGATCTTAGGTTCCTATATACTAGAAGATGAAGACTTTCAAATGCTCTCTCCAAAGGAGCTGGTCCGATTCCTTGATATACTAAGTATACTAAATAATTAAGTACGAAGGGGCGCACAATAGATCAATTTGGTCGCAGTGCATAAAGGCCTTAGCCTAACCCTTACAACCATTACATTACATTACAAGAAATATTTTTGTATAACAAATCAATTGAATTACATACGAAATCATTGATAAATATAAATCCAATCTTTATTTTTGCTCTGTTTATTTAAATTTTATATATAACAAACTGCTTCATACGTAAAAATAATCATTTCGTACAAAAAAGTGTATGTATTGTGTGAGAATTGGCAACCCTGCCATTAAAATATAAACATGGGGTGTGCAGTGTGCAAATGCAAGCAAATCAACAGTAAAAAATTAAGTGAGAAACTGTGCGGAAAAGTTACATTTTGTGTGTTTTTAATGAAATCTATATAGTTTGCTATAGTTAGTGGAAAACTCTACATTTTTACAGTTTTCCGAAGGACGCAGCGCAAATGAAGCTTGGTAGGTTTCATACAAATAAACATATATTGGATTGTAATTCATGTATTTAGAGTCAGATGACGGGGTTGCAATTGGAAGGTAAAGTGTCTGATTACCTCTCACTTGGGAGAGGTCTGCAAGATCCTTGTAGGTGCACCTCAAGCATCTCAAACGGATGGATGCCTTAGACTTGATTTAGTAAAGTCTTGTTGCTTGCTGTGAAAACACTAAATATTCGATGCAGTGGCTGAGGATATTACCTAATTTGTAAATGTAGTCCGTAAGCTTAGAAAAATGACTGTTATTTTTTTTTTTTTTTTAAATGTGCAGTAAATAAATAAATAAAAAAAATGTATATTTAATTTCCCAGGTTTTTGTACGATGTCACAAACATATTTGTGTTCAATGATGTTCCACATCTGATCAAACTGCTCAGAAATCATTTGATAGTGGATTCATCAGTAATAGCAAGGAAGTTAAAACAAATTTAATTTTGAATATTTTGTCACTCCAATCCAAAGACTTGAAGATCACACAAACAATATCAGCACATAATTAAAGTGTGGTTGGAGCTGAGAGACAGATGGTTAAACCAAATACTCTCTATAAAGAATATGCGACAACGTTCCAGTTAGTACAAAATCTTGAAATGTTGCTTGAATTCTGGACGGCCAACTTTTTTTGACAGCTTTCATTACGAGCTTTGTGTCTTGTGGACCGAATTTATCAAGTGGATTTTAATTCCTTCTTCATTTTGATTATTAGTATCTTGATCGTTTTCTTATCATTCGTTGTGCTTTATATTGAATTCATATGATATGAAAGCAATTAAAGCGCAATTTTATACGTGCACACACATATTAATTACATACATATACGTATCTACATACATTCGCTTATTCGGTTGGATTTATGGTACAGTATATTAATATAAACTAGTATCGCCCGTGGCCGAAATTCGGCATTCCTCTGAAGAATGTTTCATTTCCCACTTGCCAACAAAATTGCAAAAGTGGTTTTAATTTTGTAATACCATATATGTATGTATGTACATATTTTAATGATAAATGTCTTTATAATAAGCACTGCAGTACTTTTATTTTCCCTGTGCTAACTTCACTCTGATCCCATTGACTAATGCATCCTTAGCAATCAAATTTCTAATGAGAAGTGCAGTACAATTGACTTTCAATGCTAAGCTATATGGTGGAATACCACTATTGACAAAGAATTCAAAAATTCTACAGGATAATTGTTAATTACTGAATCGTTGTTATGGTACAAATAATTATATTTGATATTTCATAAATTTGATGTTTCATAAATGATTGTGCGCTACTAAAAAGTAAAGTATATCGTATTAAAATTGTAAAAGCCATACCATAATATTAAAAATAATAAAAGATTAACAACATTCATACTCAAATTAAATTTTAAAAAATAAAAAGTTCTTATTTCACTGAGGGGATTCGAACACACTACCCACGGATTCTAAGTCCGACAACTTTAGCTCCACGCCACAGAAGCACATTAATTCAATTAACAAATAGCAGCCCAAAAATGAAACTTACATGCACTAAGCGAATTGCATTCGATTCCAAAATAAAGTTTTTTGAGCATCTCAGCTTGCAGACTAGCGACGTATTAGTGCGGTTGGAGGATGCACATACATATACATATTCTTTATTTGCTTCAGATTTTATATTTTGAAGCACCAATGAATGAAAAGTAATAACCTTTCTTGTGTACGTACGAAGCAATAGGCAGCGCTTTCCAAGCTTGAAGCTGCTTTCGTTTTCTGTTCGCCTGGTATGAGTGGCGAACATACTCAATACAATTAGACTTTTTTATTTATTATTATTATACAACAAATCCTACAAAATCACAACAAATATGAGTCCCAATAATTCATTTTTTACACAAAATCAGTAAAAATTAAATCAAATAAATTCTAAATTTCTTAATCACACATATTCATGCACATATAAAATTGAGAAAGTATTTGATTTCATAAAATAGTGTGTGTACTTTATATGAAATGTGACTATTTTGCGCAAATTGTCAAACTTCAAAATAATAACAAATAGTAAATATATAAAAAAAATATGTGAGATTATTTGACCTACATTGTGTAGAAGAAAAGCATATGCATAATTGACAATAACAAACAAGAAGTTTGTGCTTGTATGTACAATTGTGTATACTCTAGAAACATGTCTTCCGCGCACTGGTTTAACATGTTTTCTTTATCATTCTTGCATTATATTTCTATTCTTCATCCGAGGCGGAGCGACACACAACTTGCCTCGTCAAAGACAACGAAATTCTAAATAGACAGTTGCAAAATTAGATCCACATAAGGTAAAAAGCTCTGCAATATCAAAATGTTCCCAGCCTAGCAACCAGCAACACAATTTAGAACAGAGGAGAGGATCGTCGCATATTCTTATTATAGAGTATTTAGTTAAACTGGCCACCAAACTTTTCTCACATACAAATGCACATCATGCGATGCAGTTTTTTAGAAATTAAATGGAGAAAAATTATTGCTTACTAGAGGATATTTAAAAAAAATTTGACGGAAGCAAAGGATAGTAAAGCAAATGAAAAACTTATTTTTAGATGTAGAATGTACATCTAAAATAAGAATAAGATTACTTAATACAGGAAATTCCTCAAAATATCAATGCATGAAGAGCAAACACCAATGCACGAAGAAGAAAATTTCAAAAGAACAAAGTAATTTAAAAAAAATTGTTCCATTTTTTACTATCAAATAATTCGAAAAGATTAACCCAATGTCCATATTTACAAAATAAAATAAAACGAAAATTATTAGCTAACAGGAACACAAATATTTTACTGGAAATTATTAGCCCATAGGAGCACAGTTAGCGTGGCGTCACATGTGCTACATGAGCAGAACATATCAATTTTCTACGCAGGATGTCCTAGTCTTTGTTTCTATCATTATTGGGAGCATATCTAAGGTAATTTTTTTGTAGGGTACCTTTAATCGATTATATCGTCCCCATTTCTTCGTTATGGCTTTGTAGTGTCAATATAACTACTAATATAAAATTTTCGTCAAAAAATATTGTATAGGTCGTAAGTTATAGTAATAGGTCGTAAGTATATAACATGTAATAGTGGGCGTGGCTGTAAAAATAACCCGCCCTTTTTTGTGTGATATTAATTGTTAGCACCTGCAACCTTCCTGAATTGCGTTAATAAACCTTTAATAGGAACGTAGTAATGATTTTTAGTTAATTGTGGGCGTGGTAGTAGTATTATTGATTATTGATTATTATTGATCTTTATTGAGTCTATGGATAACAGAAATCCTTACAGACTAGAGTTAATATGAAGTGAGTAAAAATACACATTAATAAGATTTAACATAATATATAAATTTAAAGTGACAGATAACATTGAAAACCAACATTAGGATAAATAACAATGAAATTTTTAAAAAGTAAATTTAGACAATGAGAAATCAATACAATTATTAATTGACAATGAGTTACATAAAGGACAATGCTCTAGTTAAAGGTTCACTTAGAGCATAGTTAGTACGATGACATTTAATAAAGAATAATTTAGGGAACCGCAACTGCCTCATAGGTATATTAAAATTTACAAAATTAAGTAAGGTGGGATCATCAATATTCCCAGCGGATTATGTCGAAAATAAACATTATTGAATTAATCTTTCTTCTCGATTCAAGAGATTTCAATCCCATTAAACAAACAAACGAGCATTATACGACGGCATCATAACATTAAAACTAGTGGATTGTAACATATATTTGGTAGCAATTTTTTGTACTCTTTCCAATCTAGATGAATGAATCGCATATGATGGATTCCAAATCAGAGAAGCATATTCTAATCTTGATCTAACCAAGGATATATAGAGCGATTTTCTTGTATGCGGATCACTGAATTCAACACTATTCCTCCGAACGAAAGCAAGAAGCGAATAAACTTTGGGCAAATGAAGTTCAAGTGTTCGACAAATGTAAACTTAGAGTCAAATATTACCCCTAAGTCACGGATAATGTCATGTTTTTGAAGTGGACAACCAGACATGCTATAGGTAGTTGCAATTACATTGTTACATTTACTAAACGTGTGCACTAGAACATTTCCCAATATTCAAGCAGAAACCATTACACATACTCCATTCAACAACTTTATTAAGGTCAGATTGTAATAAAACAAATCAGCAATACTCTGAACTCGAACAAATAACTTTAAATCATCCGCATACAACAGAAATTTTAGCATAAGAAAAACATTTACGAATATCATTAATATATAGTACAAAGAGCAAAGGCCCAGAATACTACCTTGCGGAACTCCAGAAGTAGCCATAAAGATATAGGAATTCGTGTTATTAATGGAAACATAACAACGTCTATAACTTAGATACTATTTAATCCACTTCAAAAAAGCCGATGGCAGCCCATTTTACCAAGTTTACTAATCAAGACAGAGTGCGAAACTACATCAAAAGCCTTTGAAAAATCAGTATATATGACATCCACTTGATGTCCAAGTACAAAAGATGAGACACAATAGTTTGCAAAAAGTACAAGATTAGTCACTGTTGACCTCCCAGAGACAAACCCATGTTGTTCAATACAAATATGACGCTTAACTAAGAAATATAGTTTGAACTTAATGATAGACTCGAATAAACTTTGAAACATTAGATAACTTAGAGATTGGACGATAATTGGACACATTATTTTTTACACCACTTTTAAAGGTAGGAGTAATAGAAGCAATTTTCCAGCAATCAATAAAAGTTCCAGACATTAATGATTTATTAAAAACTTGACCACAAAGGCAAAGCTAAGGCATTAGCACATTTAACCAGCAATATAGATGATAAACCATCAATATCAGCTTTTACGGAGATTTTCAAATCTACCAATGCATTTAAAACCTCCTCAACAGATATTGAAACTTCACCAATGTCTAAAAACTCAGCTATATTATTAAGAATACATGAATTGTACCAAGAATCATCATTTGTGTAATTCGATTTAAAATAATCAGCAAAGAGATCAACGGTGTCAGACAGACGAAAAGATTTCTTATCATTTAAAAACATTGACGTAGGAATATTAGATCCATCCTTTTTAGATTGGATATAACTCCAAAACGATTTCGGATTAGAAATTATAGTAGATTCATACTTAAGAACATATTGTTTATACAAAAACTTATTCAAAAAATTAAATTCCCTCGAATAATGCTCATATTTCAGTTTATCATTGATATCATTACTGCTTTGAAATAATTTGAAAAATTTATTGCGGCAAATTTTTTATTTTCTTCAAGCCAGTAGTGTACCAGGGCAGTTTATGTTTATTTTGAGGAACACATGGAATATGGCTTTCACAAATTCTTAAAACTTGAGATTTAAAAATATCGTAGCAAGTCGCTGTACTTTTATCCATAAATAAATCATTCCAATTGACTTCATTAAAAATATTATTTAATCTATTGTAATCGCATGAATTGAAATTAAATTTATTGTAAGCTTGTTGGCTTTGAATAAATTCATAAAACTCAATTTCTAAAATCAAAGCTAAATGATGTAAGCCAGGAGGCGAAATTGGATACGGACATTCAAATAAATTATATTTAATATCAGAAGAAACAAAAATTAAATCAAGAATTTTATGTAACCTATTCTCCAAATAATTAATTTGAGATAAATTAATACTTAAAAAACTGTCAATTAAATTAATTTCATGGGACTGGTTAACATTAGAGGGAATTAAATCTCCCGCTAAGTGCATCCAGACAATTCTATTTAAATTAAAATCTCCCAAAACACATATATGACTGCTATTATCCAACGAAGAGTGCAAAGAAATAATATTGTCCACATGGGCAGCATAAATACTATCCGCACTATTAGGTGGTATATATGAGGTGCAAAGATAGAGTGATCCATTTGGTCCAGCAATAGAAACGCATAATTGGTCTAATAAAGTATCCGGTTCTGACAGTAAACAAAGAGTCGAACATAGATTACTCTTGACAGCAATAAGTATGCCACCCCCACGACAGAGACCAGTCTTAACAGCATCTCTATCTTTCCGATAAACTTGGTATAACTTGCTGTCAAAAAAATTCACCATCATAAAAATCCGAATTAAGCCACGTCTCTACAAAAACAATGATATCATAGTCCTGATGAGATGACCAGATGAAAATGGTTTGTGCTTTTCCTCTAGTGCCAGACATACTTTGGAAATAAAGTTGCAGCTTACGTTCACCTTTACTTTTAGCATGAATTTCTGTTAATCTTTCTGGTCTTCTCATGCCCTCTCTTTGAAAATTTTTGAAGGGGCGAACTCTCACATTCACAGGCCAAAGAGACGGCTTTAGAATGTCATCAAACAAATTTCCAGACACTCCTAATTTGAATGAGATACGCTCAAGATTCTCAAGCACCGCGTCTCTCTTGACAAGTTTGTAACATGATAAATCACTTCTATCAATAGAAGAGTGTTTTATTATATACTCAATTATATGTTCTTCAGATACAGAAGATTTAAAAGAAGAGACATGAACAAATTTCTTTTCAACAACAATATATCAAGCTCATGACTCTCATTGCGGCCAACAAAACCATTTCGACTCAATTTAGACATATTCCTCTTATTTAGTTGAGCTTCTAATACGGAGTTTGCAGCACAACAAGCCTCAGAGCTTTGTGCTACTTGAGTGGTAACATGAGTAATTGTGGCATTTTCTGGCATAATTGCAGAAGACTTTAACATTTCAGCATACATAAGTGGTTCAGCAGCAACAAAAACAGGCGAGCAAGGCACAGCATCAGCAGCAACAACAACAG